>VMDO01000718.1:62668-150372 GCA_007922755.1 Pedetes capensis
AAAAAAAAAAAAAAAAAAAAGAAAGAAAGAAATGTGGAACCCACCAAGCTTTGAATTATGGATAAAGGTTCCAAGCGAAAAAGAGTCAAATTTTCTGATATGGGCTTTGATCAATTTTTTTCACTTGCCTTCAAACCTTTGCAGGCTTGGGTCCAGCAGTTGTAACACTCTGGTACTGAATCCCAGAACTACTTATTGGGGCCAAACATTGTCCCAAAGCCACGGATATATGGGTAACAGAGTCTATATTTGTAGAACTACCCATGTCAAATCCAATATTTATTATCATTAAAATTAGTAATCTCTAGCCCCATGCAAAGCTGGACAGAACATCCAATTTAATGTGATTTTGTGAAGATATATAAAGAGGTCTGAACACTCAACATTAATGAAGGATTTCAGAAGAAATTCAGATGCCAACTGTAGCTTCAACAAGAACACAGAAAGATGCACAATTAAACCCAAACCCAAAGAAAACATTCCACTTACTTCAGAAGATTCTCACTCTGGTTGCTATAAAGAGATTGCCTCAAAACTGGCTAAGCAGGATCCCACATTTTTAGAAGATTCATTTTACAGATTGTCAGATTCCCTACCCAAAGCTAGACCTACAGGTAAAGGAGACAAAAATCAAAGAACAGAAAGCCCAGCAGCAGTAATTATAGTTCATATAAACCTGTTTGGTTCCTCAGTGAAGTAACTGCCACGTAGGGTGTCTTCTTTTACCCTCAGTATTGCTGGTTTGAGCCTGTACTAAGATGAAAACACTTAAAAAGGTACAGTGCTCAGTTCAGATATTTGAACTGATTTAAAACTGGCATGAAAATATGGTCCACTTGAAAAAAAAAGTCTGCAAAAAGAAAGAAGTAAGAGAATTTTAGAAATGAAAAGGAAAAATTCTAAAACACAAATATTTTGAGTTTTTTAAATTGAACTTTTAAAACACAGGTTATTATGTAATGAACTTGCTTTTCCTAAAGTCAAAAATAATAGGGGCTAAGGGTGTGCCGCAGGCTGGAATTTAGCTCTTTTGGTCGAGTGCTTCTCTACACTCTCTGAGGACCCAGATTCCATCGCCAGCACCACAAGAACAGGCACAGGACATGGCAGTCCACTCCCGAAGCAATCCTGAAACAATCAGCCATTGAAAACCCTGTGAGGGTCATTATGAGTTGGACCCAACTCGACGGCACTTAACAAGGGATATGTACACCTCGGTGGTAGCACATGTGCCTTAACATGTGGGAGGACTTGGGTTTAATCTCTAGAAACCTCCCCCCCACCCACACATACACACATCAAATACTAACTCAGGAGTTGTCGTATGCAGCAGCAATCCCCACCCACATCTCCACACTCTACCTCAGGCTCTCCACAGAGAGGCAGGTGCACCCGCTACAGTTCTTGCTGCTCTTTGCCTACATGTCCCTAAAGAATTCTCTTGCTTCAATTCCCAGCTTTCAACTGCATCCACCGTCCTCCACCTGTAGAAAACGAGCACCATGCTCTCCTGTCCCTACTCTCCACACCCCCACGCATGCCCCCACCATCCTTCCATTTAATTTTGTCACTGTATTTGGTTAGAGTTATGATCAGTGTTTACATTATTGCGACTGTGTACGTATTCCTCACAGATGAGCCAGGCTGTATACCTTTATTATGTTTTCTTTCCATTACAACTGTTTTCTTTGAGGTTAATAATGCATAGTCTTTTTTTTTTCACTTGCTTAGTTTTCTATGTACCTATTTCTAATTTGATTTCAAGTCCATTACCAGAAGCATCAGTGTCATTTCAGTATGTTCAGACCCATCAGGCAGCCTATGAATTTCATCTTTTATTTTACCATCCTCCCAGGAGGCCACTCTCCTCCGTCTCCAACCCTGCTGGTCGCAATGCAGGCCCCCTGCACCGGGACCTCCTTCCATTGGTCCTTGGTTACTCTGATGGACACCCTGGTTTGGGATCCCAGCACTTCCTCTTTATTTGGTTTCTAATCTTTTTTTTTTTTTTTTTTTTTTTTTGCGGTTCTGGGGGTTGAACCCAGGGCCTCGCACCTGCATGCTCTGCAAGTGCTGGACCACTGAGCTGTACCTCAGTCCTTTTTTTTTTTTTTTTACTTTTTGAGACAGGGTCTCGCTAAATGACGCAGACTGCCTCTGGTCTCAAAATTGCGATCCTCCCGCCTCCGCCTCCCGAGCCGCTGGGATTACAGGCGTGTGCCACGACGCCCGGCCCCTGGTTTCTAATCTTGTTTTGATGGAACATATGTTCTTGTAACCTCTTGAGGCCTGAGAAATTATCCATAAAGGGTAAACTTTTGAGAATTTGCAGGTCAGAAAATGTCTTCTTTTATCCTCACTTCGGCATCCTATGGCTGAGTGTAAAATATGAAGGTGTAAGTTATTTTTCTCAGAAATTGTAAGGCCTTGGTTGTTATTTCCTAGCTTCCACCATTGACATAAGAAGTCGGTGTCACTCTGGTTGCCATCCTTTCTGAGTTTTATCTCGTAGGGAGCTTTCAAGACCTTCTCTTTATCCCCAGGGTACTAATAGTCCTGGGAATGAGCCTTGGTGTGGATCTGTTTCCAACCATGGTTCTGGGTGCTCAGGCACCCCCTCAATCTAGAGCCCAGAGTCCTTGATTTGGGGATAACTCTGGAATGTGGATTTTTTTTCCTCCATGCCATTTCCTTCCCTCCATTTTCTCTATTCTGTTCCTTTCTGAACCCCCTATTATATGTTGTTGTTGTTAGGTGCCATCGAGTCCGACTCATAGCGACCCTCATAGGGTTTTCAATGGCTGTTTCGGGATTGCCTTGGGAGTGGGTTGCCACGTCCTTCTCCCATTTTGCGGTACTGGGAATCGAATTCGGGACCTCGGAGACTGCAGAGCAGCACTCTACCAACTGAGCTAAATCCCAGCCCCTTCCCCTATTATATAGTTAATGATAATGACCATCTTACCCCATTCCCAAATAGTCTTATCCTTGCTATTTTCGTTGCTCTCTACCTACCTTTCCTCTACCTTATCTGCTAGTCCTTCTGTCCCCCCCTTCAGCTGATGCAGATTCTGGGTCTGGGGTCCATCCTGATGACCACAGCCCCAGGCCCTGGGTGCTGCCCCCACAACCTTGGCGCTCCCTCCACAGGTGAATGTGCTCGTGTCCTTTGTGCTCCCCCTGGCGCTAACTGCCTTCCTGAACGGGGTCACCGTGAACCACCTGATGGCGCTCTACTCCCAGGTGCCCTCCGCTTCCGCCCCAGGCAACTGCATCCCCAGCCGCCTGGAGCTGCTGAGCGAGGAGGGGCTCCTGGGCTTCATCGCGTGGAGGAAGGCTCTCTCCCTGGGGGGCCACGCCAGCCTGGCGAGACACAAGGACGCCGGCCAGATCCGCAGCCTCCAGCACAGCGTCCGGGTTCTCAGTTAAGTCCTCTGCCACCCTGCTCCAAGGGAGAGGGGCGCGGGTGCCAGGCCTGCCTCCACTACTCCCTGGCCCTCTCTAGGCCTCCTTTGCCCTATGCCCCAGGGGAGCTAGACTCTCACCAATAGGCTCCCCACAAAGGCATGTTGTTGTTGTTGTTGTTGTTAGGTGCCGTCCAGTCAGTGTACGACTCATAGCGACCCTCATAGGGTTTTCAATGGCTGATTGTTTCAGGATTGCCTTGGGAGTGGATCGCCAGGCCCTTCTCCCAGCAAAGGCATCGTGGGATAATTAAAGGGAAGAATGGGAATCAATGCATGAAAGCCCAGATGTGCTCCAGGGAACAGCACACAGACAAGCAGAGACCTGACCACGTTTCAGGAAGGCAGGCTGTGTGGATGAGGTCCAGAGGCAGCTACAGTGAAGGATCAAGGCCTGGGAATTGTAGACTCTCAGAGTGGCTGGGGGCTGGGATTTAGCTCAGTTGGTAGAGTGCTGCGCTGCAGTCTCTGAGGTCCCGAGTTCAATTCCCAGCACTGCAAAAAATGGGAGAAGGACCTGGCAATCCACTCCCAAGGCAATCCCGAAACAGTCAGCCATTGAAAACCCTCTGAGGGTCGCTATGAGTTGGATACCGACTCAACGGCATACAATAACAACAACAACAGAGTGGCTGGATCCCCAAATTCAGGTCTCCTCTAAATCTGCCCTTCTCTACAACAACACTGATCTGTTTTCTTGCTTGCTTGATTTTGTAAGGATCTGGGACAATCTGGCCTTGTAAGAGAAACTTTTAAAATCTCAGGGGCCAGGCACAGTGGCACACACCTGTAATCCCAGAGGCATGGGAGGCAGAGGCAGGAGGATCGCAAGTTCGAGAGGCAGTCTGCGTAACTTAGCAAGACCCTGTCTCAAAAAGTAAAAAAAAAAAAAAAAAAAAAGGCTGAGGGTGCAGCTCAGTGGTCCAGCACTTGCAGAGCATGCAGGAGTGAGGCCCTGGGTTCAATCCCCAGTACCACAAAGAAAGAAAGAAAGAAAGAAAGAAAGAAAGAAAGAAAGAAAGAAAGAAAGATCGATCGATCTAGCACGTTATAAAACCCAAACAGCAGGGCCCAACCCAGGGATTTTGACTCCGTAGGTCTGGAGTGAGCCTGAGATTCTGCATTTCTACTGGCTATTAGTTGGCACTGCTGCTGAAGCCTAGAGAATGGGTTTCCTGGTCAGGGAAGGATGGGCCAGGAGAGGGAAGGGGTGGGAGGTTGGGAGACCATTGTCAGAGTCCAGTGGGGAGCAGGAAGGAGCCTCAAAGGGCCATAGCAGTGGAGGCAGGGAAGGAATGGAGAGCGACTAAGGAGGAACTCTTTAATAGGTAGGCTAGACGAGGAACCCTGAGAAAGAAAATGAGTCTGGCTTGTAGCTTGAGTGTTAGATGGCGTCAATTCATCAGAAAAAGGAAGAACTTGGGGAGAGGCTTCGCAAGGCAAGAAAGGCACTCAGGTTCTGCTATATAGGTGGTTGCCTGCAGCTGTAGCACTGTGGCATCCAATCCCATCAGATCTCGGAAGCCAAGCCTGGTTAGTACCTAGATGGGAGACTGCCTGGGAACACCAGGTGCTATAGGCTCGGGAGACGGACCCAGCAACACACTCCCAAAAATCAGTTCACCATTGAAAACACTATGAACAGCAGAGAAACACTGACAATAGTGTTTCGCCTGTTGTACGTAGGGTCACTATGAGTCAGATAATGACTCCACAGCACTTAACAACAACAACAACAACATATATGTGGTTATGGGAGAAGGATGTGGCAATCCACTCCCGAGGCAATCCCAGAAAATAATCAGCCATTGAAATCCCTATAAGGGTCACTATGAGTCAGACATGACTCGGCAGCACTTAACAACAGCAACGTATATGTGGTTAGACCATGAGGTAGGAATCTCTACATTCCAGTGGCTGGCAGGTTCTGGAAGCATGCTGTATCCAGGTCATGATTGACGTGGACATTCCCCCAGAGGACAGGGCAGTGCACGGTTTGAAAACACGTTCATATGGGGATGGAGCCGATGCCCTCAAAGTTCTCTTCCCACCTTTGGCTCCAGGAACCAACGTCACAGGGAAATCTTGTTGCCACTGTGGGCGTCTTCCTCCCTTAGAGACGGCGTAACTGAGAACGTGTTTGCTTTCTGTCTGTCACGCTCTCTCTCTAATTGTCCTACAGGAGCCATCGTGGCCGTGTACATTGTCTGCTGGATGCCGTACCACGCCCGCAGGCTCATGTACTGCTACGTCCCCGATGACGGGTGGACCGAGTAAGTGTGCTGAGGAGCCCTGGCCACAGGGAGGGGCCCATTGGGCAGGGCTGGGGCCCACTGGCCTGGGCCGGGGTCCATTACTCTCCAAAGGGAGCGCAGTGGCCAGGTCCTCCGCATCTCTGCCTTGCATTCCAGCTGGTTCTTCCCAGTCTACACGCTCAACATCTCCCAGCCAAGGGGGAGGACCAGGGCATTCTCTAGAAACCTCTCCGGCCCAGGAAGGCCATGTGGGTGAGAAGCCTTTTGGGTAGTAGCCAGGGCTCTGGGTATCTTGACACCAGGCTGGACAGAAGCGCCCATGCCAGGGAGGAGGGCAAAGATCAAGTTATTATAAGGAGAGAGGGAGAAAGCTTCGAGCCAAGGTTCCCTGAGCTAACAACGGTCCCTAGACAGAGACCAAGACATGCACGCCCTTTTTTTTTTTTATTAGAAATTTTTAATGTACATCATAATGCGATTCATTTTGGCATGCTTTTCATTGTGACAATTTTCATATATGCAATTTGATAAGCATTATTCATATAGGTTACCCCTTACCCTCCTCTATGTTCCCCCCCTTACCCTCCTCTATGTTTCCCCCCTCCCCCCTTCCCATCTAAGCTGCCTCAAAATTACAAGGAAAAATCCTACTCAAAGGTCAGATCACATTAAAAGGGGGGGAGGGAGGATAAGAATGAGGTCAATATAAATAGACTAGAAATCGCATGTAATCGTTCTAAAAAGATAGAAACAAAGACCACTACAGGAAAAGTTTCTATCTTAAACAGAAATGGAACCCAAGGACATATAGAAAAATACTATATAGTAAAAGATAGAGAAGACTTGGATGGGAAGCTTAGATGCATGCCCTTTTATGGCGTGGTGGGACAAGAGAAAATTCAGTGTCTTCCTTTTGGAAATCACTGCACCTCTGATCATAAGTAGAAGCCAAGCATTCAACAGAATAGAAATCCCACGTAGCCTCCAAGGACACAGCTGTGTTGCCAAAGGCCTCTTTCTCAGGGGCTCTCAGCAGCCCTTACACACACGTGTGCATACACGTACACGTGCCAAGCCCTTACCACCGTAGAGAATGAGGAGCGTGGCTTCTTAGAGAGATTCTCACTTCTTAGCGAGGCCACCTCTCCTTGGCCATCGCCAGCAGCATCTCAGGGGCCTGGATGGGTGGCCCCTACCCATCCATGGGTGTCACTTGCTATGTGACAAGGAACCCCAGACAGGCAGATGACAGAGGTCATGTGGAGTCCATCAGCCAAGGCCTGTGGGGTGGTGGAAGTTTGCTGAATTCCCATGTTGCAGCCTGGTAGCAGAAAGAGACCTTCCGTCCTCCCGTAGCCATAGCAGGGGACAGGCATTCTGCAGCAGGAAGGAGGTGACTGTCCTCTCACCAGGCCACTGGGCTTCTCTTCCAGCACGCTCTATGATTTCTATCACTACTTCTACATGGTGACCAACACCCTCTTCTACGTCAGCTCAGCAGTGACCCCTGCGCTGTACAACGTGGTGTCTTCCTCCTTCAGAAAGCTCTTCCTAGAAGCCCTCAGCCCCCTGTGCGGGGCTCAGCACTCCCTGGCGCCATTAACCTCAGAAACCCCCGACGCCCTCGGCAATGCGTACAGCTTTAGGCTCTGGGGATCCCCCAGGACCTCCGACCTGGATGAAATCCAAGAATGAACAGAGCAAGCAATGGCTAACTGCTTGGCACCCGCCCATCAAAGGGGTCACACCATCACTAATAATCCAAGCTTTGCAGCCAGGTGGACTTCCACTGACCCAGCTCAGCCACTCACCAGCCAGGACCTGCAGGCAAGTCACATAACACCTGTTGGCCTCAGTTTCCCACATATAACAAAGATAAAGAATAGAACCCACCTCTCAGTGTTGGCTGAGAACAAAGCGCTTATTAGCACTGTGCCTGGCATATAGCAGGTAGTCAATAAATTTCAACTGGTGCTCTTTCTGTCATTATTGTTGTTACATTATTATTACTGCCCTTTTTCTGCTATCCTGGAAGTCTGCCACATTCTCCCTAGATCTGTGCACATAGAGTTTGGCCTCAGATGTCCTATAAGTTTCCACATGTGACAAACCTACAGTGGCCCAGAGGCTGGCTAAACAGTGGCATCCCATGAGCTACGGCAAAGTTCTCTAGTCTTTTCCAGTTGGGAACAGCTCAGAGGAGAGGGGCTTTGTAGGCTCTGAAGAGCTGGGTGTCCCTGGCTTCTTCCTCCTGGCTTCTGGCCAGTGTGTCACCTGACGAGCGGCACCCACGGAAGCCAGCAAGATGATGGCCCTGTGGCCACAGGAAACAGCCCCATGCCGCAACCTGCCCTCCAGCACACTGGCCCAGCTGCACCCCAGCTGGCCCAGGGCTGGCGGGAGTAATCCACCTTCTTTTACTAGGGCAGGCCTGGGCCGCGTTACTGCAGGCCTCAGCACCCCAGGCTGCCTACTTTATATCCACTACCTCAATGCCAAGCCAGGAGAGAATCAGTGATTCTTCCTGAGTGTGGAGGGCAAGGTGGGGGCCCACAGGGGAGGACACAGATCTGTGAGGGGCAGGAAGATGGGCGGGTCCATCTGATGGCTCGTCTGTGCTCCCTTCACTCTGTCCAGCTGCAAACCCGACATCACCCCTCCCCACACCCACCACACACATATCACACACACACACTTATCCCATGCACGCCTCGTACCCCACACACGTCACCCCCACATCACACTCACGTGCCCCTGCATATCACAATCACATTGCATAATCATCACACACGTCCCCTGAACCGATCGTTCACACACCACACGCGTGTTACCCACACCACTCACATCTCATGTTATGCACACACCACACGCCCCACACATCCGCATCACATGCACACCTCACACGCTTCGCCTGTACTCACCATGCACACATCACGCTCACGCACGCGAACATCCTGGGCTAGCACACCACCCGAAATGCGCAGATGCAATAGGCATGCTGGGTGGACAGCAAGGCAGAAGGCAGGTCCCCCACCCACCCTGCAGCTGGCTCGCTGGGCAGTGGCTTCTGTGGAACTTGGAGCCAACCGCCCTCCAGCCCCCAGCCAGCCTGCGTGGGTCTATCCGCCACCAGCTTAGGTGTGGAGTGGAGATGTCAGCTGAAGGGTAGGTGCCACCACAGCACTGGACTGGGGACCCTAGTAGCTGAGGAGAGGGCCACGAGTCGCCCCATCCACAGACAGAAAAGACAGCTTCCGACCCGCACTGTCCTCGCCCTCCTTGACCCCCACAGCCTGGGACAGGGCTCAGCAACTGTGGTGGGGGATGGACACCACCTCACGTGAAACCCCAATCTCCCAGTCCCCAGCCTCGTGGGCACCCTCTGTCCAAGCCAAAGCCCCCTATGTATACACTACGAAGGAGACAAGCGGGAGAAAATTCATGCACATGTGCAGGGCAGCCCAGGGCCGTTCTGCAAGCCGTTCACCAGGGGGTCTAGGTGGCTCAGGAGCCCCTGGCTCAGGATGGACCTGGACCTGGCCTCATCACTTAGAAACAGGGAAGCCCTGGGCAGAACAATCTCCTCAAGTCTGTTTCTTCATCTGTAAAGCCAGTGGGGGCAAAAAGTTCTTAAACTCACACACATATATAAATATATGGATATGTATACATTTATATATATATATATATATACATATATATGTATATATATGTATATATATATATATATATATATATATATATATGGGGGGGGCTGGGATTTAGCTCACTTGGTTGAGTGCTACTCTGCAATCTCTCAGATCCTGGGTTCAATTCCCAGCACGACAAAAATGGGAGAAGGACATGGCAACTCACTCCCAAGGCAATCCTGAAACAATCAGCCATTGAAAACCCTATGAGGGTCACTATGAGTCAGGTTTGACTTGACGGCACCTAACATATATGTATATTAAAAAAAATAATATATATATATATATATACACACACATACATACATACACACATGTACATACACATATACATGTTGTTGTTGTTGTTGTTAGGTGCTGTCGAGTCGGTATCCGACTAATAGCGACCCTCTGTACAACAGGGGAAACACAATTGTCAGTGCTTCTCTGCTGTTCATAGGGGTTTCAATGGCAGATTGATTTTTGGGAGGGGGTTGCCAGGTCCTTCTCCCAAGCCTACAGCTTCTGGTGTTCCCAGGCGGTCTCCCATTCAGGTACTAACCAGGCCCGACCCTGCTTAGTTTCCGAGATCTGACGGGATCAGATGCCACAGGGCTACACACATATACATACACATATATATATATATATATATATATATATATATATATATATATATATATATATATATTATATATATAATATACACACACACATATATATATACGTACATACACACACACACACACATATATTGATTAGCATGAAGGAGGATAAAGAAATGTTATAACTTGCTTCAAATTCAAGACAGGTTTTCTCAACCTGACTTGGTGTGCATGTGTGTGTATTATATTTATGTATGTATGTGTGTATATTATGCCTGCAGCGGTAGCCCTGTGGCATCCGATCCCATCAGATCTCGGAAGCTAAGCAGGGTCAGGCCTGGTTAGTACCTGGATGGGAGACCGCCTGGGAACACCAGAAGCTGTAGGCTTGGGAGAAGGACCTGGCAACCCCCTCCCAAAAATCAATCTGCCATTGAAAACCCTATGAACAGCGGAGAAGCACTGACAATAGTGTTTCCCCTGTTGTACAGAGGGTCGCTATGAGTCGGATACCGACTCAACGGCACCTAACAACAACAACAACAACATGTGTGTATATTAAATTTATGTATGTTTATACACACCAAGTCAGGTCAAGAAAACCTGTCTTGAATTTGAAACAAGTTATAACATTTCTTTACCCCTCTTCATGGTAATCAATATACATGGTACTGCAGTGATGTCTATATGCTTGACGGTGGGGACCCTGGGAAGGGCACCACATAGTACATTCTGGGTTGCTTTTCTAAAATATGAAAAACCGTGAATTGAAAAAGATACCTGGCTCCCAGGGTTCCAGATAAGACACTGTGATCCTCAGCACCTAAAAACAAGTTTATAACCATGAAATGAAATAAAGAATGCAAAGCCTCTATCACAGCACCTGGCGTAAGAGCAAATGTTCAGTAAACACAGCTCTCACCACGGCCACCACTGTCCTCCAGCCCCCCAGGTACATCCTGGTCAAGTGTTGCTTACATGAACGCAGGAACGAGGCACGCTTTCTCTGGTACAGGTTACCAATGCACAATGAGAAGCAATAGGCGCAAAATGTAAGCACAAATGCCTGAGAACGTGAGAGAGGGGCCACTTTGTTATCTAAAAATTCATTCACATCACCAAGCAGAACACCAAGACTCCCAAGGCCAAGAAACACACAAGAAGAAATGTGTTCAGCCTCAATATCCCCTAACGAATGGCAATCCAGACAATAAGTTCACAATATTTTATGGCTAACGCATCAACCCAAAATGGCAACGACAAAACCAAATATCACTGCCAGTAACTGGCTGACGCCAATGTGCTCATGCATTGGAAGGAGAGGAAATCAAATAATCCTCTTGGAAAGCAAATTGGCAACCCATTTGAAAGTCACAAAATGTTCAAAAACTTAGATATTGTCATCCAACTCCTGGGATTTCATTTAAAGGCAATTTTCCGAGGAAGAAAAGGCCTGTCTGCACAGAGGTATCTTTCAGTGTTTGCAAGCAGAGACTGAGCCAATGACACAAGGAGCTTGCCATGTCTAATTCTCACCACAGGCAACAACTGTAGATAGACAGCAGGTTAGTGTCCCTTATCCAAATGCTGGGCACAAGAAGTGTTTCGGATTTTGGAGTTGTTTCTTTGTATTTAGGGATATTTGCATATACATAATGAGATACGTTGCGGATGGGGCTCCAGTCTACATATGAAATTCATTTATGTTTCATGTACATCTTACTTGCAAGCTGAAAATCATTTTATACAATATTTTTTTCAGTCCTGGGGGTTGAACCCAAGGTTCTATGCATGCTGGGAAAGTGCTTTCCCACCAAGCCACACTCCCAGCCCCTTTTCTGTTCTTTGAGACAGGGTCTCACTAAGTTGCACAGGCTGCCTTTGGCCTCTATGATCCTCCTGCCTCAGCCTCCTGTGTAGCTAGGATTACAGGCATGTGCCATGGCCCCTGGCTGCATCTATGTTTTAACTGTGACCCCATCACACAAGGTCAGGTATGGAATTTCCCACTTGGGGTATCGTGTCCTCCATCATACTGTGTTAGATTTTCAAGCATTTTGAATTTAGATTTTCAGATGAGGTGGTTGTTGTTGTTGTTGTTGTTAGGTGCCACTGAGTCGGTATCTGACTCATAGCGACCCTATGTACAACAGGCGAAACACTATTGTCAGAGCTTCTCTGCTATTCACAGGGTTTTAAATGGTTGATTGACTTTTGGGAGTGGGTTGCATGGTCTGTCTCCCAAGCCTGCAGTATCTGGTGTCCCCAGGCAGTCTCCCATCCAAGTACTAACCAGACCTGACCCTGCTTAGCTTCTGATATCTGATGGGATTGATGCCACAGGGCTACAGCTGCAGGCTTCAGATTAGGTTGCTCAACCTATCTTACCATCACCACCTTATATGTAAGCAGACAGAATCAAAGAGAAGGTAAGGAAGATTGTTCTCAGGCCACTTTATAACTCAGGCCTGGAATCCTGAGATGATTAGGCTTTGGGAACTTCATGTTCCTTCTGTGACTTGCAGCTTCCCAATATGGAGGGCAAAGATGCTAAGAAAGTAAAAGGCCAAAGAGATTAAGGAACTGAGTGAATCATGAAAATGTACTCAAATCCTTTTATTAGGCTGTTAACAAGTAATAGCCTGCAGCCATACCACCCTTGCATCCAATCCCATCAGATCTCAGAAGCTAAGCAGGGTTGGGCCTGGCTAGGACTTGGATGGGAGACAACACCAGGTGCTGTAGGCTTGGGAGAAGGACCTGGCAGCCCACCCTGAAGAATCAATCAACCATTGTAAACCCTATGAACAGCAGAGAAGCATTAATAATAGTGCCGGACATGGCACAGTGTCAGATAGTGTTTTGTCTGTTGTACATAGGGTCGCTATGGACCTGGAGTGATAGCACCCAGCAACAACAGCAACAAATAATATGTATAAAACTTATTTTGCACCAGGTGCAGTGGCACATGCCTGTAAGCCTGTAATCCCAGCGGCAAGGGAGGCGGAGGCAGGAGGATCGCAGGTTCGAGACCAGAGGCAGTCAGCGTAATTTAGTGAGACCCTGTCTCAAAAAGTAAAAAAAAAAAATGGGCTGAAGGTGCAGCTCAGTGGTCCTGCACTTGCAGAGCATGTAAGCACAAGGTCCTGGGTTCAACCCCCAGTACCAAAAAAACAAAAAACAAACAAACAAAAAAACACACACTTTATTTCGTCACATAAACATATTGTGATATTATTAACTAGAAAACAGGAGACAAATTATGTTATCATATTATGACCAAACCACACAGATACAGAGAAACGATAGGAATGAAACACTTTTAAATGAAAATTCTGGATTGCTAAGGAAGTCAAGTGACTCCAGCACAGGGCTGGTGATGTCTATTTTCATCCCACCACCTGAGCACAGTCAGGCTTGGCACTCAGAAATATCTGGAGAAAGAAGGACCCCCAACACATTTTTGCTCCTTTGATGATATGATCTCTCTTGTATAATCTTTAGGTAACAAATTACAGATAGAAATTGAGTTCCCCTCACTATTGGCCCCCGGGAGGCTCTGAGGCTGGTAAAAGAGCCTGAGGTCTGGATCAGGACCAGGTAGCAGGCCCACCCGTCGCTTATTGTATGATCTACACAATTCCTTCATCTTCTGGCTTCGTGGTGCACGCCTGTAATCCCAGTGACTCTGGAGGCAGAGGCAGGAGGATCGAAAGTTCAAGACCAGAGGGAGTCTGTGTAACTTAGTGAGACCCTGTCTCAAAAAGCAAAAAAATGGGCTGGGGGTGCAGCTCAGTGGTCCAGCACTTGCAAAGCATGCAAGCGCAAGGCCCTGGGTTCAGCCCCCGTACCTCACACACACAAAAATAATAATAATAATAAAATAATAAATAAATAAACCAATTCCTTCACCTGCTTGGTCTCACTTGCACATCTGTGGAATGGGTATCATGGCAACTCCCCCTGAGTTTTAAAGAGTCAATGATGTCATGAATAGGAAAAAAGTACCTAGCCGTCAAAGAGCTGAGTAGTAGTTGTCAAAATTAGGCGAGAGTCTCTGCTAACAGCCAGAGTTCTGGGATACGAGGAGAGGGCCCAGGAAGAAGGTGGGGATGGGTGTAAGTGCTTGAGGGGTTTTTGTAGTGAGAGGGAAATCGTACCATATGCAAAAATGGTTAATGTCAAACTCCTAGTAAAAGACCCACAGAAGCCAGGCGCAGTGGTGCACACCTGTAATCCCAGCAGCTTGGGAGGCGGAGGTGGGAGGATCGCAAGTTCGAGACCAGAAGCAGTCTGTGTAACTTAGCGAGACCCTGTCTCAAAAAGCAAAGAAAATGGGCGGGGGACACAGCTCAGTGGTCCAGCACTTGCAGAGCATGCAAGCGCAAGGCCCTGGGTTCCACCCTCAGTATGGAAAAAAAAAAAAAAAAAGGATGCACAGAATACCTTTGTGTCACTTTTTAAACTACACATGAATCCATAATTATCTCCAAAAACTTTTTAAGTGCATTAAATTAAAAAAAAATTACTCAGAGTCCTACCATGCAGGTAGCCTTTATTATCTTATTTATTTATTTATTTATTTATTTATTTATTTATTTATTATTTTCAGGAAGGATCTCCCTCTGTAACCCAGGCTGGCCTCAACCTTGCAATCTTCCTACCTCAGTCTCCCACTATGCCCAGCATGATTACATTTGGGGCAGACATTTTCTAAAAGAGAAAGAGCCACTGTCATTATTTTAAGGGACTCTAGAGGCTCTTAAGTATGGCTTATATTTACATTTTAAGCTATCTATCTGTTTGTCCTTGGAAGAAGGACCTGACAAGCCCACTCCCCAAAACCAATCAGCCATCGAAAACCCTATGAACAGCAGAGAAGCACCAACAATAATGTTTCCCTGTTGTATGTAGGGTCGCTATGAGTCAGATACTGACTTGATGGCATCTAACAACAACAACAACAACAACAATCTGTTTGTGTGGGTGGCCGGTTTGCCCTATGCCTTGCTGAGACCAGGAGAGTCCGCAGAAGGGCTGACCACATCAGGCTGAGTCTTGGGGCTCTGATTTCCTCAGTGGCAACGTCCCAGGATGCTGTGGTGGAACTCTGAAAGAAGAATAAGCATTGCCCAACTCACTTCTTCCAGCGAGGCAAGCCTCACTGTTCCGGGCTGGAAAATCCATCACTCCAGTCTCCGCCTCCCTCATCACATGATGTCTGCATGTCCGTCTCCTTTCTTCTTACAAAGTCACCAGTCATACTCACTGAGGGGTTCCCTTCACTCCAGCGTGACCTCCTCTTCACTTAGCTAATTAGCTAGTAACAGCACTATTTCCAAATAAGGTCCACTGTGAGGTGCTGGGGTTAGGACCCACACCTGGATGGGCATGCCCTGCAACCTTGAATACCACGCAGCCCCTCATCTCAGCAGGCTGCGTAGCTGCTCCTGGGGGCCACCCTTTCAGGGAGCAAGAACTAACACTGGAGTGGCCACAGGGCCCAGGAAAGAAAACAAGTGCTTGACAGAGCTCAGAAAGAAAGAAGGGAAACTGGGACAGCATATTCAGGGAATGACAAATGCAGCCACAGAATCCTTGTTTCTTCTCCAGATGCCAAGGTCTTTAAAAATCCACGCGGGCCTTCTCAGCTGCTTTATTCAGGGAATGCTAATCCCCTCTGAGCTGGGCAGTCTGCCCGAGCAAGCAGACTCAAAGAGAAATGAGAGGCATCCACATCGGATGCGCCCTCGGGTCGTGGTCCTCCCTCAGACAAAGTCTGTCTGTAGAATCGGGACCCAGACCCAGGAGGTTTCACGCAAGTTTCTTTATTAAAAGTGCTTTCTGAATGTCAATGCTGGGGTTGCCCAGACTCCTTATGGGGCGTGATGTCGCCTATTTGGTATAAACTCACGTCTAGCACAACCCCCAACAGGCAGCCTGACAAGTGGATTCCCCAGTGAGAAAATACTGGATTAACACCCTTATCCTACACGGAGCCATAGGAGCCAATGGTGCTGTCTATTACGTGACATTCAGTGGAATTAAATTGCCTAAGACAGGAAAGCACCTGCAGCCGTAGCCCTGTGGCATGTGATCCCATCAGATCTCAGAAGCTAAGCAGGGTCGGGCCTGGTTAGTACTTGGATGGGAGACCGCCTGGGAACACCAGCTGCTATAGGCTTGGGAGATGGACCCAGCAACCCACTCCCAAAAATCAATCTGCCATTGAAACCCCTATGAACAGCAGAGAAGCACTGACGATCGTGTTTCACCTGTTGTACGCAGGGTCGCTATGAGTTGGATACTGACCCGATGGCACCTAACAACAATAACAGGGAGCAGTTGGGACAACTGTCTCGTAAAATTGGAACTGCTGTGGGGCTGGAGAGGAGGAGGCTCAGTGGCAGAGCACTTGCCAAGCATGTGTGAGGCTCTGGGTTTGCTCCCTTGCACCATAAAAATACAAACAAAACAACAACCAAGTGGTTACAGACTGGACATGTCCTGGAAGGGAAGACCGGAGACAACAATGGAAGTAAGTACTCCAAACACTATTAGCTGCGTTTCAGGTTCTGTGTAGGTAGAAATATTCCATTTTCCAAGAAGTAGCCCTGAGCAGTAGATGAGAGATGAACTCTCAAGCTGGCCCAGCCAATGTGAGATTTACTAGAGGGAGCTAGACAGTGGGGGTAGGTCAAGTCCAGACCCGGGTGAGAGGCTGATCTACAACATGTCCCACACAGTAAGATAACATTTGCCCAGCACTTAGAATGAGAAGTAGAAAGTGTTAGATAAGTTGTTGTTAGGTAAGAAACTTATCTTATAGATAAGAAAGATAAGTTAGATAAGTTAGATAAGTGTTAGATAAGTTAGATGAGTTGTCAGTTGTCATCTTGTTGTTGTTGTTGTTGTTGTTGTTGTTTTTAGATGCCAGTTGAGTCATGTCCGACTAATAGTTACCCTCATAGGGTTTTCAATGGCTGATTATTTCCAGATTGCCTCGGGAGTGGATTGCCATGTCCTTATCCCATTTTTGCAGTGCTGGGAATCGAACTCGAGACCTCAGAAACTGCAGAGCAGTACTCTACCAACTGAGCTAAATCCCAGCATTAGATGAGTAGTAAGAGCTAAATACATGCTTTGCTAAGTTAAAATGAACACATTTTATTTGCAGACAGAATCAGCACATCCCAAATTCATTGATTTCATCTCTCCCATTGTGGGAAGTTCAGTGAGACCAAATATACGTCAGGTTAGAAAAACAAATGTCTGGGCAAAACAAAGGAATACAAAAATGCACTCAGATCAGCGTTATTATGCATCCTTGTCCTAGCCCTACACATGGTACAAAAGAGGTCAGCCTCAGAAGCCCATGAGGACCAGCACTGAGTCCTTTGGAAAAGATTAGGGGAAATGGCAGTGTCAGCAGCGGTGGGAATGAGATGCAGTCCAGTGTTGCTACCTAGCCCGAGGAGTTCCCCTAGTTGGGACCACAACTCAGGTTAAGCCAGGTCCTTGGCTTTGCTGCAGAAAAAAATTTCAAGGTGAGCCAGAAAGTGAAACAAAGTTATGGTGTTTACTAGGCACATGCTTTAGAATAAGTGTGGGTGCTCAGTGAGAAAGTGAAGTGCTTAAAAGAGAATCATAATACACATCCAAGACATCGACATGGGCTTCTCAAGACAGAAGAGCATCTAGGTCTCTTTTCAATGGATATATATATATATATATATATATATATATATATCCTATCCATATATATATATATATATATATATATATATCCTATCCATATATATATATATGTATGTATATATGTATATATGTATGTATATATATGGGCTGAGATTTGGCTCAGTTGGTAGAGCGCTGCGCTACAGTCTCTGAGGTCCCGAGTTCAATTCCCAGCACCGCAAAAATGGGAGAAGGGCCTGGCAATCCACTCCCAAGGCAATCTCGAAACAGTGAGCCATTGAAAACCCTATGAGGGTCACTATGAGTCGGATACCAACTCGACGGCACCGAACAACATCTCTCTCTCTCTCTCTCTCTCTCTCTCTCTCTCTCTCTATATATATATATATATATATATATATATATATATATATATATATATATATACATACACACATACACACACACACACACACACACACACACATATATGCTTTGTGGCTTTACAAGGTACACTGTTTTAGGCTTAGGGATGGGAGGAAATTTCCAGGAGACAAAAACATAGGCCAAAATAGGTCAAAAGAAGGAATTCTACTGTTTAGGATTTAAAAGATTAAGTAGAAATATTTTGGTAGAACTTCTATCTGAGAAAGTTCCCTTTAGTAAAATGAGATTATAAGGTAGTCTAGGAGGTGCACTGTGTATGTTTACAGATAAAATCCCAAGGGAGTTGTCTGGGCACATACTGACTAGGACCATGACTCATAATCCCATTTGTGAGGTTCTCAAAGAAGCCCAGGATTACAGAGGGGAAAGTAATGTTAAACTCAAAGGTCACATACATTTTTCCCCTTGTTGTTGTTAGGTGCCATCGAGTCAGGTCCAACTCATAGTGACTTTTTATGTACAACAGGAAGAAACAGTACCCAACATTATGCCATGCCCATGATCTTTTGTTTGAGTTGATTGTTGCAGTCGCCATGTTTCTTCTCATTTTGAGTCATGCCACATCAGCAATAGGAAGCCTCTGGGACTTTACTCCATGTCTGTCATTAAAATTGACTCTATTTTGTGGAGGCACCTCTTCCCCCGTCATCTTTTGAATGCCTTCCAGCCTGGGGAGTTCATTTCCTAGCACTATATTTGATAGTGCTTCTCTGCTATTCATAAGGTTTTCAATGGCTAATTGTTTTGACAGTGGGCTACTGGATCCTTCTCCCTAGTCTCTCTTAGTCTGGAAGCTCAGCTAAAACCTGTCCACCATGGGTGGCCCTGCTGGTATCTGAAATACTGGTGGTGTAACATTCAGCCTCACAGCAACACACAAGCCCCCACAGCACAACAAGCTGATAGACATGTGGCGGATTCTTACCCTATGCATCGATATTTTTAACATTTCCACTTAAATAAAGTCTCTATGCAGACAGCCCTCACAGCACTTTTCTTGGTAGTTGTGTCAAAGTCCTTGATTCTCAGCTGGTGGGATTTAAACCAAATCCCCACATGAAAGCTCTTTCCTTTTCCATGTCCCCTAACTTTTCCTTGTCTTTTTATCCTGCCTCAGCAAATGGAAAGGAGACAAGAGAAACACATCTACTAATTAGGGAAAGATGTAGCAGAGGGAAAATCTACTAATGGCCACGAGCCCCCAAGAGTAAGAAAAGGATATGGGAGGGAGCACGTGAGCTGCTCTGGCATTCACCAGGGCTGAGAAGAAGGGCCATTCTCCAGCAGAAACAAACTCAAGGGTGGCCACTTCCCTGGGAGGCAGGTTCCACAGCCCTCAGCAATTCTATAGTCAAAAGTTTTTCCCTGGGGCTAGAATCTCAAACCACCTGCACACGTGGGAATGGCTGAGGACCGCTGGTCAGCCCTAAGGAGGGCCCATGAGTATCTCCCCTCTGACAGGGCTGACGCCATCTTGCTGAGTAGGTTTCCCAATTTCACAAGAAGGCAGTCTTGCCTCCAAACAGGATTGTTTGAGATGAGAAAGAGAGAGAAAGAGAGAAAGAGAGAGAGAAAGAGGGAGAAAGAGGTGCAATCAGAGGTGGAATTTTCCCTAAAGAGGGGAAACACCACAATCCTTACCCTTGGTAGGAGAATTACTCAGTTGCATCAAGTGCAGACACCATGAGTTCCAGACCACAGGCATAGACCAGCTTCCCAGCTGTGAGACCAGGTCAGGATGGCCGGTATTAGAATGTAAACAGACTGAGATAAGGGGACACAGACTGGCGCCTCCACACAATATTACTATGATGTAATCCTGGGTATCTGTGATGTGACTGGGCAATAGTCTTGGCAACTGGCCACTATTGTGAAAAAGCCTTAAGATGCCCCTCTCCCAATATTGGCCCTGAAGAGGATGGGATGAGCAGAGAGGATGGGCTTCATGGAGCGCATGGCACGTGGAGAGGGCCAGAGAGCATGAGAGGACTAGCGGGCATGGAGAAGTGACAGGACGTGCACAGGGCAGTGGCCATGGGTGGCAGCATCATGGAAGGAATGGAGAGGTATGCCCTGGAATACAGCATGACAGCCTTGCCCGTGGCTTCTCAAGCATGTTTTGGTTTCTCTGTGGGCTCCAAGCATCCCTCCCTGGCCAAGGAATCCAGCTCAGGTTCCACAAAAGCACAGCCAAAACTAAAAGCATTTGTCCTTCTACCTCCTTCCCTGATGCTATTAAGAGTCCTCTGTAGCTTTGGGGAAGCCTACAGCCATAGCACTGTGGCATCCGATCCCATCAGATCTTGAAAGCTAAGCAGGATCAGACCTGGTTAGTATTTGTATGGGAGACCACCTGAGAACACCAGGTGCTACAGGCTTGGGAGAAGGACCAGGTAGCCCACTCTCAAAACAGTCATTGAAAATCCTGGGGACACCAGATACTGTAGGCTTGGGAGAAGGACCCAGCAACCCACTCCCAAAAAAGCAGCCATTGAAACCTCTATGAATAGTAGAGAAGCACTGACAATAGTGTTTCCTCTGTTGTACAAAGGGTCACTATGTGTCAGCACCTACCAACAACAGCAACAACAACATAGTTTTGGGGCTTGTTAAATAGTGTATTCTAGGAATATAATTTGACCTGAGAAAAAGTTAACACAATTGCCTTGTTTTCTAAACACTAGGAGTGAAAGCCTGGTGTTGTGATAACTATGTGGATTCCTTGAACACACTAGATCTAAAAACTGAGAAAGATCAAAGAACTCTCCACACACTAACATACTGATAGGCAGATTAGCTTAGCCATTAGCAGACAATATGGAGGACAAAGGGATTCAAAATGGCTCCTGCCGTTTCAGTGATGAATGAAGCCATGTGCATCCCAAGGACATCGGAAGGACATTGTCAAATGGGTCCCACACCATATCCAAGCCATTGAGCTATTCACAAAACAAAGACCCTAGGCCCACATCACACTAGGCACCCAGAGCTGATGTCACACTGGACATGCCCTTGTTTGAATAAAACTAAAAAAAATATATGTATCTGCTCTCTTTTTTTTTTTTAATTCTTTCCTCTCCATTTCTCACCGTTTGCTCTTCTCTTCTTTCTCTAGCAACCACATGCTTTCCTCTCTCTTCTCTTGGGACCCCCATCTTCTCTGACTAAGGTACTTTTCCCCCTTGAAGACTCCTTAACTCTCCTGTTCTCTGTGACTTTATCTTTTCCAGGGAAAATAGAAATATCCTGAAGCACATTCACACAGGGAACCCAGTTTAAGTTCCTTTGCAGATTTACCTAAGCTTTTCCAGCTGCCTTGGTCTTTTCTGTAATTATTTCTTAATGGTGTACTGCCTTTTAATAAACCATAGCTATACTCTCTACTGCAATTTCTGTGTTGGGTGTAAACTCATTTGTATGCCAGATATAAGGACAAGGGTTATGTTGCCACATTTCCAGTCCCGTGCTCGAGGCTTGCCTGCCTGTGCTCCCCACCAATCTCCAGTAACAATACCTCAGAGAATCCGAAGGCATTCTCCCCAATGAGTGTGTCCTGGCTGCAGGTGCTGAGGGAATCCCAACTCTTCCAAGCATCTAGCATATCCCTTGCTGAGAAGGAGACAAATTAAAAGTCAGGGAACACAGGTTTGGCCTTGACTTTAAAAAATACATATAATTTCTTTGGTCTTTAAACCCAAATTTGCTCTGCATTTTGATTCTTTTGTATATTAGTATCTTTGAGGGACTTTGATTTTGCCACCAAAATTGACAATGGGAGAGAATTAATATTCACATGTGGGGATGCATTATTTTCTTGTCTCTGTGACAAAATATCTGACAGCAAATATTTAGTAGAAGAAAGATCAATGTGGCTCACGGATCAGAGGATTTCAGTTCATAGCAGCCGGGAGGAAAAGAAGGAGGACCTGTGGCAAAGAACTTCACATCATAACAACGGGAAGCAGAGAGAGCTCACCGGATCCAGGGCCCACCTGAAACTTCCAGGGGCCTGCCCCCGCTGACCTACTTCAGGCACCTCCCAAAGTTCTACAGCCTTCCATTATACTACTACTGCCTAGGTACCTAGTGTTCAAACACATGGTCTTTGGAGGACATTTTAGACTCAAACCATAACAGGGGGTGTCTATTTTCTTGGCATGTCATTACTGGAACATATTTCTGGGCTGTCAGTGGCATAAATGTAGAAGGCACAGTTCACAATGATTATTAGTAAGCATAGGTAAGGTTTTGCTGAAATAATAAGTGATCCCTGAAAATGCAATACCTTAACACAGGGAAAAATTATCAGTAGTTATCACAGAACATCATTAAGAGGAAGAAGGTGGCTTTCTATGAGGTCCTGGCTCCTTCCATCTAAACATAGCCACATCCTGGGATCAACAGTGCCATCACAGGCTTTAGCAGCATTGTCAAAACAAACATTGGCTTTGAGAGGAGTGGCCCTAAAAAAAAATGACAGCTATCATTCTCCCCAAACCTATTCATCTCCCAGGGGGTCAATCATGCTCACCACATGCTTAAGGGTCAAGCCCAATGATTGCTGTTAGGTGCCGTCAAGCCGGTATCTGACTCATAGCGACCCTCATAGGGTTTTCAATGGCTGTTTCAGGATTGCCTTGGGAATGGATTGCCAGGTCCTTCTCCCATTTTTGTGGTGCTGGGAATTGAACTCAGGACCTCAGAGACGGCAACGCAGTGCTCTACCAACTGAGCTAAATCCCAGCCCAAGCCCAATGATTAAAGATTCAAAAAGTATGATAAATAAACCAGAAACATTTATTCCCCACTTCTGATGTTTCCTCACACGTAGTGGGAACATCATTTATGTAACACTTCTAGTTTCTCTCTGCCTCCTCACCCTTCCCCATGGGCAAGGTATTTTATGGTATTTGGGGGAGGAGCTAGCCTACATCTAACAACAACAACATCTTCCCCTTGAGTAACTGTGAACTTTAAAGTGTCTCTTTGCCCAGTTAATTTTTTACAATATTAAATTTTCTTCTGGTAACTATTAACCCAATCTGAGAGACTCAATCTATTGTCAGGGAAATTTGATCCATTTATATTTGTTTTGACTATGATATATTAGGATATACCCCAACCAAGAATCCCTGCTGTTTTCCTCCTCCTAACCTGTTCTTTATCATGTTGGATTCATTGATTTTGTTGTTGCTCTTTTCCCTCTACTGTTTTAGATGTTGGATATCCTGGCTGTTATAATGGTTACTTTAAGTGGCTTTGGACACACATATCTAAATGTTCCTTTTCCACAAATATGTTAATCCCAACTGCCCTAGTAAATCAAGAATTTGAGTTCAATTCACTCCATATTTTCTCAGTTCCTCTATCGCTGATCATTCCCCACACCACCTCTCATGCTGGGATGAGAGATTCATTCAGTTACTCAATGGGTAATTATTGAGCACCTACTACGTGCCAGGCAACTGTGAGGCTCTGAGGTGCCAGCAGTGAATGTGTCCTACAAAATTTCTACTTTTGTGGGCGGAGACAAAGAACATCTTAAAATCTCAATAGGTAAAAATATGTTCTATGCTAGCAGGCACTCAATCTGGGATGGCCCCACTAAGAAGGCGGTCTTTAAGGAAGTAAAGCACCCCAACCAAAGAGACAGAGAGATCCAAAGGAGGGAAGAGCACTTTCAGCAAAGGCAACTGTGAAGCCTCAGGTGGTGCTGGCAGGGGCAGGGGTCCAGAAGGTCCAAGGGCTGCTCCAGGGACTGACGTGCCAGAAGGGCAGAAATTATTAATCACAAGACTTCCTCTTCACTGCTGTCCCACAGAAATGCTCAGCCACACTTTCTAGCTCTATCTTCTTCTCTTGGCTCTTTCAAAACCCTGGCTATTAAGACTTTTAATTTCTAGGACTTGTAATTGATCTTTATAATTCTAGATACCTTGTCATCTCACACCTTTCTGATTTAAATTACAATTGCTTCATAGGATTGTTTGCTTTATTGACTCTTCCTACAAATTCCCTCCTTCCTTTCACTACATAGTGTTGCCCATATTTTTTGAGTTTTTGTTGCATTTATTTCTTCACAGGGAGTTCCTGTTTCTTTGTTTACCATAAACTATCCCAAGCGTATGACTCAAGTGGTTATGAGGGCCTGGACAGGTCATCGAGGGAAAAATACAAACAACTCCGTCATCACAAAGGTCCACTCCCATCTCTATCAGTTTCTTTTCTTTCCAAAACCATACTGTCATGCAATGAGGTTTTAAGCAAATAGTTGATTGAGATTACTAGTCACATTGTTTGTATTAGGTGCCGTGGAGTCATGTCCAACTCATAGCAACCCTCATAGGGTTTTCAATGGCTGATTGTTTTGGGAGTGGATTGCCAAGCCCTTCTCCCATTTTTGCGGTGCCGGGAATTGAACTCCAGACCTCAGAGACTGTGGAGCAGCACTCTACCAACTGAGCTAAATCCGAGCCCCCTACTAGTCACATTACTTCCTCTCAAAATGATGTAATTAATAGCCGCCAAGCAAACAACAAGTGCATCATATATTTTATTTATAAGACTGGCACAAACAAGAGCATTAGTTTGGGGATTTTTTTTTCAAGTTTAAATTAACTAATAAACTGGGAAGAATGGCATGGAAGCTGCTATTTACAAAAGACAAATTTACCTGAAAGTCAGTTTTTATTCCAAAATAGGAATAATGACATATACAAAGAGATCATTTTACAAACATTGATCTAAATCATTTACACTCACAGACTTTCTTAGGGGAAAAAAAGATTGACATTAACTCTTTGGCATCATCTTTTAAGAACAGTTTCTTCTCGGATTGTTATCCATTAGAGTGCTTATAAATGTCTATGGTAGACACAGAAAAATGCATTCTGATGATTAACTTTTTTAAATACCTTTAAACTATCCCTCAGCTGTGGGCTACTTCAAAAGCCACGTGGTGGTGTAGGGTGGAGACATGGGCTGGGGACTTAAACCAGGAGTTTGAATTGTGCTTCTAGTTCTTTCCAGCTGTTATGACCTTGGAAAGGTGCCCTCTTGGCGTCCCAACCATCTCATCTGTCAAATGGGACCAATAATTCCGAACACAGAAGGCTGAGGAAAGGATTCAAGATAATTCTCTACCGGCACCCAGCCCATGGATGGGGCGCTAAGTTCTGGTTTAAACAGCATCCTGGCAGGCTGTGTGAGAATTCATGGCACACAAGTGCTTGCTTCTCTCTGGTCCCGCTTCCTCTCTGGGCAGCTGCGACTGCCTCCAAAGGAATCAAGCATGAATAAGAGAAAACAGGCTAGTTAAGGGGCTGAACACTGAGCTTCAGTAAGTTACATTCACAAGTCTAGTTCTTAACTATTTTACCTATCACTTCGGTTGTTTTCCTTTGTTTTGAGCAAATAAACAATTTGGTCCTCTTTCCTTCGGAAGGCAAATTTTAGGTCAACTCCTATAACCCTCAATTTCCTCCTTAAAGCCTTTTCAGTTTTAAAGAAATCTCTTTTCAATGTTGCCCTTTCTAAGAGGTAGGGTATTTACCCTATGCTATTTTAATAGATTCATGTTTTCTCTGAAGTAAAACAATTCGATCTACCTTATTGATTATGACGCCTTTGGGCTAGCTTCTGAAAGAGAAAACTTGCAGGCAAGTAACTCATTAAAATGATCCACTTATTTGGTTTGGTGTCTCCAGCCTTCCCAGTTACAATCTTCCTTTGGAATATTGCTTTATAGGGGGTCACAGGGACATCTACTTTCTGAAATCCTAGCCACTGAGGCACGGACACCTTGCCAAGGTAATCCAAGATTCTCTAGAACAAAGTCAGGCTGTCCACGGAAGCTGAGACCGGCAGGAGAGTAGGCAAACCTCATTCTTCATAAAACGGACTCCAGGATAGCCCAGGGCAGTGTGGTCTGGCCCAGAGGGCAGGAGTCCTGGGTTTTGCGCCTTGTCCAGCCCAGGACTCACGCTCGGGGCTCTCAGTCACCAGCCACGGCGGGACCAGCCACGGGCCGAGGGGCTGCCCGGCAGCGGTGTCCGGCGCCGTGGGCCTCGCTCAGGAGGGCGGGGACCTGCGCGGCGCTCAGATGTGGCGCCCGGTGAGGAAGAAGAGCGGCCGGTCCTCCTTGGCGTTGGCCGTCTGGAACTCGTCGCGCAGCCGGAACTGCCACTCGTCCTCCAGCTCCAGGCGCACCACCGTCTGGCGCAGCGAGTTGCGGTCCTGGCAGATCACGCACAGGGTGGCGCCTGCGAGGGCAACGCAGAGGCGTGAGGCGGGCGGGTTCCTAACCCGAGGGCCCCACGTGCAGCGCGATCGCGTGCCTCCTGTCCCTTGCGGGGGGATTTGTAACCCCAGCACGACAGCGTGCAGACTCGAGGGGAGCTGAAGAACAGAGCAGAGGGGCGAGCGGAAGAAAGGAGGCGGCGATGATGGCAAATGGAACGTGCTCAGCTCCAACCCGGGCCTGCAGCACCGCACCCCCCATCTCCAGCTGCACCCACTTCTCCACTCATCCAGGCCACGCAGCTTCCACCTTTCCCTGCATGGCTACCCACGGAATTCTCCTTCCCCTCAGCTTCTAGTGAGTGGCAAGCCATCATCAGCACGGCTCTGCTCCTATCCTAAGGCTCTCGCCCTCTTCCACACCAATCCTCTGTTTAGAGAAGAAACGCTTTGCTCCCCCAGGGCAGAGTCCGTCCAGGGAGAAACCTTGTGTTATTTCCCCAGGCTTTCTACCCTGCTCTGCCCCGTGTCTGTTAGCTTGTCCTGATTTGGGGGCTTGCTGTTGCTGTGAGGCTGAAAGCTGTGCCACCAGTATTTCAGATACCAGCAGGGCCACCCATGGTAGACAGATTTCAGCTGAGCTTCCAGACTAAGACAGACTAGGGAGAAGGACTTGGCAGCCCCCTCCCAAAGCAATTAGCCATTGAAAGCCTTATGAATAGCAGAGAAGCTATCAAATATAGCTGTCAAATATAATGCTGGAAAATGAGCCCCCCAGGCTAGAAGGCAACCGAAAGACAACTGGAGAAGAGTTGCCTCCTCAAAGTAGAGTTGATCTTAATGATAGAATGGAGTAAAGCCCCTGGGACCTCCCTTTGCTGATGCGGCATGACTCAAAATGAGAAGAAACACAGTGGCTGCAACAACGGCACAAACATAAAAAGATCGTGTGCATGGCACAGCATCGGGGAGTGTTTTGTCCTGTTATCAAAGGGTCGGTATGAGTCAGGCCCAACTCGATGGGACCTCACAAACATGCCCTGCTAAAGGTTGTTAAATAAGCTGCTGGAGAGGAACAGGAAAGGCCAGCTAGGGATCTGAGAAGAACTGAAATACAGATCGGAAATGGCTTGTAGAACAGGGTGTGTCAGTCTGAACCATTCAAGCAGGAAAAGGAAAACAAGTAGAAAAAAGTAGAAAAAAGAAAAAGTAGAAAAAGTAGAAAGTAGGGAAAAAAAAGTAGAAAGTAGAAAAAAGTAGAAAGTAGAAAAAAGACAAAGGAGCCTGCCGGCCTCTCGTACCAGGGAGGAAAACCTTGAGCGAATCTTATGTGAAGGATTTGGATGGAAAAAGAAGACAGAAGGTGATGTATTCACCTGGTCTCTGCTGAACAGGTATAAGGGGGAAAGGACCCTAGGACCCTATCTCAGCTTTCCACAGCTGTGCTGCACAGTTCCCTCTCTGAGCCTCGAACTACCCACTAGCAAATGAGGACCAGGACCAGAGATCTTGTCATTGGAGACGCCAGGGGCGAGCAGCCAGTCACGTCCAGGTCCAGACAGGAGTATTACCTTTCAGAAAGTGGAACTTCTTCAAGAAGCCAGCGCCCACAAAAGAGTCACAGAGGTACAGCAGGAGCCCGCTGAACACCAGGTCAGAGCAGCTGATGTTGAGGGAGTGAGGCCTGGAGCTCACGTAACAGACAGAAATCTGAAAGAGGAGGAGCCCAAGAGAAGCATCACCTTCCAGGAAGGACTAGGCAAGGTTATACCAGAGGTTTACAACCCATGGGTACCAAGGCTTGGCCAAGATGGGGGAGCAAGGAACCACAGTTTCACGCTATTTCCAAACCTATAGCCTCAAAACCAGTTCTAGGTGGTTTATGCAGACTTATCCTATTCATAAATGCCTCGAGAACCAGAAATGCCTTGGCATCAGACTTGGGTTTGATTCTTAACATCTATGTGGGCAAACTAATCCAGCTCTCTCAGTGTCAATTTTGTTAGCTGTCAGTTGGGGTAAACACCTGAGACAAAGTATCGAGAGCACAGCTAGGCCTCAGTATCCACGGGTCCCATCCATTTCTGTGGATTCAATCAACCACAAATCAGAACTATTTGGGGAAAAAAATTGCATCTGTATTGAATGTGTACAGACTTTTTTCCCGTCATTATTCTCTAAATATAGTATTACAATCATGTACGTAGCATTTACATTGTATTGTTGTTATTGCTAGGTGCCGTCGAGTGGTGTCCGACTCATAGCGACCCTCATAGGGTTTTCAATGGCAGATTGTGTTGGGATTGCCTTGGGAGTGGGTTGCCATGTCCTTCTCCCATTTTTGCAGTGCTAGGAATCGAACTCGGGACCTCAGAGACTGGAGAGCGGTGCTCTACCAACTGAGCTGAATCCCAGCCCTTACATTGTATTAGGTGTAAGTTGTCTGGAGATGGTTTAAAGCATGCACGAGATGTGCACGGGCTATAGGCGAATCCTAGTCCATGTTATAGAAGGGACCTGAGCACCTGCAGATTTTGGTACCTGCAGTTCCTGGAGTCAATCCCCAGGGACCCCCCAAGCGGCACTGTGGTTGTGATTCTGAGTCCTGGGTGCTAATCTACCTCTTCCATAGGTTCCCCTGCCCTATGGATCCTCAGCCCCAAGTTACCTGAGACCCCAGGTTAAGGTAGCAGTCCACGGACAGCACAGGGTGGCCGTAGTTCTTCAGGGACAGCGGGAAGAAGCGATGGCTGTGGTACTGGAGGAACTTCTCAAGCAGAAGTTGGGCGGGGGCCGCAAGGAACGTGTGCTTGCTGTCGGGGGCGCAGATGTACTGGGCTGGCACGACAGCCACGGAGCTATCAGACACCTGCCAGGGAGAGAGGGGTGGACGTCAGGCCACTCTCAACCCCCAGGAGAGAAGACTTAACCCCAGGAAGGGGAAAGTTGTTCAGCTCGGAGTGATAATGTGAACACAAGCTTCAAGAATAAAATTCTTGAGCCAGGTGCGGTGGCGCATGCCTGTCATCCCAGAGGCTTGGGAGGCGGAGGCAGGAGGATCACAAGTTGGAGACCAGAGGATGTCTGTGTAATTTAGCAAGACCCTGTCTCAAAAAGTAAAAAAAAAATATGGGCTGGAGGCAGCAGCTCAGTGGTCCAGCACTTGCAAAGCATGCAAGTGCGAGGTCCTGTGTTCAACCCCCAGTACCACAAAAAAAAAAAAAAAAAAAAAAAAAAAAGAAGAAGAACAAAAGGAAAAGATAAAGAAAAAGATAAAGAAAAAGAATAAAATTCTCCACTAAGAAAAGCTAGGCAGCTGGGTGCTGTGTCATATGCCCATAATCCAAGCAACTTGAGAGGGTTAGGCATCATGAGTTCAAGGCCAGAGGCAGCCCACATAACATATCAAGATCCTGCCTCAAAATAAAATATAAAAGGGCTGGGGGTACAGCTCAGTGGTGGGGCACTTGCTTAGCATGTGAGAGGCCCTGGGTTCAACTCTCAGTACTGCGAAAAAGAAAAGAACAAAGAAACAAAGAAAGAAAAGAAAATAGGCTTTCACAAAGTGAAGCCTGTGAAAATGGACCAATGAGATGTGCAGGAATTGCAGACACTGATCATTCTGTGCAGAAAATTGGCTGTGTGGTTGAGAGAAAGCCAGGGAGGCCCTGGACCTTGGGAACTCTTCCCCAGAGCCAGAGACGCAAACATCTGGGCCGGCCAGCCTCGCTCTGAACCCAGGTCCTGTCTGCTCCCCACTCTTCCTCCCCACTGCCCTTCACCTGTCTCTCCATCACCAACACAGCTCCTGGGCTGCAGCCAGAGACGGCTCAGTAAATAAGATGAATCCACAGTCAGACCCTCTGTTGGAAACCCTTCAATGGCTCCTGGTCATTCTTCCAGGAAAGTCTAGAATTTTCCCTTGGCCAGTCATGGAAACTACCCCAGCTCTTCTCTGCCACTCTACCGGGATCTCTTTGCTTCCTCCTCGGGGACACCCACAGACTCTCCCCACTTCCCGCTGCTATATGAGGGTCTCCCTGTGACGTGCACTTCACCTCCACGGTGCTTCTCACCACGAGGCCTCGCTGAATGTTTCTCTAACTTCTGACTCAGGCTATGTACCTGTGAGAAAAAGGCCTGGGTGCTGGGGCCTCAGTTTATATTTGACAAATAAATAAAAATAATTGATTTCACTCACATGAAAGATGACCAAATATTATTAGCTTTCCTATATAGAATCAATATCCAATATCCTATGGGGAAAATTAGATTATATTCAAGATAGGAACAAAGATTAAAAAAAACTTAGGAGTTTAAAAATGATCCTGAGGAGTCACATCGGGGCACCTGCTTGTAATCCTAGCGACTCAAGAGACAGAAGCAGAAGGGTCACAACTAGAGGGCAGACACAGCCTGTGCAACATGGCAAGACTCTACCTCAAAATAAAACATAAAAAGGGGCTGGAGGGAGTTCAGTGACAGAGTACTTGCCTAGCCTACACAAGACCCTGAGTCCAACCCCCAAGTACTGCCCAAAAAACAGGCAATGAGGAAAATAAAAATCAGTTTTAAAGGCACATCAGGCTTTTAGGCAGAAAGACTTAATAAAGACCTCAATTCTCCCTAAATCAAAATACAAATTGAATGGACTTTCGATTTAAAAATCTCAGCAGTGGTGGCTTAACTCTGTGACTCCAGAGTCCTTCTGTAGGACAGGTGTCACAGTTGAAGGTCCTGAGGCATCGGAGGGGAAATGAAGATGGGCTTTTGTTCCCAGAGGAAGCTGACGCCGGCCTGCGGGGCAGCTGGGTGGAGCTGGGGTCTGAATTCAGTGCTGGCCTAGTGCAGGGCAGGTCACTACGCAAGGAGCCAGTGGAGACCAGAATGGAAGGATGCTGGGAAATGACAAGGGTGTCGCAGCTGGACAAGATTCAAGACAGACAGAGGGTGACAAACAGGGATCAGAGGGACCTTCCGGCAGAGAGAATCTAGCCTGGCTGGTGGGCCAGACGACACAGGACTCTCCAGGCTTGCTGCGATTTCGCATGATCAATCGCCTGAGCTGGCTTAGTTAGAGCAGCGGTGATTGCGTCTCTCTGCCCAGAGAGCCCGCCTCAAAGACAGGCAGTGTGGCCTCTGCGCTAGCCTGTCATGCCTTGGCCAGGCACTGTCCAGGGCCCTGGAGAAGAGCCTTGCACCACACCTACCCCAGGCGGAAAGGGGTGGGGCAGGGCAGGTGAGAGCGCATGAGCAAGGTTGGTGGGGGTCTTGCCTGAGCAGTCACGTACAGGACGCCGGTTCAAGTCAGCGAGCAGGAGAGAGACGTCCCAGGGCTTGGCATCCTTAAACACCATGCTAACCCCGCTCACTGGTCAGCCCCCGCCCCACTCCCTTGGAAAGACAAGGTGGCACCCCCACACCACGGCAGCCCAGCTGTGACCTGGACACCTGCCTGGCAGCACGGCCACCCTCACCTTGGACGTGATGTGGAAGGACCGGTGCCCGCCCACGGCGATCTGCTTCTTCATCACGCTGAAGCGGTTGAAGCGGCAGAGCAGGAGGCCGGCGCTGTGCACGCGCAGGTTGAAGTCCACGTCGTCACACGTGAACCTGAGCAGAAGCGGAGGAGGAGCAGGTTGGCGCCCCAGCTGCCCTCCTCATGACCTGGAGTGCGGCCCTGTCAGACAGCTACAAAGGTGAAGCAGGCTTCGCTGCTGCCTTGCACCAGCAGGCAAAATGGACAAGGCAAACAGTGGTAGCTCCGTACCCAGACAAGGCCAACAGTGGTATCTCCGCCCCCACAGAGGCAGTGCGTGCTGAAGGCCCCAGCTGCATAAGGGCCCCTCTTGGAGGATGGTGTGCTGAGAGCATTTCTACTACTATTCCATTAAAATCAGGAATTTAGTGTTTGCCTTCACCAGATGAGAAGGTCAGAAGCAGCCTTTCTAAGGAGAGTAAGAATACTTGTATACAAAGTCCAGAAATCCAATTATGTGACATTTGTGTAATAAAAATTTGTTTAAAGTTAAAAAAAAAAAAGAAAAAAGAAACAAACTTTCCAGACCCAGTTCCACTCAGTTGTTGAAAGGAAGCAACCACAAGGTCCCAGGGTGAAAATGCTGGGCACCTTTTATAGCTGAGAACAGGGTCACAGAGAAGTCGCCTGCATACCCCACAAAGCTGGTAAGTGGCAGAAGCCAGGTTCCAGGGGGTTGCCAGTCTGGCTCCAAAACTGACTTTCCCACATGGACCATCTTGGGCATATGTCCACTGCCTGGCATACCGATGCTCAAGAAACACACTTCTGTGGCTTGTTGTTGTTGTTAGGTGCCATTGAGTCCGTGTCTGACTCATAGCGACCCTACATACCACAGGCAAAACACTACTGTCAGTGCTTCTCTGCTGTTCATAGGGTTTTCAATGGTGGATTGTTTTTTGGGAGTGGGTTGACAGGTCCTTCTCCCCAGCCTACAGCACCTGGTGTTCCCAGGCAGTCTCCCATCCAAGTACTAACCAGGCCCGATCCTGCTTAGCTTCTGAGATCTGATGGGATCGGATGCCACAGGGCTATGGCTGCAGGCTTAAAATTTAGATATTGTCTCTGAGGTCAGTATCACCTTGTTATTGCTAGGTGCCCTCAGCCACCCTACATACAACTAGCAAAACGCTATTGTCATTGCTTCTCTGCTACCATAGGATTTTCAATAGCGGTTTGATTTTTGGGAATGGGTTTCCAGGTCCTTCTTCCAAGCCTATAGCACCTGGTGTTCCCAGGTGGTCTCCCATCCAAGTACTAACCAGGTCCCATCCTGGTTAGCTTCCGAGATCTGACAGAATCAGAAGCCACATTGCTATGGCTACAACTCCTGGAAATTGCTTCACAGAATCTTTCAGTGCTAATTACTCCTAAAATGTGGTGTATATGAAGAGGAGATAAACCCAAGAGAAATGCACGGCACAAAATAACTCACTCAACGAAGTATCCTGGGAATTGATGAACAAACTTGAATAACCTTATTGTTGTTGTTAGGTGCCGTCGAGTCGGTGTCTGACTCATAGCGACCCTCATAGGGTTTTCAGTGGCTGTTTTGGGATTGCCTTGGGAGTGGACTGCCAGGCCCTTCTCCCATTTTTGCGGTGCTGGGAATTGAACTGGGGACCGCAGAGACTGCAGAGCAGTGCTCTACCAACTGAGCTAAATCCCAGCCCCGAATAACCTTATACAAATACAAAAAAAAAAAAAAAGTACAGTGATAAAAGCTTGTGAGAGCTGCAGGCTGGGCTGGGCCAGGCCAGGGCCGTGGGCGGAGCACCTGTTCCAGGGTCCTGCAGAGTCGAAGGGAGGAAACGTCCCCAGCTACTGAGGCCACCTCCCCCATGCCCAGCCAGGAGCTCACCGGTTCTGGTTGTACTGTACATTCTGGGTCAAGTCCACGTTCAGGATGATGAAGTCGTGCACGTGGCACCGGGAGAAGGGCTCGCGCACCTCGCAGCGCCGCGTCTTACTGGCCCACTTCCGCATGCCAATGAGGGCGTAGTGCGTGATGTTGGGAGACGCCTCGATGTGCTGCAGGATGTACTTGAGGGAGACATTCCTTTCCGACCAGGAGAACTCCCTGCTCACAGGAGGAACACTGATGTCCGAGGCCGGCATGCGGATGGCAGGGAGGCCCTCTGTGCGGGCTGGAGCCCAGCACCGCCCCCATGGGTGCCTGACACCCTGCCACACCCTGCACATTCATGGTCATTTCTCTGTGCAGAACCTGCTCACATCTCCTTGATGAACACATTTATGGACCACTGTATAATCCTCACAGTAAACTCTAGCCTTGTTGTTGTTGGGTGCCGTTGAGTCAGTGTGCAACTCATAGCAACCCTATATACAACAGACCAAACACTATTGTCAGTGCTTCTCTGCTATTTGTAGGGTTTTCAATGGTTGATTTTTGGGGGGAGTGGGTTGCTGGGTCCTTCTCCCAAGCCTACAGCACCTGGTGTTCCCAGGGGGTCTCCCATCCAAGTACTTAACCAGGCCAGACCCTGCTTAGCTTCAGAGATCTGATGGAATTGGATGTCACAGTGGTACGGTTGCAGGCATCTCTAGCCTAGCTAGTATTTAATCCCCTTCCAAGATGAGTAAATTAGAACCCAAAAAGATTCAGCCACTTCTCTAAAGTCACACTGTAAATCCAAATAAAGCCAGGAGCTGGGAGGTGGGCTGGGAGCTGGGGAGGAGGTGGAAGATGGCAGAAAGGGAATCTCCGGGGGCTGGTAATGCCTGTGTCTGGATATGGGGTTGGTTAAATAGGTATGTCTAGTATGTGAAATTTTCTGTCTATATATTTATCTTTTTATGTATATATCTTCATCTCACTAAATCTAGAGTGTGTACATATATATTATATATGTATCACATATATATCACAAATATATCATATATGATATATAATATATATTGTGTTATATATTATATACAATTATACATAATATAATATATATTATATATGACATATGATATATCATATATTATATACCATATATAATATATCATATATTATATATCATATATATCACATATTACATATCATATATCATATATCATAGAATATATATCATATATTATATATAATACACACATATACATATACACACACATATATGTGTGTATACATAAATGTATATATATATTAATAACAGTTTTTAAAAATTAAAAGAAAGCTAGGAACTGGGCCTGTAACCCCAGTAACTCTGGAGGTGAGGGTCAGAGGATCACAAGCCCAAGGCCAGAGACAGCCTACATAACTTAGTGAGACTCTGAATCAGGACAAAAATAAATTTTAAATCTGGGCTGAGGGTGCAGCTCAGTGGTAGAGCACTTGCAAAGTATGCACAAGGGCCTTGGGTTCAACTCCCCAAGCCCTGAAAAAAAAAAAAAAAGAAAAGAAAAGGAAGCTGAGCTTCGAATGTGGCTCCACTTCCGCCACGCCCAGGGCTCTGGCCTCCCGCTGCCAGGGTGGCTTTTTCGTCCTCTCTGGGGAGAGGATTCCCAGTCACACAGAGCACACTCGCTGGTGGTTCTGTGGGCGGAGGGAGGCTGTGCTCACGGCCACCTCACCTGCTCCGCTCCCCCGAACAGTCCACGTCCACCGCATTCCACATGACGCAGGAGTCGTCAGAAATTACGATGAAAGGCCAGATGTCCTGTGGCTTGATTCCAAGCTCCTCCTGCCGGTTCCGCTCCAGCTCCAGGTTATGGTAGGACAGCTCCTTGATTAGGAAGTGGGCAGCCCCTGAAATGGCAAAGTGACTCAACTTGGACCGGTCCTGTAATCATGTCCACACGGGACAAATGCGTACTCCAAGACAAGCCAGCACCAAGTGTCTGCACACATGTCCCTTTTCCACTGACTACTGCCCACGGATGATGAAAATACCCCTCTCCAATTTGCCCCCACGCTTTTTCTTTTCTAACAACTGAGAAAATCAAATCAGTCACCAAACATTAAAAAAAAAAAAAAAAAAAATTCAGCCGGGCACAGTGGCGCACACCTGTAATCCCAGAGGCTCAGGAGGTGGGGGCAGGAAGATCGCAAGTTCAAGACCAGAGGCAGTCTGTGTTAACTTAGCCAGACCCTGTCTCAAAAAGTAAAACATGGGCTGGGGGTGCAGCTCAGTGGTCCAGCACTTGCAGAGCACGCAAGTGTGAGGCCCTGGGTCCAACCCCCAGTATAACAAAAACAACAACAAAAATCATAGACAAGTCATACAAATTGAAATTGCTTTCAAATTCCAAAAGTGAAAAGCTAGATGTAAACTGTTTGACTCTTTCATCTCAAATAGTCCCTTAAGTCTTGGTTCCCAGAAATTTCATGAAGCCAGGTATGTTAAAGGACACCTACCAACCCCAGCGCTGTTGAAGACGCTTGGGAGCACCAGCATGATGTGGTTGGGCCAGTATTTCTTGTAAATGGCCATTTCGTATTCCTTGACCACCAGCACGTGCAAATGGCTGGCTCCATCCATCGCGTGGTACAAGTTAAAGAGCCCGTGTTCGTGACGGCCAGTCGTTGGAGTGAATGTTGGACTTTTGATATATTCATGGCTCTGCAAAGTACAGGAATAATGAGGTGGGGTGTGTGGAAACATGGTTGTAACTGTGCCTCCCTCTGAAATGCAACTTTTCAGCATCTTCTCTGCAAAAGTGGAATCTATTTCCACACTCCATGAAGCCAGTGGAGACTCACAGCTTGATTTTAGCAATAAAAATGCAGGAAAAATGACGTTGTGCCCATGCCGAGCCTAGACTCACACATTCCCCTCTCTCCCATCTCTCCCATGAAAAGAGCCTGGGCCAGAAGCCTGGCTGCTAGAGGACTAGAGGCCATACAGAGCAGAGAGGCTGCTCTGGACAGACAGACAGCCCTCCAGCCACAGAAAACCCAGACACTAGAGGGAGAAGAGCTGGGCACGGTGGCGCACACCTGTAATCCCAGGGGCTTGGGAGGCAGAGGCAGGAGGATCACAAGTTCGAGACCAGAGGCAGCCTGCGTAACTTAGTGAGACCCTGTCTCAAAAAAAGTAAGAAAAAAAAAAAATGGGCTGGGCATATAGCTCAGTGGTCCAGCACTTGCAGAGCATGCAAATGCGAGGCCCTGGGTTCAACCCCCAGTAACCACCACCAAAAAAAAGGCGGGGGGGGGGGGAGAAAGACGAAGCCGAGAGAATCTCAATTCAGCTGAACCTGGCCCAACTGAAAAGCCAAATATAGCCCAGCTTGTGAACAGTTGCTCTGCAATAGAAACTAGCTGGCACCTATCAATTAGCCAGGTCCTTTCCCCTCTCGCATTAGAGTCTAATCCTAGGCTCTGAGCAGATGTTACTCCTGCACGTCTTAAACCCTCCACATGCTATGAGCATAGGGCATCCCGCGTAGCTTAGTTATTAACACACTGAGGTTGTGAGGTCTTCTGTGTAAATAACTGTGTTTTCTCCAGCTCTTTCCTTAACAAGCTCCTCTGGCTGAGCTAGGGCTTTCGCTCCCTTGGAATTGCTCAAAGAGCCTGCTACAAAGGGGCGTAGGTGGCTGGTGTTGACAGCTCGTCTGACAGGGAGGCTGGAAAGGGAAGCAGAGTCATGGATAAATGCTCCCTCTTGTGGGACATCCGCAGGAGGCTCCCGGTAACACCCTGGCTCCAGGGCCATGGCACCCTATCATCAAGGACTCTTTGGTCCTTTACTATCGCTTGCATTGCTTGGCAACAGTCTGCAAGGTCGGGTCCAGTTGGACAGATGGCTCTGGAGAAGAAGGAGCAGTGTCCTCCTTGAGTGCCTGTTGACTGGGGCTGGGGAAAGAGCAGCTTCATTGTGAGGCTGTCAGGCTGGACCCATGGAGCCCAGAGCCCTGCAAGGAGCATCCCTGTAGAAGAAACGGTGGTCACTGGACAAGGGATTGTTATGCACAATCTCTTCCTAAGGTGAAGGAAATATGTTTGCCAGAGATGTTCCCGGAAATACTAAGTGAGTCACATGGTCTGATGTTAGGGAGTTACTTCCAAATGACACATGAAAGAGGAGAGAAGACAGTTACACATAGTCAGCCGGGAGTTAATAATTGTGAAGTGGAGTGATGTGCCCCGAGGGATTTATTCTCTTCTGTGTTCCACCCCAGCCTATTCAAAATGCTTGGAAACAGAGTATTAAAGAGAGAAAGGGATGAGCCAGGGGCAGTGGCACACACCTGTAATCCCAGCAGCTGGGGAGGTGGAGGAAGGAGGATCACAAGTTCTAGATGAGAGGCAGTCTGAGTAATTTAGTGAGACCCTGTCTCAAAAAGTTAAAAAAAAAAAAAAATGAAAGAAAGAAAGAAAGAAAGAAAAAATGGGCTGGGGATGCAGGTCAGTGGTCCAGCACTTGCAAAGCATGCAAGTGCGAGGCCCTGGGTTCAACCCCCAGTACCGGGAAAAAAAAAAAGAGAGAAAGAGATGGCCATCTTATAGCAGAAACAGAACATTAAAGAGAGAAAGGGAGGCTGGGTGGGGTGGCGCATGCCTGTAATCCCAGCAGCTCAGGAGGCAGAAGCAGGAGGATCGCAAGTTCGAGACCAGAGGCAGTCTGCGTAACTTAGTGAAACCCTGTCTCAAAAAGTAAAAAATGGGCTGAGAGTGCAGCTCAGTGGTCCAGAACTTGTAAAGCATGCAAGCACGAGGCCCTGGGTTCAACCCCCAGTAGCACAGAGAGAGGGGGGGGGGAGATGGCTGGCCAATTTATCGCAGAAACAGAGCATTAAAGAGAGAGAGGGATGGCCATCTTAGCAGCCCTCGATGCCTTCCAGGCACCGTGCTTATGCCTCATGTTGGTTATTCCAAATCATGCTCACAAGCTTTTTAAGAAGTGTTATTGCCCAACTTTACAAGTGAGCGACCTGAGGCTCAGAGATATTAAGTGACAAGTTCAATTAACACAACTAGTAGGTGGTAGAGCGAGGCTTATGCTCAAGTCCGAGGACTCCCAAGCCCACGCCCACACCAGCGTCCTCCAAGTTCAATCACCACGCTGTTCCTGCGCTCTACTCCCCGTGCCCTTGGCTCCTCGGCAGCTGCATGTCTAGATCCCCCGGTCAGTGGCCCCGGAAGCCACTCTCTTTGCCCCACTGGAACTCCACAGTACCTTGTCCGTGACGAGGGGCAGGCGCATGCTCTCCAGCTGGCCCCCAGGCTGGCTGAAGACAAAGTGGTGCTCCTTGGACTTGGGGATGATGAAATGGAGTTGGATCTCCTCTCCTAGCATGGAGTAAGAGAAGGCAAAGGCGTGCAGGGTGGACTCATAGAGCTGGGATGCGAGGGGAAAGGACAGAGCTTGGCATCAGAGTTGGGCTTATCTCCCAGAAGAACCCAGGCCCAGCCTGGCCACGACAACGTACAAGTCATGGCAACCTGGCCCCACCGCACAAGAAACCCACAAAGTGCTTCCCGCACAGAGCGTGGGCTCGTGGGCCCAACTACTGCGTGAGAACACGGAAGCTACATGCGTGCAGCCAGAGCCTGCCCGTCCTGAACCCTGATCGAGCTTCATCTGATCCCTTAAGGCACCCAGCCCTTCTAAACTCTGTTGTTGTTGTTGTTAGGTGCCGTCGAGTCGGTATCTGACTCATAGCGACCCTCATAGGGTTTTCAATGCCTGACTGTTTCGGGATTGCCTTGGGAGTGGATTGCCAGATCCTTCTCCCATTTCTGTGGTGCTGGGAATTGAACTCTGGACCTCAGAGACTGCAGCACAGCGCTCTACCAACTGAGCTAAATCCCATCCCCTCTAGACTCTGGGTTTGACCAAAAGCCCCATTCTGAATTGCCAGATAAATCACCATGCCATAGATCTCAGTTTTAATTCTAGTAAGGGTATTTTCCAACCTAAGTATCATGCATGATAGTGTATTATTAATAAGACAATAATAATATGTGCTGTACACTTCAGTGACGGCACGTGGCAGGGGCAGTTCTGCCCCTGTGCACTGTCGTCAACCTTCCTAGGGAGGATTAGCATTCCCAGGAGGCACTGCCACCATCCCCACTGTATGGACAGGGAAGCTTCATCCAGAGGCTCTGGGCTCACTCCTGTTCCCACGTCTAGCCTCGCCCGTAGTCACTTCCTCCAGGATCCCCGTTCCTGATGCCCCACACTGCTGTTTATCTGTGTATATGCTGCTCTCCTGCAGCCTTATGGCATCCGATCCCATCAGATCTCAGAAGCTAAGCAGGGTCGGGTCTGGTTAGTACTTGGATGGGAGACCTCCTGGGAATACCAGGTGCTGTAGGCTTGGGAGAAGGACCCGGCAACCCACTCCCAAAAGTTAATCTGCCATTGAAATTCCTATGAACAACAGAGAAGCACTGACAATAGTGTTCCGCCTGTTGTACGCAGGGTTGCTATGAGTCGGATACCGACTTGACAGCACCTAACAACAAAAACAATGATGCTGCTCTCTGGTGGAACCCCCAGCCCGGCTTTGTCCTCAGCTCAGGCAGCTTCCTGGGGCTCCTCCCTGACCCTCCCCCTCCCCCTCGCCCCCTGACTGATGGGCCTTCTGGGCATGCTCTGCACTGCAGGGTGCAGAGGGAGGCGGTGGCCCAGCACACACCACCTCACCCTCCCCTCAGGGCTGTCCTGGAGCCACAGAGCCTCTGGGAGCAGAGATCAGGGAGCAGGAGATGTGGACCTGGGGGCGGAAGGAGCAAGGAAGGATGTGAGGGAGGGAGTTTCGTAAGCTGTGAGCAGGGAGCCTCGGGAGGCAAAGGAGAGCAGAGGAAGAGCGGAGGCCTGGGGCCTGGAAACCGCAGCTGGTTGCTGGTGGGTGCCTCTGGGTCACTCACTGGACTCGCTCCAAGTCCCCTCGCCACCCCTGGCACCCTCCTCTGCACTGTGTTCCCCAGATCTACACACACTGTGACCACAGGCGAGGCGTGGGCTAGCCAGCCAGCCACAGGACAGCGTTCTTTCCTTCTCCTGCACTCCGGGCTTCCATCACTGCAGCCAGCCGGTGGGTGAGAGAGAGCCGTTGGCGAGTGGGAGAGACCCCGTGTCTCAAGTGATAGTTCACTGCTGGAATTTGCCGAAATGACTGGTGACTAAAACCCAGAAATCCTTTTCAGTTCTTTGAATTTCGAAATCAAGAAAACATTTTCACATGTATATTTTTCTTCCTTGAAAGAAAAAGTTCATCTCCAAGGTAAGGTTGGGGAGGAGAGGATGTTAGATTTATTTGGATTACGGTATTTTGATCATTAAAAAACTGCTGGAGAAAAGATAGGCCTTCAACAAATGGTGCTGGGAAAATTGGATTTCCATTTGCAGAAAATCGAAAAATAGACCTGCATCTCTCCATTTGCACGGGAGTCAATTTGAAATGGATAAGAGACCTCGACATAAAATTAGAAACCTTAAAACTAAGAATGGAGAAGGGCCTGGCAATCCACTTCCAAGGCAATCCCGAAACAATCTGCCATTGAAAACCCTATGAGGATCGCTATGAGTCGGATACTGACTCGACAGCACCTAACAACAACAACAAAAACTACGAAAAAGGTAGGAAACATGCTCCAACACATAGGCATAGGAAAGTATTTTCTTAACAAGACTCCAATTGCCCAGGAAACAGCACCAAGAATTGACAAATGAGATTACATGAAATTAAAAAGCTTCTGCACAGCAAAGGAAACAACAGAGTTAAGGGAGAGCCCACTGAATGGGAGAAAGTGTTTTTATCCTACACATCTGTTAAAGGACTAATACCTAGAATATCCGAAGAACTTGAGAAAGCAAAACCCTACAACAAATAACCCTGTACATAAGTGGGCAAAGGAAATGAACAGACAGTTCTGAAACGAAGAAGTCTGAAGGGCCAAGAAACACATGAAAAATTGCTCAATATCCCTAGCCATCAGGGAAATGAAAATCAAAACAACACTGAGATTCCATCTCACTCCACTAAGAACAGCCAAGAGCAAGAAAATAAATAACAAGAAATGTTGTTGAGGATGCAGAGAAAGGGGAACACTTTTACACTGCTGATGGAACTGTAAATTAGTTCAGCCACTCTGGAAATCAATATAGAGATACCTTAGAAAACTAAGAATAGAACTCCAATATGACCCAGCTATACCACTCCTGAGAATATACCTAATGGAAGACTAAATCATCATACCACAGAGACACTTGCATTTCCATATTTAATGCAGCACTTTTCACTATGGTAAAGATAAGGAACCATCCAAGATGTGTGCCAACAGAGGAATGGATAAAAATATTGTGGTCTGCATATACAATGGAATTTTACTTAGCAATAAAAAAGAAAGAAATAATGTTATCTGCAGTAAAATGGATAAAACTGGAGAATGTCATCTTAATTGAATGAAGCTAGGCCCAAAAAGAGAAATATCATATGTCCTCACTCATGTGGGAGCTAAATCTAACTTTAAAAAAAATATATATATATGATCATATATTTAATACACACACACACACACACACATGAAAAATCAGCCAGGCTTATCTAAGAATAAGAAATGAAAGAGGAGTAAAAGAAGGGAGGAAGATTCTAGAGGGGAGGAACGGATGTTGAAGAAGGGGGCAAAGGGAGGGGAAATAATGTGGACGGATAAAGAGGGAGAGGATAATCTCAAAATAGATGATACAACAATACATATGCATGAAGGGGAGGAAATATAACCCAAAAATGTATACTTTTTTTACTATATATTATCAAAAGGTTCTGTGAAATATGTAAGTTGATAAAAGAGTAACCAAAGGCGATGTAAGAGTTGCATAATGGAAATGGCAGAAGCCTTATTACTCTGCACCCCACCACCATTTATAAAGGGGAGATGAGAGAGAGAGAGAGAGAGAGAGAGAGAGAGGCAGACAGATAGAGATAGATAGAGACAGATAGAGATAGATATAGATAGATAGATAGAGATAGATAGAGATAGATAGATAGAGATAGATAGAGATAGATAGATAGAGATAGAGATAGATAGATAGAGATAGATAGAGATAGATAGATAGAGATAGATAGAGATAGATAGAGATAGATAGAGATAGATAGATAGATAGATACAGATAGATAGATACAGATAGATAGATACAGATAGAGATAGAGATAGATAGAGATAGACAGATAGAGATAGAGATAGATAGATAGATAGAGATAGAGATAGATAGATAGAGATAGAGATAGATAGATAGATAGATAGGGATGGGGGAGAGAGATAAAGAGAATATATATATATAACAAAAATTGCTCATATATACTAATTTGGTCTACAGTAAAGCAGCATACTCAAAATGCCTTAGTGCTAAAGAAGACAGGTACTATTTCATTGCCAGCTAAGCTCAAGGCCAGGGAGCCTTGGGAAAACTGAAGCTGCTGAGTGCAATCCCAGCACTCAGGAGGTGGAAGCAATAGGATGACAGGTTCCAGACCAGCCCAGGCTTCAGCCTACATAGGGAGGTCCTGTCTTAAAAACTAAAATTAAATAAATAAACAGCCACTGCCTCTGCTTCCCTCTGTAAAGGAGAGAAGAGCACAAGCTTGCTCTCTTGCGTCAGGCCCTTCTGAAAGCGCCAAGGCCATCCCCTGCCCTCTGCCCAGGTGTTCCCTGGCTCCCATCCGTCCAGCCTGTCCCCTCCCCCCTTTCCCGAAGAGAAGCAAATACAAAACACCACCATCTACCTGTCCATAAATGCACAGCCTCACAGGCCCTTAGCCAATCCACGGCTGGTAAGAGACCAGTGAGAACGGCAACCTTGCCCACGCGGGCCCTCCTTAGCATTCTCCCCGAACAAGCCCACCTTCCTCCTCCGTGTCCATGGCCTTCTGTGGCCTGGTCTCTGGCCCCCTTCCCAGCTCCACTCCTGAGACCACCCACCTCCTTGCACTCTATGCTCCACGAACACCCAAACCAGGTCACGTCTCACCCCAGGAGCCCCAGGACACCCCTCTTTGGCATTTGCTGTTTGCTTTCCTTTCATCTGCACTGGACCTTTGGCAAGTTTTTATTGGTCCTTCGAAATCCTCTCTCTACCCTCCACTCAGGGCTGGGATTTAGCTCAGTTGGTAGAGCGCCACTCTGCAGTCTCTGAGGTCCTGAGTTCGATTCCCAGCACGACAAACACGGGAGAAGGACGTGGCAACCCACTCCTGAGGCAATCCCGGAAATAATCAGCCATTGAAAACCCTATAAGGGTCCGACTATGAGTCGGACTCGACGGCACCTAACAACAACAACAACAACCCTCCACTCAAAATAGCAGAGGTTGAACATACCTTATGTGAAATGCTTGGGACCAGAAGTGTTTCAGATTTTGGAGCTCTTTTGATTTTGGGATATTTGCATAGACTTTAGCAGTTGAGCATCCTTAATCTGAAATCCAAGATGGTCCAAAATCCAAACCTTTGGAGCATCGTGACAGTGGTAGATTTTGGATTTTCTGATTAGGAATGTTTCGTGTATAAAATGAGGATCATGGGGTGTAGGTGAGAATTTAACAAGAACCTACACAGGACCGTTTCTTAGCCAGTGCACCTTGAACTGATCACAGGTGTGGCTTAAACACAAACCCCCAGTGACCCTCCAGGCAACAAGCCCCTGCCTGAGCCCTGGGCAAGAAGCCTTATCCATGTACGTGTGTCCAGGGCAAATATCTGCTGTTGCGTAATAAGGTTAGGAAGGGCTGGCCTGAGAAGGACGTGGGCCGCTTCGTGTCACGTAGCGGATGTTCAGCAAGATAACCTTCCGCCCCCATCCATGTGAAGTCTATGCCTCACGCACGCGCATTGCTCTCCTTGTCAGCTTCACATTGTTCTGAAATCCGCCTCGGGTGCCCATCTCCCCCCAGCCCGTGAGCCCTGAAGACGGCGACACAGCTTGTTCCCTGTCCCCAGGGCCTCGCACACAGGAAGCACTCAGCGAGTGTCGGGGCACCAAACTCACTCACAATCACTCGGACCCAAAGACACCACCGCTGCCCGCCGTCTGTGGACTTGGCCACTGATGCCCACACCAGCCCAGGGCAGTCACCGTCCTGCAGCACCAGCGATCGGTTCACAGACTGACGGGAACCAAGGGTACACGCAGCCCAGGGAGCAAGGGCTCCGTGGGCCCTCAGCTCCCAGCACGGCATGGCAGCAAGCGGAAAGAGGGAACCAAACGGGGGGCTGAGCCAAGCGCGGGGCCCGTGGCCTACCTGGTGGCGGGGGTGGAAGCCCATGTACTGGTGGCACTGCTCGCAGTGGTGGTACGTGTTATACGCCGCGTACTTGGACAACCTCATCCGCGCCGTCTGCCGCCGCACGTAAAGGTCCTCGGGCTTCCGAGACATCCCTCTGTCTGCACAAAATTCCCCCGTGTTAAGAAGTGGGCAGGGCAGCCGGGCGCGGTGGCGCACGCCTGTAATCCCAGCAGCTCGGGAGGCGGAGGCGGGAGGATTGCAAGTTCGAGACCAGAAGCAGTCTGTGTAATTTAGTGAGACCCTGTCTCAAAAAGTAAAAAAAATGGGCTGAGGGTGCAGCTCAGTGGTCCAGCACTTGCAAAGCATGCAAGCGCGAGGCCCTGGGCTCAACCCCCAGTACCACAAAAAAAAAAAAAAAAAAAAAAAAAAAAAAAAAAAAAAAGGAGCTGCAGGGCAGAGGGAAGCAAAGATTCCGGGAGGCAGGATGGGGAGGAGAACTGATGGGGAGGAGACTCAATGGGGAGGGATAAAGGAGGAGAGGAAAATCTCAAGGGAAACAATGCAACTTCCTGAGTACATGGGAAAAATAGGGCTACATAACCCAAATATGCGGGCTGGGACTTAGCTCAGTTGGTAGAGCACTGCTCTGCAGTCTCTCAGGTCCCGAGTTCGATTCCCAGCACCACAAAATGGGAGAAGGATGTGGCAACCCACTCCCAAGGCAATCCCGAAACAGGCAGCCATTGAGAACCCTATGAGGGTCACTATGAGTTGGACTTAAGTCGATGGCACCTAATAACAACAACAACCCAAATATGCATGAGTTTACTACACATCAGTGAAAAGGTTCCCTAAACCTCCTAAGTTGATAAAAGTATAATCAAAAGTGACGTAATAGTTGCATAATGGGAAAAAGAAATGCTGTATTATTCTGTACCCCACCCACATTCACCAACAGAGGAAAATAAATAAATAAATAGGGGGGAAAAGCAGTAGGGTACGGAACAAATACTCCCACCCCCAGCCTGCTCAAAGTCAAATGAAGTGAAATGCTTAAAATAAGCAGCCCATGATGGGTTGTCCCTGGTTCATGACGATCGTCTCTCAGCTCCTTGGTTCATGCGGTGACTCAGCCCCTCCAAGGAGGCAACAGAGTCTGAGTGGGCGAAACTAACAGAGACAGCACACGCTGCATCGTACTGGTGGACCTAAAAGTGCCTTATCAACACACGGAAGGACCCACTTCATGACAGCCTAGCAAGCAACGACCGCCATGCGGAGGAATTGCCTCCATCTTTGTTTTTCAAATGACTTGGCAGGATTGAGATCTTAACACTGACCCTTAGAAGCAGGTCTATGGCAATAAGCCTCAGGGAAAGCGATCCATTCTGAGAGCAACGATAATAAAAATTTGGGCTTGAACCAGAGACAGGTGAGCAGTTCTCTCTCACGGTGCATTTACCAAATTTCCCTCATCTATGCTTATAATCCCACTGGCCACTGATTACAGTTTGGGCCAACAGTGCCCAGAGATAGCATGGAAGTCGGTGACCCTAAGAAAGAGGGAGCAAGTGAGAGGTGAAGGACAGAGGCACATGTACACAGTTTTGTTACGACGGTGCCAAATTCATAAGTAGATAGGTACATCTTTTATCCTCCATTAACCAAATCTTTAGAATCTTCTGACCACCGTAAGTCAGCAAGCTGTTTCATGGCCACTTGATGCTTTCTGAGCACCACGTCTTCCTTTCGTGGCACCCACAGTGGCTCCCTTATTGTACAGGCAGGTGGCCATCTCCGTTCCGAACCAGGTATTCCTGGGCCATTCCCCGCCACCAGATTTCATAACTAGCAACATGCAGCTCAGCCCAGCCGGCTTCTATTCATTAGTTCTATTGACAATAAGAGGCAACACCCGTGGACTTAGGAAGCAGGTGGAACCAGTGATTCAAAGGCCGACCTTCACTCTTGATGCTCTGATGGTGCGAGCAAATCAGGCTGGCGTCCTCGTACTTTGGGTCATGGATGATGTAGTCAAAAGGCATCTTCTGGAACAGCTCCAGGTCTGGCCAGGAGTCGGTGAGCTGGACGTAGTGCCAATCTGAGTCCTCTCGGAGGCCTACGAGGTAGGCAGAAACACAGCCATGTGAGGAAATAGGAGGCGAGAATGATTTAACTGTGCACGAGGGGGATGCCTGGAGCCAAACTGTTATCAATCTGTGGGCTATTGGCGACCCTGCTGTATCTCGAAGGCTTCTGAAACACATCCTTTTTCAGGATGGTTCTAATGAACAAGAACATGCATTTAGATCTGTCTCCATCCAGAGGAACGGCCTCATGCCCTGTTTCCTGCATATCTGTTCTCTGCTCCTTGCACTGATTTCAACTCCTCCTGGAGTTCTTATCCAGCCAGCCTGAGTCCCACGCCCTGTGCCTCTCCTAGCACCCTGAGCCTTGTCTACTGCACTAGTCCCAGCACCAGCAGGACCTTTGTAGGTCTCTTTCTAGCCTCCACCATCTAGATCCCTGTAGTCAGTATGGCTCAGCAGCTATCAATCTACCTACAGAAAGTGCTCAAGCCACTGGTTTCCCCTTCCTATGCCCGTAACACTAATAGCCCACACTCCATTTTCATATTGGCCAGCATGACTATGACTGGTACAGCCTCTGGGCTCACCAAATGCTTACGGGGATGCCAAAAAATGTACGTACATTTTAAGAGAGGTGATCTACGCATTGCTGTTTGAAGTTGAATTGAATTAGGGTAGCAATGTGCAGAATGACTGCTTGCTCGAGAGACAGGGCTAAAACCACATGAACACTAGGGCCACCATGGCACAGGCAAGGCAGCCAAAGAAAATGGCAGAAGCACAATTGTGATTTGAGGAGCGCAGGACCCCGTTGAAGTAGTGTTTGGAATTTGAGAATGTTGTGGAAGGACAACCACAGAGGCGTGAGTGTGCAACACACCTCCAACACGCCTCACGATTGCAAGCACCCACGATAAGTCTGAGATGCACGGTACTGTGTGCACAGTGAAGATCCAGGAGGCCTCACAGCAGGTCCTGCTGCTTCTGCTATGGGGACCACTTTGAGCTCCTCTTACCACTGCAGAAGTCAAAGGTGACTTGCGTTCATCTCTCGGTGTCAGTATATAGAGTGTTACAAAACTTTTTGTTGTTGTTGTTACTGAGGGTTGAACCCAGGGCCTCGAGCTTGCCTGCTTTGCAAGTGCCATACTGCTGAGCTGGGGGCACCCCTAGCCCTTTTTTTTTTTTTTTTTTTTTTAACTTTTTGAGATAGGGTCTCACTAAATTACACAGACTGCCTCTGGTTTCTAACTTGCAATCCTCCTGCCTCCGCCTCCCAAGTTGCTGGGATTACAGGAGTGTGCCACTGCACCCAGCTGAGTGTTACAACTTTAATACAATTCTTCCTTTTATATATGTGTGTGTGTGTGTGTGTGTGTGTGTGTGTATACATATATATATATCCATTTCAAATTAACTCTCATGCAAATTGAAAGGTGTAGGTCTGTTTTCATTTTTCTGCCAGTGGAAATCCAAGTTTCCCAGCACCATTTGTTGAAGAGGCTATCTTTTCTCCAATTTGTGTGCTTAGGTCCTTTGTCAAAGACCAGGTGGCTATAGATGCATATGTGTATCTCTGGTCCTCAATTTTTTTCCACTGGTCTTCAGACCTATTTTTGTGCCAGCATCAAGCTGTTTGTGCTACCATAGCCCAAAGTATAATTTAGAGTCAGAGATTGTAATCCTGCCTGCAGCGGTTTTGGAGCTTAAGATCGTTTTGGCTATGTGTGGTCTTTCGTGTTTCCATATAAATTTTTGGTTTGTCTTTTCTATTTCTGCAAAGTCTGTCATTGGAATTTTAACGGGGATTGCATTAAATCTGTAAATTGCTTTTGGTAGTATAGCCATTTTTATAATATCGATTCTCCCAATCCATGAGCAGGGGAGGTCCTTCCACCTGCTAGTATCCTCAGAGTCTTCTCTTAGAGAAAATCTGCTCAGGAAACAGAGGAACAGGTTCCCACACATTTGGGATATTTCGGGTTTGCCTCAGATGTCACCCTGTGAGCTCAGCGGCATGCAGTGGATTATTTTATGCAGTCCCTGCAAGGGAGGACTCCACTTTCTACAGCCACAGGCAAACGTGGCTCACTTCCTGCTCTGCCACCACCCAGCCAGGCTCCTCAGCCTGGCTGTTACTTGCTAGGAAAATTGGACCTCTAGCTCACAGTGAATGGGCTGGGATTTAGCTCAGTTGGTAGAGCGCCGCTCTGCTGTCTCTGAGGTCCCCAGTTCGATTCCCAGCACCACAAAAATGGGAGAAGGACGTGGCAATCCACTCCCTAGACAATCCCGAAACAATCAGCCATTGAAAACCCTGTAAGGGTTGCTATTAGTCGGACACGGCTCGACGGCACCTAACAACAACAACAACAACAACAACAAGCTCACAGTGTACCGAAGACTAAAGGTAGAAAGTCACGGAAAGTACCCAGCATGGTGCCTGACACACAGAAGCACTCAGTGAGCGCAAGTTACTCTAGTGACAGTCATTTGATCCCTACAAAGTCCTCTGTGGTGTCCTCTGAGACTGAGAAAAATGACTCCAGAGGAAAGATAAGGCCCCTGGGGCAAATACAGCCTTGAACCTGAGGGACACAATTAAAGTCACCAGGGACACTGACTGAGGTCACTAGGCACTCGACAAGGCCAAGGGTCATCAAATAGATAACTCACTGATATTGATCTCTTCTTCGTCGTACACATCCACTTCGGTCAGCCGAATGAGCATCCTGGACAAAATACTGAGGAACTGCAGGTAGGCGCCTGTCTTCCCGATCTGCAAAGACACTGGGGTCAGAGTCCGCTGGCAGGAAGCCTGGCCCTGTGCCAGGCACCGGCTGAACACCTGCCGCCTCCTGCCACTGCCTCCCTGGAAGGCCACACATGGAAACACGTCCCTAGGGATGCAAACATCTTTGAGGGATACGTAGCCTAAAGCAGCGTGGCTGGTAGACACGTGGACTCTGGTGAGCCAGAGGCCTGCCTGGCCCTAAATCAGCACAGGTGTCTCCACATGATAACCAGCCACGGTTGTGAGGGGACTTAAGACCAGCTGAAGAAAGGCTGCTTCAAAATAAAACACAAAACGGACTGCAAAATGTAAGGTCTTCAGAGAGTCTTGCATAATCGCAGATTGCTTGTCCTAAACAATGTCTCCATAGTAGAATAACACAATTGCATGAGATGTACACGATTCATTGCGTAAGATGTAAACAGCTGGTGTCTCACCTCTCTCCTCCTACAACCCAGGAAAAGAATGCTTTTTCTCTCTCCTTCTGTTTTCCTGGATCAAAAGCCCTGCTCCCTCAACCCAGCGCCAGGCTAGTGAGCTTACTTTTTGGTTGCAATAGATTAAAGTGATACCCACGGACTAGCCTAGAACCCTTCCCATCTTCCACCCTACAACACAACACAGGAGAATATGAGTTCCAGGGTGGCCAGGGCTACATAGCAAGACTTTGTCTTAAAAAAGAAAAAAATCAACAGAATTACCAATAACTAATGAACACATAAACTTATATTCAATCTTACTAATAACACGATGATATACTATTTCTCATGGGCTAGGGTTTAGCTCAGTGGGTAGAGTGCTGCTCCACACTGTCTGAGGACCTGGGTTCATTACTGAGCACCCAAAACCAGGAGAAGGATGTGGCGATCCACTCCAGAAACAATCCCAAAAGAATCAACCATTAAAAACCCTATGAGGGTCACTATGAGTCAGACCTGATTCCATGGCACCTAACAATAACAATTACTCACCTATTAAATAGGCAAGAATTCTAAAGATTGATAGCATCCAGAAATGTAAGAAATGGAGCTTCCCTTTAAAGTACAGGGCTCTTCCTATTTTTTAAGCTAAAAAAATATATAGTTGTTTTAATGAGTCAAAAAAACACAGATTGAAAATAAAGTAAATATTATAAACTCCTCTCCCCTTTCAAGGTAATGATGTAGTAGTTAGCCTCCCTAAGATTTTTTTGGGCATGTTTACACATACAATGATTTTTTCCCTAATATTATAAAATATGTATGCATATGTATGCATATATTATTCTGACAATTGATTTTTTTTTTTTTTTTTTTTTTTGGTACTGGGGGTTGAACCCAGGGCCTTGCACTTTGCTTTGCAAGTGCTGGGCCACTGAGCTGCACCCCTAGCCCATTTTTTTTACTTTTTTGAGACAGGGCCTCACTAAATTATGCAGACTGGCTCTGGTCTCAAACTTGCAATCCTCCTGCCTCTGCCTCCCAAGCTGCTGGAATTATGGGCATGCACCACCAGGCCCGGCTGCCAATTGATTTTAATTTAAATGACTTGGAGAAAGGTCAATGGCAGATTAAAGCAATCTCTTAAAATTTCTGTGGCTGAATTCTAGCATATAGTTGTCTCCACATTTATTCAACTGAGACTATGCCAGTGGACTTTGTCTCCAGATTTTTTTGTTAATCACTGTAAATAATACTAAAATGAGCACTCTCACACATATTTTGTGGGTCTGTATCTCTCAGAGTAGATTCCTGGAAATGACTATGCCGAGTCCAAGGTTTGTTGTTCGTTGTTGTTGTTAGGTGCCATCTAGTCAGATCTGACTCATAGCGACCCTCATAGGGTTTTCAATGGCTGATTGTTTCGGGATTGTTTTCAGGAGTGGACTGCCACATCCTTTTCCCATTTTTGTGGTGCTGGGGTCAAACCCGGGTACTCAGAAAGTGCGGAGCATCACTCTACCAACTGAGCTAAACTCCAGCTCAAGTCAAAGGTTGATGTTAGGTGCCGTGGAGTCGTCTCTGACTCACAGTCGGACCCTCGTAGGGTTTTCAATGGCTGATTGTTTCAGGATTGCCTCAAGAATGGATTGCCATATCCTCCTCCTGTTTTTTTGCAGTGCTGGGAATCGAACTTGGGATCTCAGAGACTGCAGAGCAGTGCTCTACCAACTGAGCTAAATCCCAGCCCCTCGAGTCAAAGGTAGCGCATGTTAACTGATGACAGTATTGAAGAGGAAGACAACAAGAAGGGACATTTATTTTTGTTGTCTGTGAGTCAGGCGACACGCTAGGCGCCCTCTATCTGCTCTCTCAAGGACTTCTCACATTTCCACACAGGAGATGCTAAAACTCGGCCTGGTGACAGGCGATGTGGAGTAGAAGGCAGCCCCAAGCAGTCCAGCCCCAGAGCCTCCTCCAGCCAAGGAACGCTTCCTACTGCAAGCCCTCCTCCCACGCCCACCACGCTGGACACTGGCTCTCTTGGAGCTTTCTGCCGTGTGGACAGATGAAACAGTCTGCCAGGGAAACAGTGAGTCAGGAGGGCAAAGTGAGGAAACTGAGCCCCTGGTTCTCCATGAATGGTTCACCAGATTCTTCCAGTGTAGACAGGGAGTTTGGTTTCTAAACGTTAGGGTTTGTGGGGACCGCACAGGGTGGCCACAGGGCCGCCGTGACCACGTGGGAAGGTGGGATCTTAATCCAAAGGTCTGAGACGCTTCCACACAGATGAGTCCCCTCAGCCCCACACTGTGCAAAGAAAGAAACCAGGTCGGATCATGGAAGGAAGCGAGCCGGAGCAGGAGGTGAGTCCTGCCCTCCATTTGCCTTCCCAATCCATGCCATCCCAGAAGACCCCCCCATGGGAGTGGCAGAGAGTGGGCGAGCAAATAGTGTCGTCCACAAGCCTGCCCCTGGCTGTGAACACAAAGATGACCCCAGAGTCTGGGAGCTGGGGGCAGCCAGCCGGCACCCACCTGAGGGGGCCCGCTGAGCAGCAGCCGGCGGGGATGGAAGCCGTCCGTGCGGCCCTCGGCCCGGTTGCCGTAGTCCATGTGGCTGGGCCGGGGCACGGTCCACTGCCGGTAGTAGAGCGACTGCTCGGTGGACGTCATGGTCTTGCTGAGCAGGGGGCGGAAGGAGCTGGTCCACATGACCGAGGGGGCGGGGAGCAGGGAGGCCGCCTTGGGCAGCCCGCTGCTGTCAGTGGACGTGACCATGTCATACACCAGCTTGGGCAGGAAGACGATGGGGGGCTGCCGGCAGGCCTTGGTCATGGAGCACTGGGAAGCCTGCAGGACCAGTGCGCCGGAGCACGTGGAGGCGGCGGCCAGCTGGGCAGGTGAGGTGACCGACACCTGCAGGGCCCTCTGGCCGCCCCTGGGGCCGCCATCGGGGTGAGAAGCTGGCCCGGGGCTGTGCCTGCTGATGACGGGCGGAGGCCCCTGACTCGCTCGAAGACGCTGCTTCTCCTCGGTGGGGCCACAGGGCGGAGGGGACCTGGCTTGCTCTCCCTGTGGGGGCCCAGGGCACAGAGGCAGGGGCTCACCGCAGAGTGCTGGGCCTGGGGAGAGACAAACTTGGTCAGTGGCGTCCCAGGACAACCCGGTGCAAGACCTGCCACAGCTTGAAGCTCCGGTCTGCCCAGGGCGCCCATGCAGCTCTGGGCAAGAAGATGATTGCCACCCTCGGCCTTCCAGACCAACCTCTTGTCCAGGAATCAGTGCTGCCTTCAGCCACGTGCCAGGCTGAGGCCAAGACATGTGCATATGGGTGGGGAGATCCAGCCCCCTCATTTCGCGGCCACCCATGCGCCACAGTGTTATCTGTGAGCTGCGTGAAACGAGGCCAGAACAGAGGCAGCCAAAGACGCTCCGGGGAAGATCGTCCAGCTGGGCTCCCCACTGCCCGCACCCAGACCACAGCCAGAACCCCACAAGCTGGATGTCATCTCTGGACCCCTGCCTGCACATAAACCCTGACCCCCAACACACACACCTTGCGCCTTCTGCCCAGATCATCCCCTCCACCAGCAACACCTTCTCCTCCTGTGGTGACCAACCCACCCCCAAGTCTGCCCTCTGTCTGAGACAGACTGAATTTCTCCCTGTGTGTGATGGTGAGCACGGGAAGGGTTCAAATATGGCAACATAACACAGCTTTACTGAGGAAAGCTGGATTTCTTGACGGCGGAGTCCATACTGGATTTGTCTTTTTGCACTCAAGTTCAGACCACACCAAATGCCTCAGTCTGATAAATATTTTCCGTGAGAAGAGAGGAGACATCGTTTTCTACACATGGATGGATCCTGCCTGGTCTGGGAGACACAGGGCTCCTTGGGAGGCTTTCATTCAGGCTCCCTCCTCCTTGCCAATTTGGGGTACAGGGGCTGTGAGCCACTACTGAGAGTGAGACCCCCTCACCTCAGCTCCTTTCCTCCCTGGGCAGCGACTGCCCTGGCCAACAGCTGTACAGAGGGCACCAAGGGACTCAACCCCCATGCCAGGGCTCTGTGGCCCAGGCCACATCCAGACCCAGACCAGGCCTGCATTGCAGGAGGGGCTGGGGCCTGTCCACCTGCCCCGGCTGCAAGGTCTAGAGAGTCCACTCCAGATCTCCAACTCTTCCCAGCTCTAACCGGGCCAGGTCCTCGAATTGCCCTACAGGGTTCCCCTACATTGTCTGAAGTCAAAGGCAGGCCCAGGGCCAGGTGGAGACTCACCTGAGGTTTTGGAGGAGGAGGAGGAGGCAGAGTCGTGGGAGCAGGCACGCTCCCGTTTCACGGGGCTCCTCTTCTCGGAGGCGGGGGCTGCTGCAAAACACAGGGAAAATGTACCGGGTCACCGTTCACAGAGCTTTTCCCTCGCCTGGTACTTAGAGCTCCTACAGCACCATCCCGCAGCTCCCAGGGGCGTCACGCACTCCATTCGCTGCCACCTTTACCTCGCTCTCCACCAGACCATACTCAGAGTGCAGCAGACAGGAGCAAACAGCGGAACTAATGAGTGGGGACACATCTAGAAGGGCGGCCACGCCACAGGGAAGGGGCACCAGTTAAAACCAGGGTTGCAATCAGGTTTCTAACTATGGCAGTGGCGCAGGGAAGACTGGCAGGAAGGCCTTCTTGGTTCTCCCTGTCCAGAGGACAGGCTGAGACCAAGAGGGACGAAGCACTTGTCCCACGCCCCACAGGGAGCATGTTCATAAATGTCCTTTCTGCCACACTCCACAAATGCCTTGGATCTTTTTTTTTTTTTTTTGCAGTACTGGGGTTTGAACCCAGGGCCTCGTGTTTGCATATTTTGCAAGTACTGGACCACTGAGCTGCACCCTCAGCCCATTTTTTTTTCACTTTTTTGAGACAGGGTCTCACGAAGTTATGCAGACTGACTCTGGTCTTGGACTTGCGATCCTCCTGCCACCGCCTCCCCAGCCACTGGGATTACAGGTGGGTGCCACCGCGCCCGGCTCTCAAATGCCTTGGATCTTTTACACTGTCGGCTTGAGTTTTCTGTAGGCTGCAGCCAAATGCCATGCATAGCTCACATTTATGTGTCCTATTAAAATTATGCCTGCAGCCATACCCCTGTGGCATCTGATCCCATCAGATCTCAGAAACTAAGCAGGGTCGGGCCTGGTTAGTACTTGGATGGGAGATTGCCTGGAAACACCAGGTGCTGTAGGCTTGGAAGAAGGACCCAGCAACCCACTCCCAAAAATCAATCTGCCATTGAAAACCCTATGAACAGCAGAGAAGCACTGACATAGTGTTGCGCCTGTTGTACGCAGAGTTGCTATGAATCAGATATTGACTTGATGGCACCTAACAACAACATTCAAACTATGGGGCTGGACTTTAACTCAGTCAGTAGAGCACTGTTCCACACTCTCAGAGGCTCTGGGTTCAATCCCCAGCACTACGAAAACATGAGAAGGACGTGGCGATCTACTCTTTAAGCAATCCCAAAACAATCAACCATTGAAAACCGGGCAAGGATCACTATGACTCAGACTGGACTTGATGGCACCTAACAACAGCAACATTAAAATTATGGCATCTGATTTTTAGAGTCTGCAAATGAAATGAAACTGGCCTGTTTCCATACTCCTCAATAATAGTCAGCACACTGTTGGGTGGATTTACCCAGAGGGATAAGCAAGTGGATCATATTCCACCAAAAACTTGAATAAAGCATGAACTTGAACCCTAAGATGTCAGTTTTTCTTCTAACTCTTTAAGAATTCTAGCACTTAAAAGAATCTACAGGGATTTCCATCTTCCCACACCATCAAAAGGGCTGGGATTTAGCTCAGTTGGTAGAGCACCGCTCTGCAGTCTCTGAGGTCCCAAGTTCGATTCCCAGCACCGCAAAAATGGGAGAAGGACCTGGCAATCCACTCCTGAGGCAATCCCGAAACAATCAGCCATTGAAAACACTATGAGGGTCGCTATGAGTCGGACACGGGACACGATGGCACCTAACAACAACAATGCCATCAAAAATGAGGAAGAAGGTACGGCACGGTGGCGCATGTCTGTAATCCCAGCGACTCGGGAGATGGAGGCAGGAGGATTGCAAGTTGGAGACCAGAGGCAGTCTGTGTAAATTAGTGAGGCCCTGTCTCAAAAACTGAAAAAATGGGCTGAGGGTGCAGCTCAGTGTTCCAGCACTTGCAGAGCATGCAAGCACAAGGCTGTGGGTTCAATCCCCAGTACTGCAAAAAAAAAAAAAAAAAAAAAAAAAAAAAAGAGGAAGAAGGAAAAAAAAAAAGCAAAACCTGGATTCCATGAGGGCTTCGCCATGTTGGAGGATGGCTGTCCACGTAGGCGTCGCAGCCCCTGAGCCCCGACGCCCAGGAGGATGGGCTGCAGGTGCGCCGGGCTCTCACCTTCTGTCCCTGGCTCCTCATCCTCATTGTCCGTGCTGCTCAGCTTCTCTCCGTCACTCTCCAGGGCCTCGTTCTTGGTCCCCTTCTCCAAGGGAATCTCACTGCTCACAAAGTAGGCGGCCAGGCCCAGCTCCTGCTCCAAGGCTGTCCTCACCAGGCAGGAGGAGTTGATCAGGCGCAGGTCACAGTACCTCAGAGACCTGAGGGAGGAGAAGGTGTTTACCCCATGCTTCCGCCGGAAGACGTCGTTCCCCAACGGCGGAGAGCCGGGGACCACATCTGCCTTCCTCCTTAGACCACACAACTCGCACAGTACTCTGAGCTCTTAGCAGCAAAGTCAGGGTCACAGCCGGTCTCTGGGGCACCTGCCAGGTATTTTGTCCTGAGGGGCCCTGTGGGGCCTGTAGCCCTAAGAGCATTAACTTTCAGGTCAGAAAAAGTGGGGCCCGAACCTCAGTTCTGCCCCTTCCCAGGGATGGAAACCTTGACAAGCTAAGCAACTTCGCTGAGGCTCTGAGGTTTTTCATCTGAAAGATGAGAATGATTATTAACAACCATTCAGGTGCACTTGCTGCGATGCAGTCTCTGAGGTCCCAAGTTCAATTCCCAGCACCGCAAAAAATGGGAGAAGGGCCTGGCAATCCACTCCCAAGGCAATCCCGAAACAGTCAGCCATTGAAAACCCTATGAGGGTCGCTATGAGTCAGATACCGACTCGAGGGCACCTAACAACAACAACTACAAAGATGCGCTCTTGAGAGGATTAAATGGATTAAGTGGCCAATGAATCATTCAGTCCACATTTACCATCTGCCAGAACTGGGCGAGGTGCTAAGGATATGACAGCAACTGAGTAACACACTCATTGCTGTGCTGGCCCTACAGAGGCCCAGCAACCTTCAGTCCTGAGTGTCTGTGTGGCCCCCTAGAGACCCTTGGGAGCCTCTGAGTGGACATGCGGCTGTGAAGACTTCAGATAAACGCAGCTAGTGGGACATCCATTGTTTGTGCCAACCAACCCTCTCTACCCCTCCCCGGAACACCTCCTCCTCCAGGAAGGACCAGCCATTGTGCGGTCTTCATGGAAGACCAACACACAGAGTCCCCCAGACTGAGCTCAGGGGGCCATTCAGCCCCAACTCCAGACGCAGGGCCTCCACCCACAGAGCCTGGTAGCAGCCCCCACCAACAGCGCCCCTGTCAGGAAAAGCTCCCCAGCCCTCAGACACATGGTCCCGCCACCTGCTGGAAGACCATCATAAATACACAATCCGTGCCCCCTAGGAGTGTGAACAGCGTCCCTGGGGTCAGGCAGGGTAACCAGCCAGCCCATCCCCTCGCGAGCTGTGGGGCCAGGGCAGCTGGGTCCTCACAGACCCAGGGGGCCTGGCCCGTGCACTCACCGTGGCAAGGACTCCCCGTGCGGGTCCATCCCGCTGAAGATGAGAATGCACGGCAGGCCCTCCAGCTCCAGGTAAGTCTGTGGCCTCCACTCCGCATCCTCAATTTTCTGCCACATCTGCAGACATTCAAAAGAAAGCAAGCCGTAAGACTCTCCTCTCCAAGTGGCCCAGCTGCAGGGCACTCTGATGTCCTCCCATATAAAGGAAGCCCTTTAACCACAAATAAGCACAGCGTGGGTGCCCTATGTTTTCAGGTAAGCATACGTGTTCTGCTCCCACACACCTTGTACAGTGTGAGCTGGGTGTGCAAGAGGCATCTGCTGACTGGCTGATTGAAGGTGCATAGCCCCAAATTCTGCAATTCTTCATTTTTGCAATTTCTGCATCTCTAATGACAGTCTCTTACAGTACGATGGCTCCCTCGTATTTTCTACCCACTTGTTTGTTTTGTTTTTTTGGTTTTTTTGTTTTGCGGTACTGGGGGTTGAACCCAGGGCCTCACGCGTGCATGCTCTGTAAGTGCTGGGCCACTGAGCTGCACTCTCAGCCCATATTTTTAGTTTTTGAGGCAGGGTCTCGCTAAGTGATGCAGACTGCCTCTGGTCTCGAACTTGCAATCCTCCTGCCTGCACCTCTAGAGCCACTGGGATTACAGGCCTGCACCACCTCGCCCGGCTCCACTCGTTCTTTCCATCATCTTTCCCTGACTCTTTCATATTTTGGGTCCCCTGTAGGTTTAGTGAGAATCTACCATGGGCCAGGCACTGAGCTAGGTTTTGGGGACTGAGATCTGTGGGATGGACACTTCCCATTCCCCCTGCCACCTGGGGGAGGAGCCAGATGATGGGCAATAAGGGGGCCTCCCTCTAGGTAAGGGACAGTGGCTTCCCAAAAGGAAAAGACATTGCACTGAATTCTGTAGGCAATTAGCAGCAGCTCAATACAGGATGAAAAATGCACCCCAGGAAGAGAAAAGCATGCTGCAACCCAGAGTACAAAAATCACAGGCTGTGGCGCTGGGCGTGGTGGTGCACACCTGTAATCCCAGCGGCCTGGGAGGCGGAGGCAGGAGGATCGCAAGTTTGAGACCAGAGGCAGTCGGTGTAACTTAGCGAGACCCTGTCTCAAAAAAAAAAAAAAATCGCTGGCTGTGTGTTGGGGGAGGACTGGGGGTCCCCGGACAGTGCCCTGGGTGTGAAGGGTAGGGAGGCAGCAGAGGAGGTGGAGGAGCGGCCGGGTCTTGAGGGGCACCGCGTCCCCCTGCGCGTCCCGCGGTGGCTCCCGGGCATCCTCCACCCCTCTGCTCCCGCGCACGGTGCCCACCTTGAGCTGTTTCACGAAGTGCTTCCCCACGGTGAGGCCCGAGCTGGGGTTGCCCAGGATGATCTCGAAGTGCTCCTCCAGGGCCAGCCGCGCGCGCACGTGCGCCAGCCTCTCGTAGGCCACGGCCGCCAGGGGCGAGCAGGGCACCCGCAGCAGCACCATGAGCCCGTGGCCGCAGGGACACTGCTTCGGGGAGTTGAGGAGGTTCTGCGTGATCTCCAGCGTCTCCACCGACGTGTGGTTCTTCATCTGCGGGAGGCCGCTGACCGCCATCATGGCGGCTGCGTAGTGCTGCACGAGAACAAAGGTCCTGATCACCGCGCTGTGCAGGCGGGGGAACCTGCAACGAACACAGAGAGACCACGCCCGTGACCCGGGGCAGCCACGCCCGCAGCCACAGCGCCCAGAGTCCTTGGCCTCCACGCGGAGGGCGGCCACCCAACACTGGGCTGATCCCCAGCTCACACCCAGGTGCATTGCCAGTGTGGGGAACCTGGGCCAGAAGCCTTTAGAGACCACAGTGGAGGTGCCTTTCTTCCAGCTGGGAAACAAAGGCATAGGTTTGTCATTGCTGGTGTTTCCTGTGTGTTCCAGCCTGTGGCACCCTGTAGCTGCTCAAAAAATATTTTCAATGACCAAACAGATGAATACCTATCTAGTCCATGATCAGCTTCAGGTACAGTCCCCTGAGAAGGCAGATAATCCGCCCCAGGTGCCCACCAGCCCTAGAAGAACCACCAGCAATCAATATGTAAATGTAGCTACACAGACCCAGATTTGGGGACAGTTCTAAGGACACTACTGCATCTGTTTCAACTGCAGTGAGTCCTTAGAAACATAACTAAATGTGGCTTCGTTTGAAAAAATGGGTTACCCATCAGAGCGCATGCAGTCAAACCGAGAATCCCTACATTTGCTTCAGAAACTGTGAGTACCACATTTTCCCTCCCGAAGGCGGCAGCTGCTCCCGCTGCCACGTGCCCTACTGCAGTGGCTCCGACCCATGTGTCTGAAACAGACCCGAGCGCCACTAGGGGAACCCAGGTCACTGTGGATCACTGTTTCCTGACACAAATAAATGAATCGATGTCCAGTTTATACAGAATGGTCTTAGGAGTTTTTCTAGCTGCAGTGAGGCCCCAGGAACCACACTGTGGCAATGCCAGCCTGTGTGTTCCATCGGGGCAGCCAGCTCACCTTCCCAGCACCCCTGAAAACACCTCCGATGCCCCCAGACATCCCTTGTTCTAGCCCAGCCTCTTCTTCATGCCTTAGCACCTCAGGGACTGTGGGGGTTGCATAAACCAGAAGATAAGCCTGGCAAATCTGGCAGCCTCGGGAGGGCATAACAGGCCCTTGGGTTCTGGCAAGAAGGGGACCCAGTGGCCCAGACACTACTTTACCCTGCCCCCAGGACAATAGCCAAATAACACCCAGGAAGAGAGAGAGAAAGCAGTGCTCAAAGAACAAGCAGAAACTTCCGCTTCTGGCCAAGTCAGAGCAATGGGCATCCGATTTATCTTCCCACCTGAAACAACTGTATGAAGCAAGAGTGTTCTGAGACACGGGGCATCAAGCCGTGAAAGACAGGAACTCTGAGCCATGTGAGACAAATGAGGGGCCTCAGGTGGGACAAAAAGAGCGTCTGGCATGTGCTCAGGAAGGGAAATCCCAGAAAAGCTCAGTGGTTTCCCCAAGTGTAGGAGTTTTGGAGCCCAGGGAATCAAGGCAGCAAGAGATCACAGGGAAAGTACCTAAGGGAAGAGAACTGCTTGGAGAGAGAACTCCAGAGATCTGTAGTAATGGGTAATGATCAGAGAATACAGGTCAGGAACTACCCAAGGCCAAGAAAGGAATCCTCTGGTTGCAAAAGCATAAGAGGGAACAATGCCTCGAGTTTACACGACTCTAGGAATTTTCTCATTCCCACAACCCATGTGGAAGGCCTGAGAGTCTGGGAATGCTGTGAAGCACTTACTCAGAGGGGTTTGCCTTTGCAACGGCCAAAGGCAGCACCAAATTAAATAAATATCGTTCCGCTGCTGCCTAACAAAATTTAAAAACAAGACCTGAAAGGATTGAACTGTTTCTGAGTAACTTAACTGTATCTCAGAACAAAACTCAAGATTCATAGTAATAAAACATACACAACACACATCAAGGCAAAATCCACAATGTCTAGCATCCTCTCAAAAAATACTAGAGTGCTGGTATAGTGGTCAGAGCCTGGAATTTTACTAACTGTGCAGCCTTGATTGGTAGGGCTTGATGGTTATGTGGGTTTAGAGCCAAGTGATCAAGGTCTGGGTCCAGCTTCCTTATAAACCCCCCTTGTGACCTTGGGCCTTGTAGGGCACTGCCTAGAGAGGCAGTTCACCCCAGGGCCTATCTAGGTTCCCTTGGAGGACTGAGGCTTGTTCCCCAGGTAGTCACCTTTGCCCTACATCCTGGAACTCAGGGTCCTCAAGCTCCCCAAGATGGCTCTGGCATCTATTCCCTTGCCTCCGGCCCCTGGACACCGATTGGCTGTTTCCAAACCCCAGAACAGCTCCTGATTGGACCGTTCTGGAACCACCCCTGATTAGCTACTTCTACAAAACCAAATTTGAATATCCCCTCTGATTGGCTGAAGCCCATATGAGGTAACTGCCTCTGATTGGTCTCCCGCAAGCCCCAAAAAAGTATATAAGGGCAGTACACGGAGCAGTCTGGGTCCAATCCATTGACCAGGACAGACAAGGAAGAAATATAGAGCTGTTGGAACAGAGCACTCAGAGTCTTCACTGGGAAAAAAAGAAGCAAGGAGCCACCGTGGGCAGAAACCTCTGAGCCTGCCTTTCTCAAGGCTTCTCAGAGCAGCCGTGGGCATGAGCCTCCTTTCTGGGCAGCGTGGCTCTTGGGTACTCAGCTCCCCCTTTGGCCACCGGTTCCCGCTCACGGCCGGAGCGAGTCCAGTGGCAGGGCGACGCCCCACAGGACCTAACCTCTGTAAGTCTGTTTCTACATTTGCAAAATGGAGATCACAGCATCTGTGCTGTTGTGAGGAATGGAACAGGGAATACCAAGCCCAACATGCACTGCAGGAGAGGGTAGGGGTGGGCACAGGAGCAGAGGCAGGGCAAAGGCCAGCTCTTGTAGCCTCCAGGTAACATCTCAGGTTACTTTTTCCAGCAAGTTTATGAGAGCTCAGCGGCTGACCTTTGAGATGGAGAACTGGCCTCACTAACCTCAATCAACATCACAGAATCGAAAAATACTGACAAGATTTCATTTCTCAGAGGGCCTTCTAGGGCTCACTAACCCCGAGAGATACCAGACATCTTTGGCCTTCTGACAGTATGCAGGGGCATGGTGAGCTCTGAGAACTCCCAGGGAGAAGAAATCCATTGGTAACTGTAAGGTTTCTTGAATGCATTTGCCCCCAGGCCCCTTTTGGTTTAACAGGTACTACAATGTCCAGTCACAGGAGCACACCTGGGAGCACAGCTGGAGAAAGAGGTCTAATGTAACCCCTGTGCAAGTGAGAAGCACGAGGGGCAGTAAGCAGCAGAGGCCACCTCATGCTGACAGGTGGTGGCAGAGTCATTGTGTGCTGTGGTAGATAGTCTGTGAAACTGGCCTGGCTTACAAAGGAAAGGTGGTATGGGTGGTGGCAGTCACTTAGCCTCTCTGAGCCTCGGTTTCCTCATCTATAAAATGAGGTCCTTTGTGGCAGAGTTAAAGGGGCTGCTATGAAGTCACACTGATGCTGGGCTCTCACCCAGTTCTGTCCCTTGTTAGACCATTAGCCTGAGAATGTTACAGAGTCTCTCTGAGCTTCAGTTTCCCCATTTGCAAAATGAGAATAGAGCAGCAGCTGGCTCAGGGAGGGGTTGAGGACCAAAGGAGATGAACAGCACAAAATAATCGCCCAATAGATAACGCGCCTTGGAAATGAAGAATAAAGCCCACTGTGACTACCGTACTCATTTCCTTGGAAACTTCTGTAACTCACTTCCCGTCTTCTTTCTCTCCACAGATTCACCAAGGCACAGTCCCAGAAATACCCCAGCATACTTCTGCCCATTCTCATCTCTAAAATCTCTCAGAGCTACGGCATGACAAAAATATCACTGACCCCAGGTGACTCAAACACAGAAGAAATAAACCAGAGGCCCTCTCATGGAGGGACCCCCACCGCCCGGGAGGGAGGGAGGCACGCTCTCTTCCCACAATTCTCTAGCTGCCTGCACCTGCCTCCTCTAGCATCTTAAAGCTATTGAGCACTTCCAGTAGCTTTGAAGAGAGACAGGTACCTTTTTCCTAATGCAGTGACCATGGCCTCAAAGGAGCTATCATATCTGAGCAAGGGGAGGCTGTGTCCTGATAGGGTGGATTCAATAAACTCAGACAGCCCGAAGTACTTCTTATTTTCATGATACAAGTCCACTCCCTAAAACAGAGAAGAACACCAGTCACGCAAACGTTGCATTCACAGAGGAGGTGGGGGGCTCACGTGCCAGGCCTAGGCAGGACCTGGGTTGGCATCTTGATCTAAACTGCGCTGGCCCTGCAGTCCCTTGGGTGACGTTTTTTGTTTGTTTGTTGTTGTTGTTTTGTGGTACTGGAGGTTGAACCCAGGGCCTCATGCTTGCATGCTTTGCAAGTGCTGGACCACTGAGCTGCCGCCTCTAGACCATTTTTTAACTTTTTTTGAGACAGAGTCTCGCTAAGTGATGCAGACTGCCTCTGGTCTCGAACTTGGGATCTTCCTGCCTCTGCCTCCCGAGCCACTGGGATTACAGGCGTGTGCCACCATGCCCGGCTTGGGTGATGTTTTATAAACTTCATTTTGCAGACCCAGAGAAAAGAGCACCCTCACGTTACGCTTGCTGTTACCCCACCAGTTGAACTCCCCGATCATATGGTCCTAGTGTCTGCACCAGGGAAAAAATCGGCTTTCTTTTCTTTCTTTTTATTTTTCTTTGTTAAAAATCCTTTTTTCCCCAATTTTAAACTGGCTTTAGGAATGGGCAATTCAACTCTCATTCTGTTGCTACTAAAATCGGTAGGAAAAAATATATTTATGGAACCCATCTTACGTTGACATAAATTTCCTCCCAAGCTAACAGCGGAGCTTCTCAAACTTGAGAGAACAGCGAAGCTGGGGGAGGCTGTTCTAAACGCAAAAGTGTGAGCTCCACCTTCAAACAGCAGAGGGGTGGAGCTCCAGGGCGCCAGGATCTCTGTCACATCCTGGCTCCAGTGCAGCCTTAGGCAAGCACCCTCCCCTCCTTCCTGTCATTCTCCTCTTTTGGAAATGGGAATCCTCCTGGCTCCTCCCTCTCTCATGAGCACACCAGCATAAACCACGTAGAACAGGGCCCACAGTAAGTGCCACAGAGACACTGGCTGCCCCTAACACTGATTCTGAGCCCACGGAAACCAAAGCCAAGCATCTGTATTCTTAGAAGTTACTCAGATGACTGAAGCCCTCTGAAGAAGTCCAGAATTCTAAGTTCCTTATTCCTTGTGCAATTTGCTAGAATCCAACCACCCAGAATTCTCGAATTACCAGAACTGTTTTAGTCTTCTACTTGGATGAGAAAATGGCAGATGATAAACTAAACTGAATCTCCCCAGGTTTGAAGGGGTGTGTTAATGTGAAGAAGGAGGCTTTGAACCTGGCTGCATATGGATATGGGAACAGGAGACAGCTCCAAGGCTGCTAGCTACACAGAGTCACTCTGTATGGAGCCCAAGTCCCCATGCCCCTCAAGGGACATCTTCAATGTCTTTATCCATGCCATGAGAACAAATGTTCAGAACACTGTTAGAGCTTCAGTCACTGGAGAAGATGTCAAACCACCCGTACTGTGTTAGGCACTCTAAGATGGGGAAGCCAACGGGTGGATTTCAAGGCTTCCCCAAAAGGCCAAGAAGGAATTACCTCCAACCCTGGCTAGAATCAAAGATCTACAGAGCTGGAACCCACTCATCCCCAACCATACTGGTTAAGACTTTTGCTAAATGCAATGTCTCCCCACTTAAACACCCTGGCTACATCAAGGGCTGGCAGCACTCACGTTACTGTAGGAGACAGGCCAGTGGATCTCGTTGTAGGGGCTTATGAGCGTGTGCTGTGTCTGCAGTGCGTATGGGAAGGAAGTCACATGCAGGGTCACGATGTTGGGGGCCTCCTTCACCTCTCTGCAGTTGAGCAATCTGTCTACCAGTCCCACACACGGGTCACTTTGAGCATAGAGATTATGAACAGCGCTACTGGGGGAGGGAAAGGAGAAGAAACAGTAAGTAGGATCAATAGTACCGTCTTAGGATTTTCTAAGGATAATGCAGTTGAACAAGTTTATAATAGCCCCCACTTGGCTTACAGCTGAAGCCTATGACTCTGTCATTGACTGGAGAAAGAAAAAAAATGATTGGACTTCAGGTATCCATTGGGGACTCCCTGGATACCATTACTTATGAAAAATTTGATTAGCAGAGACAGTTACTACAGAGGATTTCTCGTAAGACACACAGTCCATCCACTCCTCTAGGACAGGGACTGCTCCTGGGGAGTGCTCCGTGGATTGTACCGTTACATTTGGCCCCATTTCATTGTGCACATCTCTCCTCAAAGAGGTGATCGCAAGGCAGGTGAGGAAGGAAGGAGGCTCACGGGCCAGGGGAGCCTTCTAAAGTCCTATTGACTTAAGATGGTCCAAGAGGCTATAAAAGGGCAAATTCTATACTAAATTTAGAAGGCAGTGCTCAAGGAATGGGATGCATTTTGGACCAAGAGTCTAAAGAACACAAGGCTGGCTCAGCCTTTGTGGGACAATGGCCTCAGCATCCCCTGTAAATCTAAGGGACAGAAAAACATCAGCACTTAACCTTTTGGGTGGCAAGAAACCTCTCTGAAATGTCCCCCCAAAATGAAGGTTCACAAGCTAGCTTTTTCTGTAATTCCAGAATGCCTGAATTCCCCTAAACCCATCCACAGCTCATGGATTGTAAACTCTTATCTGTATCTTCCAGACCTGGCCAGTTCCAATTGTCTACAACCTGGGGGATCACAGCCTCGATCTAGGACTGGCCCAGGAGCCTCCTGCCTTCTTCGCTTACATCGGTGGCAATATCTAGCTGCGCACTCCCAAGGCCGGTCCCTGAGAGATGACCAATCCCAGTGAACAACCCGGAGCCCACAGACTCTGGGCTGACCAATTTGAAACTCACACAGGCTGATGCTCATTCTGAATCAAATCTGCCCTCAGGAAGGGCAGGGGCCAGCTGTGACCCACAGTCCTGGGACAAACAGAGGGTAGGCTGGGCTGAGCCGGTGCTGGGGGGACCTTGACCCCAGCATTCGCCAGTATGGGTGCTTGGCCCTGCGTGGGCTACTGACAGCGAGCTCCAGGCTGTGATTCAGAGGTCGAGGCTCTAGGGCGGGCTCAGCCACTAATATCTCAACTTGACATGGCCTGGACTCTGAACCTGAGCCTCCCTCTTCCAGCCTTTTGCTCCTCTGATGGGGAAAATCAGAAGTTGCCCTGGTTGATCCCCAAGATAATGCCCAGCTCTAAGATACCGGAAAACCCACGTGGCATCTACTTACAAACACCACGCCCCCCCCCACCCGTCTTTATGCGTCAGCCCCAAGTGTCGGCCACACTTCAAAGGAGCGCGTCACCCATCGTAGACCAAGGGGTCTAACCTCACGAGGTCCCAGTGGGCGTGGTCGTGGATTAGGACAAAAAGCGTGTGCGGGTTCTGGAAGGCGTTCTGCAGGAAGGCCTGAAACTTGGTCTGTGCCTCAGCGTCGAGCTTCAGAACATACTGCTCCCCCCTCTGCTTGCTTGTGGGCTCCTGTTCCAGGCCGAGCTCCCGCAAAACCCCTGCAACACGGGAGAACACGTCAGCAGCTCCAGCGCTGGGCCTGGGTCGCTCACCATGGCTACTACAGGACCATCTCCTTCATGGCTGGCCCTGGGCGAGGCCCCCAGGCTCCAGGGGTGTGTAAAGCAGAGACGTGTAGGCGGGAGACTCCTTCTAGGAGGACCATCCTCTAACTGCCCTGCACAGGAACTGGGCACAGGCCTGACTGTGTATGCAGCGGCCACCGGGGGGGGGGGGGGGGGGGGGGGGGGGGGGGGGGGGGGGGGGGGGGGGGGGGGGGGGGGGGGGGGGGGAGGGGGCTAGCAAAGCAGGCTTCATGAAGCACCGGCTTCCAATCAGGGTAGGACTAAGGGAAGGCTCCACCATCCAGAAAAATCCCCTCTCAGTTGGAAGCCACAGGGCCCTGCATTATGCCACTAAAGAATATCTCCTTTATAGCGCTGAGTACGGTGGTGCATGCCTATAATCCCAGCCTCTCGGGAGGCAGAGGTGGGAGGATTGAAAGTTCGAGACTAGAGGCAGTCTGCATAACTTAGCGAGACCCTGTCTTAAAAAAAAAAAAAAAAAAAAAGTAAAAAAAAATGGACTAGGGGCACAGCTCAGTGGTCCAGCACTTGCAAAGCATGCAGGTGCGAAGCCCTGGGTTGAACCCCCAGTATCTCAAAAAAAAAAAAAAAAAAAAAAAGAATGTCTCCTTTGAGTGTAAACATCACTGTGTGTTTCACATTCAATACGGTGTCTCTGACACAGAGAAAACACACTAAGAGGAAGCTGGTTCTCAGTACACAGGTCATTGGACCATGAGTTCTACCTTTAACACATGCCAAAACCTTGGGCCCACCACCATCTCTGAGCGTCAGGTTTGTGACTTATAGAATGAGGGCGATGATACTTGCTCTATCTACTCCAGAGCAAAGAATGCCATTAACTTCCGCATGTGGATTTAGGCGGATCTGAGCTTCTCCCTGAAAAACGCTGTACCTGAATGCCAGACATGAAACACGGTCTGCTGGAAGGTCACTTCCGAGGGCGGAATGCAAATCAGAAAGTCCACCTTCTCGAAGGATCCCAAGTCTAGATTTTGGGTGCTGGAATCCGCGATAGAGCACACGTGGGAGAGGAGCTTTTGGGCCACCGCCAGCTGGAAGGGCCGGACGCCACGTGGCTCCACGTGGTAACCTGCAGGCAGAGCCCCAGATGCCAGGTGAGCTGAACGCAGGCAGCTGCCTCCCAGCCCTCAGTAGGGGAACAAAGAGTGAGCCCCAGTCCATGGGGGAGACCAAGCCACAGACAGTGCCATGTGGGGAAAGGGGAAAATCGTGTCCACCAAGTGCCTGCTCCAGGCTATGCACTGGGCTGGCCACTAACACGTCCTTTGTCATTTCATAATAAAGTCTGAACCAATCGCTCGGGAAAGAAAGAAAGCAGTGCCTGGAAGAGACCAGGACGGAATCCAAGGGGAGGTGATGGTAGATTTCAGAAGAGGGCTACAAGTTCCCCAGGAGAGAAGGAAACTATCACAGCTACTCAGAACTTCATTGTTGTGGTTGTTGTTGTTAGGTGCCGTTGACTCATGTCTGACTCATAGCGACCCTCATAGGGTTTTCAATGGCTGTTTCGGGATTGTCTTGGGAGTGTGTTGCCACGTCCTTCTCCCATTTTGTGGTGCTGGGAATTGAACTTGGGACCTGAGAGACTGCAGAGCAGCGCTCTACCAGCTGAGCTAAATCCCAGCCTCAGAATCTCATGTTGTTGTTGTTGTTAGGTGCTGTCAAGTCGGTATCCGATTCATAGTGACCCTACGTACAACAGGCGAAACACTATTGTCAGTGCTTCTCTGCTGTTCATAGAGTTTTCAATGGCAGATTGATTATTGGGAGCAGGTTGCCAGGTCCTTCTCCCAAGCCTGCAGTATCTGGTGTTCTCAGGCAGTCTCCCATCCAGGTACTAACCAGGCCCAACCCTGCTTAGCTTATGAGATCTGACGGGATCGGATGCCACAGGGTTACGGCTGCAGGCTCAGAACCTCATAGGAGTGGCAAATTTCAACCACGCATGGGTAGGTGAGAAGCTGGCTCAAAGAAATGTACTCTCTCAGGAACACTGAAGAGAAGTCCATTTCAGGATAGAGTGAAAACGTTATCGTTACAGACCAAATTGAAAATCATGCTAAGGAGATGCCCTGCCTTCTATAAGCGCCTCTGGCTTTGCTTCTTTGAAGCATCTGGGGGTCCTGGCATGCCTGTGCCCACTCTCCTTCATCACTCCCCATGCACACCTGTGCCTTCTCTCCTCCCTGACACTCCTGTGCACGCTGGTGTCCCCTCCCCTGCCTTCCTCACGCCACACACCTGTACCCCTCCCCGTCACTCACTTGTGCAGATAGGAGCCCCGCTGACATCCGGAGCTGCCGCTTTAGTGACAGAGGTAGCAGTGAGCGAAGAAGAAACATGACCTTGATTCTCCTGATGAAACTTGTCCAGCAAGATGTCAATGTCTCCTTCTGTCCCAAACAGAGAATGCACACTGACATGGGTTTTCCGACTCAGTGAAATTCAGCGGGCATTTCTGGACCAGCTACTGTGTGTCTGGTACCATCCTGAGGCCCGGGGCAATGGAACAAAGGAGGCCCCAGCCTAGCAAGGATCCAGACACCTTCACAAGGGCACAATGTGAGTCAGACTGTGACACTGCGGGTGCCAGGACAGAGTGACAGTAAGGCAGGAGAGGGCAGAAGGAAGGGTCCCCAAAGCTTCCTGGGAGGACATGAGGTGAGTTCCGAGAGGGGAGGAGCCAGGGTAGAGGGGGAGGGCTTTCCAGGGAGAGGCCTTGAGCAAGTCAGTGGGGATGGAGGAGACAGTGGCTGAAGAGGGTGCAGAGGTCAAGAGAAAAAGGCTCAAAAGACAGGAAGCACAATGCGCCACCCGGCTCCGGAGAACGCTACAGCCAGGGGCAGAAGAGCCAGACATGGAAGCCACAGCAACACGCAAAGCAGGAGGTGCGTGTCAGTGCAGGATGGGGGAGCTGGGCACATCCAGCTCAGCCTCAGCCGGTCACAGCACAAGGGGACCCAGATGACCGCCCCCTCCGCCTTTGCTTCTGCCTTTCCCGTGCGTGCGTTTGCACCCGTCTCGTGGCAAGCCTACCTGGACAGAGGCTGCTAAAAAAGGCCCCCAGGGAGTCCACTTTGCCAGTCACCAGCTCATAGTGGACCTCCCTCTGGTACTCCGCAGGGCTGAGGAGGCTCTCGGAGAGAATCCGGGCTTGGTATTTCCCTGGAAAATAAACAGCAGCTGCTTAGAATCAGCGCAAGCTCTCCAACGACAACGTCCAGGCCTTGGTCTCTCTACCCAGCCCAACAACAGCCGTCCCTGAGCCTCTGCCTGGAATCAGCGCAAGCGCTCCAATAACAACGTCCAGGGCCCCGGTCTCTCTACCCAGCCCAAGTCCTGCACCACACGTGGCGAAGAGCAAGTGTTTGTGTTTGCTCAGCCAACTTCATATACCATCCTGCCCCACGTTAACAGCTGGAATGATACGAGGAACTGAAAAGGCCAAAATCGCTCAGAGAAAACCCTTGGACCTGACCACCTCCCTCACTAGACCGTCCATCCTCACCTGCCCCAGGAAGCCGGCCACAGTGTCTGCCCCACAGGCCTGTTATAATGTGACACAAAACAGTGGGGCCAGACACGTGGCAGAGGCTGTGGGTCTAATACCGAGCATGCTGCTCAAAATCCAGGCAAAGAACTCATAAAGAACAGTGAGCTTCGGCTCAGAGAACACTAAAAGGCAACTGGGAAAGCGTACCTGTTTTAGGGAAACTAAAAGCACTACGAAAACTTCAGGGTGAAAATACATAATGCCTGTGAACATTTAATCAGCCCCAAAAGGCCTTATGTTTGATGTCTGCCTCCCCAACCAGAAAAGCCCCTGGAACAATGGCTATAGATAGTAGTAGGTCCTCAGCAAGGGTTTTCATATTTAATTAGCAAATTGGCTCATTAACCCACAAAACACAATCTGATCATTATTTCTTCTCCCTGTTCAACCCTTGAATACCAAGGCCCAGAGTTTTGGTGTGAATGGCCGCTTTTGCCAGGTGCTCAGTAGAGCCAGGTTTTCAGCCGGGTCTATTCAGACTTCCAGAGTTGGCCCCTCTGTCTAGGGGAGAAACAGGAACTGCTAACCAGGCCATGGATGGTAGAAGTGCAACTATAACCAAGCCTATTATTGGGGCTGAGCACCTGGCACCCAGGCTGCCTTCTGAAGCCGGCCACTGGCCTCGACTGCAGGTGCTAACCGCTCCTGCACACCTGGGGGTCCCTACGGGAAAAGGGAGGGACCCAGCGAGCCCAGGCCTGGGAAATCCACAGCGCTGCTCTCCCCGGCTCACCGGTGACAGCGATGCAGGAGTCGATGGCAGCATTCCGGCAGGCGCAGATGATGACCACGTAGTTGGTCTTGGCGAGTTTGCCCTCGATGAGCAGTCGGAACATCTCGGAGAGGCCCTCGGCCAGGGAGTAGGCGCACTCGATGACGTGCACGCTGTCGTTGCAGGAGCTGGCGGCCAGGCCGGCCAGCCAGGGCAGCTGTGCCGAGGTCACAGGCGCCGCAGCGCTGGGCGCCAGCGGGTAAGGCTGTGGTGGCGCCTGCTGGTACTGCCGGATCTCGGTCAGGTGCGACTCGCGCCAGGAGCGCAGGAAGATCTGCTCCAGGTCCTCCATCAGAGGAACCTGGTCGGCGGCTGCAACATAAGGTGGCAGAAAAACATCCGCATCTGCTTGGCACAGTGTGCGGGCGGCTTGACACCAACATCATGGGCCTCTGGGGACATGTGCACAGGCTAACTTAGACTCAAATGTAAATGACTGCCATAAAGTAGTCCACCAACAGCTGGAGAATATAGGACACGAAACCAGCCACTATCTCCCCCTCCTAACAGAGCCACAAAGATTTTATGCATTTCTCAGGCCCTATCTATCTCACATGCAGGTTTGAAATAGCCGTAAGGATATGGGTAGGCATCTGTGGGTCATGTCTTCTTTCCTTAACCACAACCCTATAACCACATTTCCATGCCACATTTGATAGTAGTAAGGAGCACTGTGGGGCTGGGATTTAGCTCAGTTGGTAGAGTGCTGCTCTGTAGTCTCTGAAGTCCCGAGTTTGATTCCCAGTACCACCAAAATGGGAGAAGGACCTGGCAACCCACTCCCAAGGCAATCCCGGAACAATCTGCCATTGAAAACCCTATGAGGGTCGCTATGAGTCAGACATGACTGGACAGCACCTAACAAGGAGCACTGTTAATGGGTGTCTATGTCCCATGGTAACTGAGGCACTGCCATTTGTTTAGATGTCTCTACTGCACGGCTTCCTATTTTCTTCTGTATATTCCTTTATAAGTACTTCTGAAGTGCATATCTTTCTGTACAGAATAGCACTTCCTTTGCCTGAATTCTTAAACGTGGGTTACGAAGCCACTTCTCATCAGCTAGCTTCTAGAGGGCCCACATGTCAAGTGGACACAGCATTACGGGGCAGAACAATACTGATTTTCCTGTACCCTTAGTACTAACTGGGTTCCATCATTTAGTTTACTGATTGAGAAAAATATTACTGTCTGATCATTGGCATGTCTTTAATGACTGCTCTTCAACATTTATCTCCTACCAGTGTTTTTTGGTTTATGAATTGTCTGGCTCTTATGTCCTAAGTTTGTATTCAAGGCACTGGAGAAGAGAGCAAGCAGCCTTAGATTTAGAAGGCATCAAGCCGGGTGCGGTGGCGCATGCTTATAATCCCAGTAGCTTGGGAGGTGGAGGCAGGAGGATCACAAGTTTGAGACCAGAGGCAGTCTTCATAATTTAGCGAGACCCTGTCTCAAAAAAGTAAAAAATTTGAGCTAGGGGTGCAGCTCAGTGGTCCAGCACTTGCAGACCATGCAAGTGCGAGGCCCTGGGTTCAACCCCCAGTACTGGAAAAAAAAAAAAAAAAGATTTAGAAGGTGTCTTCCAACCCAGGTTTCCCCCATAGTCTCATGTGACCTTTGCCACCTTGTGATAAAGCTTCCTACCCATTCAGTGGGCTGGACCAGAATTCCATTAGATGAGCCCATAGCTTCATTTTACATTTGATTAGACTTTGCTATTTGAGTTAATTAAATTAGAATCAGATTAGATTAGCTGTTCTCTCTCATCTTTAAGAGCGGTCCCTTGAGCCCACATCTCTTTTGAGAGCCATCACCACCCAGCAAAGCCTTGAGAGAGCTGATGATATTCCCGAGACTCATTTCACCTCTGTGCTAAGCCTCTCCAATACAGCGTCAGCCCCACTGTCCTCACGCATCCTTTATCAGGGTGGCCAGCTCTTCCACGTGGCCAAACCACAGCCAATCTCCAGTGTCCAGGCCCACTGCTCCCATGTGGGCAGGTGGTTAGCCCCGTGTCCCTGAAATGCTCCACTTCTCTGGCCACTGCATCGGCCTTTATCCTTCCCCTCGGCACACACAGGCTGAGTGCTAACCTGATGCAACTGACCCCGCTGGACCTGCGGGAGGGACCAGATGAGCATCCTGGGTCTCACAGAGCAAGTGTCCTAACCAGGGAGAGACGTGAGGGCCAACCAATCAGCCTACAGTTACTTCAGGGATAGGATTACGGAAAGGGGGCACAATGGGAACAGGAGAGAGGGTGGGGAGCTGTCCTAGACACAACACCAAGAGAAACCAAACTCAGGTGACACGAGGGAGCAAGGTGTGTGACGTCCTGGACAAGGGAGGCAGAGGCAAGCTCGAGACACCTGGGCGGGGTGCCAAGACTGCTCCGGCACCAGCGAGCTGGCGCAGAGGAAATGGATGGGAGCAGGAGGCCTGGGGACAGGCGTGGAGGGACGTGGAGAGCAGGGGCAGGAGGGTGGCGATGGTTTGGGCTGGGTGGGTCCCTGACTGAAGCTGCACCTCCCGGGGGACCCCGTCCCACCTCAGTCTCAGCCTCTGGACCTCTGAACATCAGGAGTACCCAGGGCTCGAACCTCAGCTCTTCTGTCTACTCACGGCCACTGCCGGGGGGCTCAGCTGCTCTCACAGTCCCCATATAGATCATCCCCAAGCCCACGTCACAGGAATTTGTACCTACAGCCCCACGGCTCCTGGGGCTCCTGACTGCCCACCAAAACAGGCGCGCGGCCTCGGGAGCTCTCGCCCAGTCCTACCTCTCGCCGGCTTTTCAGGCTGAAGCACGTCTGCCCTACACCCCTCAGGTGGATCTGATCCCCCTTTCCTTCCCAGCGCACCCTACACCAGGCTCCCGATATGCTCAGTGGCCAAAACCTCAGCCCACGTTCTCTGAGACAAGGGCCTTTGTAAAATGAGTGTCAGATCCACGCATCCTGCCTGAAAACGCAGCAGCAGCTTGGCAGGGCACCCGGAACACAGTCGCGCTCAGCCACAGAGGCCCCACCCCCAGCCTCACTGCGCATGTCACGGCCCACTCTGTCCCAGCCATGCTGCCCTCTGCCTGGGATGCTCCATCTGGACCCAGAAATGCTCAGTGGCCAAAACCTCAGCCCACGTTCTCTGAGACAAGGGCCTTTGTAAAGCGAGTGTCAGATCCATGCATCCTGCCTGAAAACACAGCAGCAGCTTCGAAGGGCACCTGGAACACAGTCGCGCTCAGCCAGAGGCCCCGCCCCCAGCCTCACTGCGCATGTCACGGCTCACTCTGCCCCAGCCACGCTGCCCTCCACCTGGGCTGCTCCCTCGCCCACATCGCCCTCCCCTGCCCCCACCCACACCACGGCCCTCCCCCATCCTCCCTCGCCCTTCACAAGGCCGCCCCTCTTCAGGATCAAGTCTCCACTCACAGAGGAGGGGCCTTTCTTAGTGACCCTAAGTGGACCCCCCACACTCCCCGTCTATTTTCCACCTGCTTCAGCTTCTCGCCCCACCCCAGGACACAGCGCTCGCTTTCTTTCCGGTTCCGTCGCGGGGCCTGATGCGGTTGGCAGCTTTGGGAACTATCTACTGATCGGTTGACCAGTCGGCAGCTTTGGGAACTGTCTACCGATCGCAGCCCTCCACACTGATCACCACAGTGCCCGCCCCCCAACGCTGTCCTCGCCCCAGCGCTGCGAGCACATCCCTGACCCGCGTCCCCGCCTGTCCCCCGAGGCCGGCAGCCGGGGCTCACCGAGCTGGACAAGGTAGTAGACCGTGAGCAGCAGCTGCATCTCCTCGGAGATGGGCTGGCCGGCCGCGGGCCCCTGCTGCTCCAGCGCCCGCGACATGGCCTGGGAGTTCTGGTAGCAAGTGTAGAGCAGAGGGCTGACGACGACATCGTTCAGGTTCCCACAGAGGTAGGGGAAGTTCCCGTGGCCTGGGGAAGAAGAAACAGCTTGTGGCTCCGTTCCTGTGGACTCTCCAAACGTGCGAGGCAGGTGAGCTACCCCAGGGGCCCCTCGAGGGCCCCGTCTCTGCAGAGTCTCAGCCCTCCAGCCTTTGCTCACCTCGTCACCTGCTCTGCCCTTCTGGGGCCTGGAACGAGAGACTTGTGAATGCACCTGCACCGCTAACCAGAGCTGGAGCGCTCGCTCAGTCCTTGGATCCAATCCCCTTACCTTATAGGCCAGCAGGCTCAAGGCCAGAGGGCGGCAGCTCACACGGGGCTGAACAGCCTTCGCCAATGTCACCCCTTGGTGGGGCCTGTGGGGCGCCCAGCGTGCGCAGCCCCTGCTGGGTCTCCAATGGTACTGACCGCCAGCCCTCGCCTCCCTGACGCCAAGCTTTGCACTCTCCCGGGGCTCGCTAGCCTGCCAAGTAAGGAAGACACGCCACTGGCTGGACCTGAAGACTCAGGAAACCGACAGCCTTGGCCAGTCCTTCAGAGGACATTAGATCTTTCTGCTGACCACTCCCAGAGGTAGAGCTTCCAGGCTGGGGTCCACTCTTCTTCATCACCAGCTTTGTGACTCTATGCAAGAGGTTTCCCCTCTCGAAGCCTCAGTCTCTGCATCTGCATAGTGGGGCGATGTCGGTGCTCTTGGGAGGCTGAGCCAGCAGAGGTGTTAAGTGTGTGTGGTGTCTTGCCCTCAAAAGACTCTCCATCTGTCGCCAGAATGGCACTCACTGAAGCCTGCTGGGCACTGCAAGCTGGCACCAGGATAGGCTCGGTGGAAAATTCGGTGCCTGAGACACAGATCATGTCCTGGGGAGACCCCTTCTCACACGTGAATGTGACAGACTTGCTAAGACACGTGCTGCCCCTCCCAGAGCTTCTGGTTCAGAATTTGGGCCTGTTCTGATTGTGGGGCGGGCCTGCGAACGCTGGACCAGGAACCACCGTCGGGCAGCACAGTGCACAACCTCGCCCTCGCCTCATGAGAGGCAACGTCAAGAGTTACTACAAGCCGGGCAAGGTGGTGCACGCCTGTAATCCCAGCAGCTCAGGAGGTGGAGGCAGGAGGATCGCAAGTTCGAGACCAGAGGCAGTCTGTGTAACTTAGTGAGACCCTGTCTCAAAAAGTAAAAAAAATGGACTGGGGGTGGAGCTCAGTGGTCCAGCACTTGCAGAGCATGCAAGTGCAAGGCCCTGGGTTCAACCCCTAGGACCGCAAAAAAAAAAAAAAAAAAGTTACTATAAAAGAAAGGATGCCACCCTTGATGTGCAAGTGTCACAGAAGCTGCAACGGGTGCCAGCTGGAGAGGAAACTGAGAAGGAGGCTCCGGCTGGGCCTGGAAGCCCGGGGAGTCAGCGGGGATTGGACACAGCAGTGGGTGAGGAGAGGCAGAGGCAGGAACCGCAGGGCAGGTGAGGAGCGAGGAGGAGGGTCTCAACTCTGAGGAACAGGTGTGCTGACTGCGGGCTCAGAGTGGGCGGAGGTCCAGGCCACCCGAGCCTGCAGCCTGTCCTGGCACTGGCCTCTCAGTGTTGTGTTCTTGGGGCGCGTCAGAGACACAAGAACAGCCATACAGAGAATATGCCCGGCACAAGAGAGCACTGGCCTCCATCAGAGTGAGGCACCAGGGCCCACTGGAAGCCCCCCAGTCACGGCCCTGCCTCATGTTCAGTTCAAAGCCAGATCTGCATCCTACTTCCTGAACAGCACATCGTATTATTTATTTTGTTCTTTTGTGTGTGTGTGTTGTACTGAGGGTTGAACCCAGGGCCTCGCACTTGCATGCTCTGCAAGTGCTGGACCACCGGGCTGCACCCCCAACCTTTTTTTTTTTTTTTTGAGACAGGGTCTCACTAAATTACACAGACTGCCTCTGGTCTCGAACTTGCGATCCTCCTGCCTCCACCTCCCAAGCCACTGCGATTACAGGTGTGCGCCACCACATCTGGCTTTTTTTTTTAATGGGCGGTTATTGATTTGTTTTCTAAAAAGAAAGAAATGTCCTTTCCTTTTTGTTGTTTTGTTTTTGGCACCCCTGGGGATTTGAACCCAGGTCCTTGCAAACGCTAGGGAAGCACTCCCACAGAGCTACATCCCCAGCCAAGAAGTGCCCTTCCTGAACCGTCAACGGCCTCTCCCCCTTCCCTGCCATGCTCCCTCCTCTATTTCTGCGCGCATGTTGCTGAAGGCGCAGTCAACAATGGCTGTGTTACCACGCGCTGGCCCAGCCCGGCAGGACCTTCACCAAGCGAATGCTGCTGAATCCTCGCATGATTTCCCAGTCCAAGGCCTCTGGTTCTGTCAAAAAGGGATTTCTAGGAGATGATGCAAGCCCAAGAACAGGCAGAAAAAAGAACAGTGAAACAAGCCTTAGAGAAACATGGGACACCAGGAAGAACACCAGTGTACTATCATGGACGTACCAGAAGGGAGGAGAGGGAGATAGAAGCAGAAAAAACTTTCAAAGAAATCACAGCCAAAGTTCATCAAAAACCAATAACCAACCCGCCTAGAACACTTAACGACTCCAAACAGGATAAACATGAAGAGATGCACAAATAGGTGCATCATAGTAAACGTACTAGGAGTCAAAGACAAGAAGAAAATCCTGAAAGCAGCAAGGAAAAAAATGAGTGATTACTCGTAATGTAACCGCGGTTACATAGACAGCTGACTTCTCAGCGGAAACAACGAACGCCAGAAGGCAGAGGGTAACTGAATTTGTTGCTAATCAACTCACAAGAAATAGAAAAGAAAGCTCTTCAGGCTGAACACAGGTCATCCCAGATGATCATTCAAATCCACACGAAAAATCTAAGAGCACTTGGCAAAAGTTATTATCTAATCGTAGAAAACAACAGAGGAGCATATTTCTCTTAACTGACTTTAAAAACAACTGCGTAAAACAACATGTATGTAAGGCATCACTGAATCTATGGCATATAGAAATGTAATATGTGTGTAATTGCCAATAACAGCACAAAAGAGGTGCAGGAAACTTGTATTTCGCTGAGGAGGTGACTAAAGATTGTAAAGCGATAATTACATCAATGTATTAGTAGGATTGCAACTTTAACAGGGGCTGGGATTTAGCTCAGTGGGTAGAGCACTGTGCTGCAGTCTCTGAGGTCCCGAGTTCAATTCCCAGCACCGCAAAAATGGGAGAAGGACCTGGCAACCCACTCCCAAGGCAATCCCGGAACAGTCAGCCATTGAAAACCCTATGAGGGTCGCTATGAATCCGATACCAACTCGACGGCACCTAACAACAACAACTTTAACAGAGAATATGTTTATCAACCCAGAAGGGGATGAAAGGGAATGAGCTATGTAAGAATAATGTTTGTTGGTGGAATTAAACTAATATAAATCTAAAAAAAGAAAAAGGGGATTTCTTTAGTTAAGCCAAAAAATCTACCTCCGTGGAACATGCATTAGCTATTGCACACAGAACAGATCACCCGCAATTTCACTTAGTGCTTCTACCGACATGACCATAGCTGTCTTTGCCCAATCCAAGGAAGACCCCATACCATGGGCAAAAAAATACTTTCAGCTTTGGGAGGAAGAGAAGCAGCCCCTGGAATAGGGCTCCCTGAAGCACAGGGTCGGTATGTCTTCTCCCAATCCTCAGTGCTTGGTACTGGACCTACCATCCTGGGAGGGGCCTCCATGAACCTGAGCAAGTGACTGAGGACAGGACTGGGGAACAAGCAAAGCAAGGTTACACCATGGCGTGGCTGCACGTGGGCTCCCGGTGCCAAACCGACACGCTCTGTAATTCTTGGCATCTGACCCAGGGGCTAAATTAGGGGCTGGCTCTGCTTTGTTCTGTCACTGCCCCGGAAGGAGTTTTGGGGTTGTCTCCAGAGGAGGTGCACGGAGTTGGATGGGGACAAGGTCCCAGTGCTGCCTGTTTCTTGTGACTTCTTTCAGGGCCCCCGCCCCCCACGCTGGGCATACTGCTGTACTTGCCTTTAAAGATCACCGGCTTGGCCTTGCATATTTTCAGTAAGTTGTCCGGGACAGACACGGGCTCACCAGAGGCCACAACAGGAAAGGTGACTGAAGTCGGTCCCACCAAGCCAGCCTGGGGCACGCAGGATAGGCCTGCAGTATCTAGGAACACAGCACGAATGTTAGAAAAACACTGGGCGAGGCATCTACCCACAGTCAACCCAACACCAAGCATGCTGGCAAAGTTCATTTTTATTGTTAGGTGCCATGAAGTCGTGTCTGACTCATAGCAACCTTCATAGGGGTATTTTTGTTTGTTTTGTTTTTGTTTTTGTGGTACTGGGGGTTGAACCCAGGGCCTCGCACTTGCATGCTCTGCAAGTGCTGGACCACTGAGCTGCACCCTCAGCCCAGTTTTTCACTTTTTGAGACAGGGTCTCGCTAAATTACACAGACTGCCTCTGGTATCGAACTTGTGATCCTCCTGCCTCCGCTTCCCAAGCCTCTGGGATTACAGGCATGCATCACCGCACCTGGCTCCCTCATAGGGTTTTCAATGGCTGATTGTTTCAGGATTGCATGGGGATTGCACAACCTTCTCCCACTTTTGAGGGGCTTGGAATTGAACTCGAGACCTCAGAGACTGCAGAGCGGCGCTCTACCAACGGAGCTAAATCCCAGCCCAAAGTGCTGCTAACAGCCCCGAATTCCCCTCCAGGGAGCACCAAAGCCCGTGAGCTCACTCAGCCCAGGTTTCCCCACCAAAGGACTTGGTGTCCCCTTCAGCAGCCCAGCCCAGAGAGTGACAGAGAAGCTGTGTTTAGATCTTGCTGGAATCAGGGGATCTCCTATTCCATGGGATCCCCCTGTGCTAGGCCCAGGTTGCCTTCCCGAGAACCTCCCCCGCCCCGATCCACATGCACCATGAGCAGCACCGCCAACACTGACACCCAAGTTTGGGATTTTGGCAGAGCCGGGATCACTTACCACACTTCACTCTGTTCCCACCACCCTGAGGGTAGCTGCCATCTGTAGCTGCCGGGGATTCTGGAGACCACCCTTTGTGGCGTTTTTTGGGGGGCCCGGAGTTTGACAAGATACCTAGACAACATTCAGAACACAGATTAGGCTACCACTAGAAATGTTGTTGCTGTTAGGTGCCGTCGAGTCAGGTCTGACTCATAGCAACCCTATGTACAACAGAAGGAAACACTCCCTGATGCTGTGCCGTGTCTGGCCCTATTGTCAGTGCTTCTCTGCTATTCACAGGGTTTTCAGTGGCTGATCGTTTCAGGAGTGGGTTGCCAGGTCTTTTTCCCATTTTTACAGTGCTGGGAATAAAACCCAGGACCTCAGAGTGCCCAAAGCAAGTACTCTTCCAGCCGAGCTAAACCCAGCCCCCAACCACTAGAAATGAGCTTCAAGAAAACCATCCCCTGACTTGGAGAAGATTTAGTCATATATTTTTTTTTTAAAAAACCGCAGAGCTTTACAGATTTTAGATATCTAGTGAGGTATCTAGGTGAAAGGAAACATCCTGTCAGTTTTATAAATGTTTCACTCTGAAGTTTTACAGTGCTTCATCTTTATCTCTCTGAGCCTGAGCTCTTTCGTCTTTAAGACAGGGCAATAACACCTACTCGGAAAGCGGTTCAACCAGGACTAAAGAGAATGTAGGTAAAGCACTCAGCACAACATCTACCAGAATTTGGTCTCAATAAAAGGTAGCCCCCATCACCCACCTCATCATCATCATCGTTATTATTACAACGTATTTTTGAAGAGTCAGAAGGGAGAAATGTGTATTTGTGGACTAGTTGTAGCATTCACTGCACTACCTCAGCTTCGCCACTTGAGGGCAGTACCGGTCCACCTGTGCTCCCCTCCCCACCCCAGCTTGGAAGGCTCATTTCAGATGGAAAAAAGCAAGAACAGAAGCTGAACCAACTGCGGCGGGTGAGTCATCCCTGCCCACTTTAGATAGCAGCATGCTCATGATTCAAGCTATATTTGTGAATGACTCAAAATATCAAGAAGTGGTTGCCATAGTTTCTTGAACAATCTGACACAAAATTCCCCCCCACCTCTAGAGCTCTGGCCTCAATCCTGATGCACTGGAAACTCACTGGAAACTTTTTAAACTGTCTGGATACCTTCCCACCCCAGGGGACCCAAATGCCCAGCACAGGTGGGGAGCGGGGGCATCATGACTCCTCGAGCTCCTAGTGACAAAAACCCTCAGCCAAGATGGCAGGGCTCCTTGAAGCTGCCCCTCCGGGGGCCCAGGCTCCAGCTGGAGCCCTGGGTCTCTGGCAGGGTGGCACCAGGGTGCACCCCCTTTGCTACACCCCAGTTATTGTGAAGAATGCAGCAGTCGGAGAATGACTGTGTGAGAGTCCCTGAAGAGTAACCCCAAAGTTCTTCTACGTCTTCCTTAGACTGAGGTGGAATAAAACAAAGTGAATGAAAACTTGTTGTTGTTAGGTGCCGTCAAGTCGAGTCCGACTCATAGTGACCCTATGTACAGCAGATCGAAACACTTGCCGACTCTGTGCCAGGCAAACGATCTTATTTATGTTTAAACCCATTGTTGCAGACACTGTGTCAATCCATCTGGTGGAGGGTTTTCCTCTTTTGCGTTGACCTGCCACTCTCCCAAACATGATGTCCTTCTCCAGGGATTGTTCTCTCCTGACTACATGTCCAAAATATGTAAGACAAAGTCTGGCCATTCTTGCTTCCAAGGAGCACTCTGGTTGTACTTCTTCTAGGACAGATTTGTTGGTTCTTTTGGCAGTCCATGGGATATTCAATAGACGTCTCCAGCACCACAATTCAAAAGCATCAATTCTTTTTCTGTTTCTCTTGTTCAATGTCCAGCTTTCACAACCATATGATGCCACTGAAAATATCATGGCATGAGTCAGACGCACCTTCATCTTCAATGTGACATCTTTGCTTTTCAATACTCTAAAGAGATCTTTTGCCACAGCTTTTCCTAGAGCAATGCATCTTTGGATTTCTTGACTGCTGCTTCCGTGGGTATTGATTATAGAGCCAAGCAAAGCAAAATCTTGGACAACCTCAATCTTTTCTCCATTTATTGTGAAGTTGCATGCTGACCCACTCGTAAGGATTTTTGTTTTGTTGATATTTAGTCGTAACCCATATTGAAATTTAGGAACATCAAATATTTCATTTACAGTGAGTTTTAAACCAACAGGCTCCCTCACCCCAACCCCGCCCAGTGACCTCTCAGGCAGGACTGTCTCATCGTTCCCATCGACGCTGGTCCCCAGGCACAGTGGAAGTGCTCCCCCAAGACAGAGAGCAGCAGGCTGCTCCAGGAGACGCTACTCCCGGACTCCAGGATGGAGGGCGGGATCGGAAGTGGGTACCCAGGATGGAGGTGGGCAGGTGCTACCTTGCAGTGGGAGGCCAGCCCTACATGTCCCTAGGGGGACTCTAAGCCCCTAAGCTCTCAAAATGTCACCGTGAGCAACTACAGGCGCCAGTGTGGACCAACTATTTCTCCTCCTGACCCGGGCGAGGGCAGGAGACAGCTCTTCATTAAGCGGCCCACACATCACCGGACTTTTGGCATCCTGCCACTCCCTGCCTGGGACAACTTGACTTCAGGCTTCATCCTCCACATGTCCTTCCCCCGTGGGGGAGCACAGCTCCAGTGAGACCGCCCGAGTGACAGGACTCGTGAAACAGCCCTTGTCCTGGGAGGAGCCATTTCTTAAAAGGGATCTTGGGTCTCCCAGAGCAGAGGAGAAGGCTCGGCAGCTCAGGGCTCAGCTGCCCTCTTCACCTGTGCCACTCAGGTCAGCCAGCACCCCTGGGCCCTAGCCAGGCTCCAAGATGCCCACAGCAATGGCTGACCCTTGGGAGCCTCTCATGCCAGGGGACCACAGGTGGCTGGAGGATGGAGAGGGACACCTGACAGCCCTACAGGGAGCCCTAGTCGGGGAGGGGCCCATGCCCTGCCCCGCTCTGGGCGTCGAATGACCAGCACAGGCAGAGGGGCAGGAGTAAGGCATGGACAGGAGGCGGGGCCATCACGATGGACCAGCAGGGCAGCCAAAATTGCAAGAATAAAAGCAGCTTCCATAAGGGCCCGAGGCCCCACTACGGAACGGGGGACCTCCATGTCCCACCCCTTCCAGTGCAGCTCGAAGGAGCCTCTGCAGGCCACCAGAGCAGGGGCCCCGGGGCCCTGACAGGGTGGGTGGAGGCTGGCTGCCCTGCGCTCAGCGCCTGGAGGAGAAGAAACAGCCACGGAAGAAGGCAGGAGCCCGGCTGGGGCTCCTAGTGGGGGCCCTCACTGCTCCTTCCCGCACCCGTCTCCCATAGGCGACAGCCAGGACCTGTGGACTCGGAAGGCACTTGCCAGCCCAGCCTGGCGAGTCCCTGGAGGCCCAGTGGCCCCAGCCGTGGCTCCCGCAGCCTCTGGCCTGGGCCCACGGGGGAGCAGGACCCCGGGACAGGCAGCACTACCTAGGGCCGGGGGCCGCGGCAGGGCCGCCAGGTTGTTCTTGGCCATGAGCTGGTGCTTGGGGGAATCCTTGCCGTTGAAGACAGCGGGGCCCGGTGCTGCGGTCAGGGTGGGGGCATCCGAGGCCGGTCCTGAAAGCAAAAAGAAGGGGGAGGGGAGGCTCGGTCTCCAGGCCGCCCTGGGAGCCAGGCAAGCAGGGGTTGGGTTCCTCCCATTTCTGCAAACCACCCTTGTGCTACTGAGTCTCATCAGGAGCACAGAATTCTTGACGTGGCGGTTCTGCCCCACTGGGAAGATGCACACAGACCCCCAACACACACACCCCTTCCTGTTCACACTTCTCGTTATTGTTAGTTGCCATCAAGTCGGTATCTGACTCATAGCAACCCTACATACAACAGGCAAAACACTATTGTCAGTGCTTCTCTGCCGTTCATAGGGTTTTCAATGGCAGATTGATTTTTGGGAGTGGGTTGCCGGGTCCTTCTCCGAAGCCTACAGCACCTGATATTCCCAGGCGATCTCCCATCCAAGTACTAACCAGGCCCAACCCTGCTGAGCTTCCGAGATCTGACGGGATCGGATGCCACAGGGCTATGGCTGCAGGCTGTTCACGCTTACATGCGTGTAAGCACACATGCATGCTCCTGTTCACTTAAGCACACACGGGCATGTTCAGGAACACACGCACACCCACACACTGCTGCTCATGCCCCAGTGGGCACAGCATGGGTGAGAGAAGAACCGGGGTATGTGAACAGCCAGGGAGCCCCTGGCTCCCAGGACCAGGCCAGAAACTCTGCTGCTTCCTTCTCCCCTCCCTGTCGCCCCCTGGAGTTCAGGTCTGCATCAAAATTGAGCCCAAGAAGCTGTCCGGTTTGCAGTGGCTGGGTCTGGGATGCTCCGAGGACCCAGGCTTCCCAGGTCTGAGGACAATTCTGGGGAAGCCAAGGGCTCTGGTCCCCTGTAGCTGCCCAGGTGCACTGTTTATGGTGACAGAGGTGCCAAGGGTCAGCACGGGAAGGCAGAAAGGCCTCCAGCAGCCATCAGAGGGAAGGGGGCCAGGACCTCTGCGGGAGAGCACATCCCAACCAGGGTGAGGGGCAGGCCAGGCGGCACAGGACCCTGGCTCTCCACCCAGCGCCCATGTATTCCTATTGACCCGCCTGGCAGGAGGAAGGGAAACAGCCAGGTTGCCCAGAAGGCAGGCGTCTCCGGGTAATAATGACCATGCTTTACAGGTCTGTTCACCATGACAAAACGTGAGCATGTGAGACAGAAGTACCAGGGGAAGCATCTTGCCCCCAGCCCCTCTGGCCTGTGAGGTCCTGGGCAAGCACTCAGCCTCCATGAGCCTCCGTTTCCCAGTCCCTACAGCCTCCTCACAGGGCTTCATCAGGAGTCACTTAGACACAGGTACAGGGAGTGGCACATACAGCCCATGGCAAATGGCAGCAACCTTGTCTTCTCCGCTCTTCTAGAAACTTAATTCAAATGCTGACTTAGAGGCAGGCATGGTGGCTCACGCCTGTAATCCCAGCAGCTTGGGAGGCAGAGGCAGGAGGCAGTCTGCATAACTTAGCAAAAGTAAAAAAATGGGAGCCGGGCACGGTGGCACACACCTGTAATCCCAGCGGCTCGGGAGGCAGAGGTAAGAAGATCGCAAGTTCGAGACCAGAGGCAGTCTACATAACTTAGCAAGACTGTGTCTCAAAAAGTAAAAAACTGAGCTGAGGGTGCAGCTCAGTGGTCCAGCACTTGCAGAGTATGCAAGTGCAAGGCCCTGGGTCTAACCCCCAGTACCGCAAAAAAAAAAAAAAAAAAAAAAAAAAAAAAAAAAAAAAAAAAAAAAAAAAAAAAAAAAAAAAAAAAAAAAAAAAAAAAAAAAAAAAAAAAAAAAAAGAAAAAAAGAAAGAAAGAAGAAAGAAAGAAAGAAAGAAAAGAAAAGAAAAGGAAAAAAAGTAAAAAAATGGGCTGGGGGTGCAGCTCAGTGGTCCAGCACTTGCAAAGCATGCAAGCGCGAGGCCCTGGGTTCAACCCCCAGTACAGCAACAACAAAAAGCTAACTTAGGTACCTACTATGTATTAAGCCCTATGATGTACACGGGGATGTAGCGTGACTTAATGTAGCGTAACCCCCACCACCAAGGGATCACATTCCACGTCACACAGGGGCCAGAGAAGCTTTCCAAATGAACCCAGCATTCCTTGTTGAAAATTACAAACTACACATTCAAACCGACCTATAAAGGCACTGCAGGAAAAGCCCCCACACGAAGCACGCCCTGCAGCTATTTTGAGGAATGCCTGACTCCATGGCCAACCAGACACGCTGGAGCCAAGCCAGGTCTCAGCCATAGCACCAGGTACCTCTCCATTGCCTTACCTGCCTGCTGCGCTCCGGCGGAGATGCTGGGGTTCGTCCCAGGAGCAGGCTCGCCGGGGAAGGCAGCCAGAGGGCCCGAGCTCTCCAGCATCGGGAAGAGAGAGCTGGGACAGCTGGCCGAGTTCTGCCGGCTTCTGAACTCTACGAGAGGCAAAAGCACACGTGAAAACCGACCCCTTGCTCTCCCCCGACAGCTACGAAATGCTTTTCTGGATTGCAATTTGTTACAGGAGAACAGGATACACGGACATCCATAAAAGACACCAGCGTGTGTCCCTGGGGCAGGAGAGATGAGCCTTCCCTGTGGCTCTGTGCCAAGGAGTAGCTCTGCCTGCCAGCACACAGGTGAGGAACAAGTGAGATATTCGTGAGCCACCTATTCGCTGCCCTTAAGTCCAAGGACAACGACAGTGTTACTCAAAGGTAAGGGAATAGCCAGTGCCTCCCTCCGTCTCTTGGGAGATGGACCCGGTAACCCACTCCCAAAACCCAATCTGCCATTGAAAACCCTATGAACAGCAGAGAAGCACTGACAGTAGTCTTTCGCCTGTTGTACGTAGGGTTGCTATGAGTCAGATACCGACTCGACGGCACCTAACAACAACAACAAGGCTGGGATTTAGCTCAGTTGGTAGAGTGCCACTCTGCAGTCTCTGAGGTCCCGAGTTCAATTCCCAGCACCGCAAAAATGGGAGAAGGACGTGGTAACCCACTCCCAAGGCAATCCCGAAACAATCTGCCATTGAAAACGTTATGGGGGTCACTATGAGTCGGACACAACTCGACAGCACCTAACAACAACAACAACAACAACCCTCCATCTCTAAGCCATCCCATCCTCTGTCTGAAAGGCCACCTCCCAGAAGCATGTCCAACCTGCGAGGTGCTTGTCATAGCAAGAGAGCAAAGACATAGATCTGGACCCACAAGAGAAGAAGGCCTCCATTGCCGGGCCCAGAAACCAACTGGGACATGGAAGGAACTCAGGACCTAGTTATTGAATAGAGCGAAGGAGAAGAGAGGCA
>VMDO01000718.1:150472-178711 GCA_007922755.1 Pedetes capensis
CCCCCCCCCCCCCCCCCCCCCCCCCGAGGCAGGCCTGGCCCCTCCCCCTCAGAGCTGACTGTGGACGAGAGGGCCGCAGGGGAGCCCGCTCCTACAGCCTGTGAAGCTGCAGCCCCCTCACAGTCACGCCCTGGGGACCAGCGTATGTCTGAAAGGACCTTTATCATTCTTTCTCGTCATAGTTTGCAGGGTTTGGGGCTGAGGGGGAGGGTGCATTATTCTAGCCAAGCTTTCTCTAAATCAGGGTTTTTCAACCTCAGTACTGTGACATTCTAGACAACATCCCCTATGCTGGTGGCTGTCCTGTGTACCACAGAGGGTTCAGCAACATCCCTGGTCCCAAGCCCTGGGTACCAGTAGCACCTCCAGTCATCATCGTTGTTGTTGTTGTTGTTGTTAGGTGCCATCGAGTCAGTATCCGACTCATAGCGACCCTATGTACAACAGGTGAAACACTATTGTCAGTGCTTCTCTGCTGTTCATAGGGTAAAAATGTCTTCAGATACTGGCAAATGTCCCCTGGGGACAAAAAACAATCACTCTTCATTGACAACCACTGCCCCCAAATACTTGCCACCAAGAGGCAAGCACAAGGTGGCCCTCTACTTGTAAGTGTCGCATCCAATCAGTCTAGCACTATAATGAGTTGGCTGAGCACCTGCAAAACCAAGAGGCATTTTCAGTGTCCTACTCCTGCTTTCTGGCTATAATCTGTGTCACGGGATCCTGGTCCCTCGCTAGCCTCACATTGATGGGCACTGTGGCCCACAGGATTGGGGGCATTCCCGGCACCCCACCTCCCCCCAGAGCCCAACTGCTCACCTGACCCTTTCCAGCAAATCAGAGGTCCTTTGGTGAGCGTGCCTTGCGCATTGCGGACGAGGTAATACTTCAGGTGTTTCTGCTTCTTGGGCTGCGTGGTCAGCTTCAGGTTGATGTGGTTGGAAAACTCCGTGAAGTAACAGAAGCCTTTCTTTCCACAGCCAACGCAATTCCCAGAGAAACCTAGAGGGGGCAGCAAACCATGAGCCTCCCCAACTCCCCTGCAGTGTCCGCTTCAAAGAGTGCCTGCTTCAGCAGATCTCCCAACGGGCCACGTGCTGTACCACGGAGGAGGCCACGAGGCACTGGACCCGCCATCTTACCCTGGCCCAGGAGCCCAGGCAGCTGTGCCTCAGACGGAAGGACCGAGGAGATTCGAGCGTGGAAATGGACCCAGGCAGGCTTGGAAGACCTAACTTGCTGAAGGACATATTTAAAAACCCTATGGGCTGGGATTTAGCTCAGTGGGTAGAGCGCTGTGCTGCAGTCTCTGAGGTCCCAAGTTCAATTCCCAGCACCACAAAAATAGGAGAAGGACCTGGCAATCCACTCCCAAGGCAATCCTGAAACAGTCGCCCTTGAAAACCCTATGAGGGTCACTATGAGTTGGATACCGACTCAACGGCACCTAACAACAACAACAACAACATGTATAGAGCAAACTTTGAAGGACAGGAACCATCCATTCAGCTGGCCACACCAATCCAGGACCCAAACCAATCTCATGTTGTCCCGGTCTCTTTGGCACTGGCCAGGTACAGAATCGCAGCGCAATTCAACCAGGGTGACTGGACACAGGGGAGACATCCTGAGGGCCCAGAAGCCCATCCTGAAGTCAAGTTGATGGCACATATCACCAAATAGAATGGAGAGAGAGAACCCCACAGCGCTTGGCGAGAACCCTGGGAGTGAATTCTGGGGCTTAGCAGCCCTCAGCATGGAGACACTACACCAGAATGTGGCTGTCTCAGGCATGGCGGCCTCCCGACAGGCTGGATGGGCCTTTCAGGGAGCAGACACAGGTTCCCACCTGCTCTGTGGCTCTGGGCAGACCCCCTGGGCAGTGGCAATGACAAAAACTCCTCATGTGAATTATGAACATCCAGAGCACATGTCTGAAAGGACTTTTATCAACCATACGGTCTTCTGAACTGAACTAGCGCCCCTCATTGGTTAATACCGAGAAACATGATTTGCCTCCTCTGTCCGATGATTGCTCTTGTTCCTGTTCTTGCTAGCGGACCCTGTTCTGCCCACTGCCCTGTCTGGTTTCTGTGGGTCCTAAGTTCTGGGTTAGGGAGCCCCTGAAGCTGAGGCTGATTTATTTCTTCATATTCTCTGGTTGGCATGTCTACAAACGTCATTTTTGTCTCAGGCTATTATGAGGCCTAGGCCTGCAGCCATAGCCCTGTGGCATCCGATCCGGTCAGATCTCGGAAGCTAAGCAGGGTCAGGCCTGATTAGTACTTGGATGGGAGACTGTCTGGGGACACCAGGTGCTGCAGGCTTGGGAGACTGACCCAGCAACCCACTCCCAAAACCCTATGAACAGCAGAGAAGCACTGACAATAGTGTTTCCCCCGTTGTACATAGGGTCACTATGAGTTGGATACTGACTCGACAGCACCTAACTATAACAATAACAAATGTGGCCTAAGCTCTGCTTCTAAACTATCCCAGGGGTCTCTGGCTAGTGGTCAGAACAAGTCCAGTTAGTGAAGGTTGAAAACATCTCTACAAAGAAATAAGGTACTCACATGGAAGAATGTCTCTGCTCTACCCATTTGTTTTAAGCAAATTTGATATTCCTCAAACGACTTTAGAAACAGGTCAAATCCCTTTGCCTGGCGACAGTCCCGCCCTCACTGTGCCAGAGAAATGAGGCACCAAGGAAATGAAAACGCTATTCTCCATGTTGCTTATTTGCTTGTTGTTTTTCAGTGCTGGGGCTCAAAGCCAGGGCCCTGCACATGCTAGGTAAGTGCTCTACTGATCTATACCCCAGTCCCTAGCTGCTCGCTTTTTATGGGACAGAGAGGAAACGAATGTGCAGAGAATTAGGGACATTCCTGCCATTCACCACTGAGCAGGTAGGGCACTCGGCTTAATTAACTCCATCTCCAGTCACTACAGAAGGCAAAACTGTCTTGTGAAATTGGAGACCCAGAGAGCTGAATGATTGTCCACAGTCACCGAGACAGAGCAGCATTTGATCTCAGCCTGAAGATGATGTCCAGGCCCCCAGGCATGGCACAGAGGTTGCCGAGACCTCCCTGCCTTTGTCTCTAGCTTCATTTCCTCCTCCTAATCCTGATGTGCCTGCAGACGTAGCCCTGTGGCATCTGATTCCCTCACATCTCAGAAGCTAAGCAGGGTCGGGCTTGGTTAGTACGTAGATGGGAGACCGCCTGGGAACACCAGGTACTGTAGGCTTGGGAAATGGACTTGGCAACCCACTCCCAAAAATCAGTCTGCCATTGAAAACCCTATGAATAGCAGAGAAGCACTGACAATAGTATTTCATCTGTTGTACACAGGGTCGCTATGAGTCAGATACTGACTCCACAGCACCTAACAACAATCCTGATGTGCCTCTCCAGCCTACCAGCCCTGCCCCTGGCTCAGCCTCATCCTCTGTAAGACCTCTCCCCGCACCCAGCCATCCCTCAGTGCCCAGCTCTGCACCAGCACCCCCAGGGTCCTCCTTGGCCCAGAGGGTAGCCTAGCACGTTCCCCAGGCTCCCACACTTTTAGTTTTGTTCAACCTCTCGTTGGTGTTAGGAAGGTGTGTGCCTTGTCCCCAGAACTATCCCTACCCTTCCAAAGGACAAGGCTTTGGTGGGGTGACTGCGCATGTGTGGGGCTGTGTCCGTGCACGAAAGCATATGTGTGCTGACCAATGCCCAGCACGTGGGCGATGGCGGGGAAGTGGCAGGAGGGCAGGGCGGAGAGAGGAAGCAGGATAACTACCACAGGGCACTCGGGGTGTCTGTGTATCCTATGCAGTAGTAACCGCCTAACGTTTTTATTTATCCATTCACCTCCAATGGAGGAAACTTGTCACGCAGCTCAACGGCCACCAAAGGATCAGGTCGCAAGAAACCTGGGAGCACCCAAGAAGGGACTCTGAGTATCGCAAAGGCGGATGAGCAAGAAACATAATTACAAGCCCAAGGGTGCACGAGAAGAGCTCAGCAGGCCACACGCTTGGGCCCAGGAGACCCAGTAGCTGGGCCCTCGTGGCGAGGGAGCCGTGCGGAGACAGAAGGGCCCGTAGCAACGCACACAGCGGCCCTTCCTAGCAAGAGGCACAGCGGGCACCCACTCCTACTGCACAGTGGGAGTCAGGAGCCAGCAAGCAACTGCTCCCCCACTTCCACAAAATCTTCTGGGAGGGGAACCTTGGCAATAAGGCCAGGGACCAATGGAGAAAACCACAAGACAGCTGCGCCGCCCTAGGGGCAGTGGGCGGGGTTCAAACCAGCTCAGCTAAGTAGACAAGGAAATGCCAACTCTTCAAGAAATTCTCTGAAAGGCAATGAAGAGTTTGATGAGGAAGAGTAAAACACCGAGCCAGTCTCTTCGGAAATCTGCCTTGGGACTTGGGAATCTATAAAAATCTCTCTAGAAGCCAGGCACTGTGGCGCACACACCTGTCACCCCAGTGACTCAGGAGGCTGAGGCAGGAGGATTGTGGTTTTGAGGCCAGCGGCAGCCTACCAAACTTAGTAAGACCATGTTTCAAAATAAAATAAAAATTAGCACCGGGCGCAGTGGCGCACTCCTGTAATCCCAGTGGCTCGGGAGGCAGAGGCAGGAGGATCACAAGTTCGAGACCAGAAGCAGTCTGTGTAACTTAGTGAGACCCTGTCTCAAAAAGTAAAAAAAATGGACTGGGGGTGCAGCTCAGTGGTCCAGCACTTGCAAAGCATGCAGGCGCGAGGCCCTGGGTTCAACTCCCAGTACCAAAAAAATAAAATAATATAATAAATAATAAATTAATATAGTAAAATAAATATAATAAATAATAAATAAAATAATAAAATAAAATAAAGTTTAAAAAGGGGCCAGGAATGCAGCTCAATGGTAGAGCACTTGCCTGGCATGTTCAGGCCCTGGTTCAAAGTCTAGTACCACAAAATAAATAAATTAAAATTAAAATTAAAAAATTAAAAAATCTCTTTGGAAAACAAGGGATCCATCCAGCCTGAAGGTGTAAATTCCTGCCAGGCAGAGACATCCAAAGCTGAGAGAAATTATTCCTTCCAGGTACTACACCTCAGGGAATTGGCCATTAGAGGAGCCTCCTGGGACCACCGCAGTGCCACGTGACCTTCCAACAAGGTCAGCTGGGCAGCGGCTGTAGCATCTGGCTAACAAGCACATCCTGAGTGGACCCTGCACCCACAAGCCGCTGCCCAGGCACACCCCTGCTGTGGGGAGGAAACCCAGACCACACCCCCTCAGAGTGATCATCTGCAGACCTGGAGACAGAGGGGCCCGGGTCCAGACCCTAACTGGCATTATGGGACCTTGGGCAAATTAACTGACTGCTGTGAGTTTGCCTGTCCTCATCCTCAAACAAGATAACAACAGCTAACGCTTATTGCCCGCTACCCCTACGGGAGGCACCGTGCCAAGCACGGTCTCCTCTGAACCTCAGGAAGCCACACAGAACAATTCACAGTAGTGTCTCCTGTTTACAGGTGGGAGACCGAGGCACAGAAGAAGTGACCAGGGCGGGCAGGGCGGAGATGGGTTCTGAAGCACTGTCGTGCCATCGCCTCTGCACACCCTGCCCTCAGGAGCACCTGCAGGGTGAGGTCCACCGCTGACACATCCCGGATGCTCCACGTGGTGCCCGTTCTCCGTCTTCTCCCATGAGGCTGTGTCGGGCAGGAGAGTGCGGCAGGGTCATGAGAGTCCCTCGCAGCACCGCAAGGCAAGGAGAAGAGATCGCTCCCTGGGTTTCTGTTTCCCAGCCACAGAAGGAAAGCCTGGGGCTAATGGACTCCATTTCCATCCAGGCCTGAAGTTCTGTGACTCTCTTTGGCAGCGTCCACAAGTGGCTGCCTTTGGACGTGGCCAATGGTCTCCACGCACTTGGCTTACAGCCAGTGGGGGTGGCTTTGGTTTGTGGCTGGGGTTTTCTCTTTGCAGAGATGGGTCCCTTGCCAGCCCTCAGGGGTGGCTCTGGCAGCCCACGGACACCTGACCTTTCCTTCCTGAGCCACAGTCAGAGGCGGCCTCTGCATTGTTGTTGTAGTTGTTATGTGCTGTCGAGTCGTGTCCGACTCATAGCGACCCTCATAGGGTTTTCAATGGCTATTTCAGGATTGCCTTGGGAGTGGGTTGCCACGTCCTTCTCCCATTTTTGCGGTGCTGGGAATCGAACTCAGGACCTCAGAGACTGCAGAGCAGTGCTCTATCAACTGAGCTAAATCCCAGCCCAGCCTCTGGACAACCACCCCACAAGATGTGGGTGGCCATAGGCCCCCAGGTTTTGTGCCCACCCTCTGTGGATTCCTAGGAGCGGAACACTCAGAATGGCCTTGTGCTCGACTATTAACCCAGGGCAGGCAGCCTCTTGGCCAGAGCCACCAACTCTCTATGAAAAAGTACAAATCTTTTTAAGCACAAATGTGTTGGGAGCACTCGTTTAAAGGACATTACTACAACCAGGCTTGGTGGGCCACACCACAATCCCAGCACTCAGGACATAGGAGGAGGATCGTGAGTTTGAGTTCAGCCTGGCCTACACAGTGAGACACATCCCTCCAACACACACCTAAAGAACACGTGTTATTGTTGTTGTTGTTAGATGCTATTGAATCCAACTCATAGTGACTCCACGTACAAGAGACAAAACCCTACCAGACACTGTGCCATGCTTGGCACTATGTCAGTGCTTCTCTGCTGTTCCTAGGTTTTCAATGGCTGATTGCTTCAAGAGTGGGCTTCTGGGTCCTTCTCCCAAGCCTACAGCACCTGGTATTCCCAGGTGGTCTCCTATCCAAGGACTAATCAGGTCCGATCCTGTTTAGCTTCCGAGATCTGACTGATCGGACGCAAGGATGGTACAACTGCAGGCAAAAGAACACTTGTTGTTGTTAGGTGCCGTCGAGTCGGTATCCGACTCATAATGGCCCTCATAGGGTTTTCAATGGCTGACTGTTTCGGGATTGCCTTGGGAGTGGATTGCCAGGTCCTTCTCCCATAAAAGAGCACTTACTAAGTATTAAACCAGGTGCTGTGACAAAGACAAAAATTGAACACTGCAGGCCTCTGACTGTTAGGCAGAGGGAGACGCACAGGAACAAATCCACCACCGAAGCAGCGGTAAGTTACTCAGAAGTGCCCTCGCCTTACATCTGGCAGCATCTCTGCATTCGTAGGGAGTGCCATACACAGGCTGGCTTGTCTGCAAGCAGCGGTCAGATGGAGCACACGTCACTGTGCCCTGTGTGGGTGCAGAGTCTGTGGCTCCAGGCAGGAAGCACCTCCTGCTGATCCTAGGCTGTTTCTCCAGCACAACGTGCTAAGGAAAACGGGGGAAGGAACAGGAGTAATGAAGGCAGGCAGGTCCAGGACAGGCCCTGGCAGGAGGGGCTCATGCTGGGCCTCGGGGCACCGCTGCTCTTCCCAAGGAATAAGCCAGCATCATGGGCGGCATGTGCTATCCCTGGCAAGCCGAAAGGCCACCCTCCCAGTCCCTGAAAATGAGCAGTGACTCAGGACAAAAATAGGATTCTCATTGGCCTATTGAGTAAAAATCAGAATCTAGCATTGTATCTATGCAGTGATTCGCAGCTTTTACAAATTATTTTAAGTCTCCATCTGGACAGTGACTAGAAAAGATAATGGGCAAAATAAAACCGGATGTTCTAGTGGGTTCTAGTGCGAATCCCACGCACGCAGAAGCAGCAAGAGTTCAAGGCCACCTGAGCTACTTAGAAAGTTCAAGCCAGCCTGGACTACAACGAGACACTTCGTGAAAACAAAATAAAACAAACAACAAAATAAAAGCAGGATGTTCACTTTGGGGCAGTGGGATTTGGGCAATTTTTCGCTTTTTGGTTTTCAGACTCCGGTTATTCTCACCACAATCCTGTTTGTGGAGGTACCCGCAGCCTAAGAACAAGTGAGAAAAATATATGTCCAGAGCTCCTCTCTTGATATCTCAGCCAAATCCTAACCAATGTGTGGACATACCCTTCTTATGCCAGGAAATCGTAAGGAGCCATATCAGATTTGGAATGAGACTGGAATCATGGTGGGGAGGGGAGGGGGTTGTATGGGCAAATGAGACAAACTTCAGAGCGCTAAGCAGTATGACATTAAAGCCTTCCAAATTTGTAACTCTCAGGCCACTGTTGTTATTGTTGTTAGGTCCCATCAAGTGGATGCCCGACTCATAGCAACCCGACATAGAACAGGCAAAACACTATTGCCAGTGCTTCTCTGCTATTCATAGGGTTTTCAATGATGGATTGATTTTTGGGAGTGGGTTGCCGGGTCCTGTGATAAGCTCATAACTCCTTCCCTCTTTTGATAAAATTCAATTAAGTGTGTGACCTCTAAAAGAGCTTCCTAAACACATATTAAAACCTGGTAGTCACCTTATTTTAATACTTCCAGTGTTTCTTTAAAGATTGTAAAGGAAAAATGAGGAAGGAAAGACCTATAGATTAAGAGATGAATACCAAATACTTCAATAGAACCCTGTTGGGGTCTTGATTTCAATAAACTGTTAAAAAAAAAAAGCATAAAATCTGAACACCCTGGACATTAAACACTGTTAACAGAGGCCATTAAAGTTTTCAGAGACGGTAATGGCACTGGGCTTCCAAGAAAAACTCTTTATCTTTTGGAGACAGATACGCACTGACATGTTTACAGATGAAATAACACAGTGTCTGGGATTTGCTCCCAAATAATCTGGAGGAAGAAGAGGGAAGATTTACAAACCCAGCAAGGTAGGCTGTGCTGCAGACACAGGACCCACTGCACTAGTACGCTCTTTTCTCCACCGTTGCAGATTGAAGATGGCTTCTGGTTACCACACAGGGCCTCTTAGGACCTAACGGAACCCCAAGTCCTGCCCCAAGTCCCACTTCCCTGGCATGCAAAGTTGTTCTTACCATGGTTCCTTCTGCCTGAGATGCCCTTCATCCTCCAGGATGGGGGGCACCAGGACCAGACCCTCTGGGTTCAAGTTCACCTGCCTCCTGGATGACCCTAAGCAAGTCACTCAACCTCTCTGTGCCTCCCTGGCTTCATTCAAACACTAGATTAAAACCTACCAAGCCCCCTGGCTATTTCAATTTAGAACAGGCTCTGGGGCGTGATCAATCCTTCCTAAACACAGCTGCTGCTGCCGTTATCCTCCAACCAAAACCATTTCGCTCCTTTATCCGGCCCTGCTCAAACCCTGCCTCCTGGGAGACACTGAGCTCATCACCAGGTCACGTGAACTTCAACACCTGGTGACCCCCTGCCGGAGCATGCCACGCAAAGACTGGGTGTCAGGTTCACTGACATGGTCATTTGCTGTGGGCCTCCAAGCTGACTCTACTTGCCTGTGTCGACCTGCCCCATGGGGAGCTTCCAATGGAACGGCCAGGTCTGACACAGCCCTAGGTATAGCTCAATGTCCAGCCTTCTGTCTGAGGCTGAGGCTATCTATTTAATAAATACATGCTGAAGTATGCCTACTAACTGAACACAGGACTCATTTATACCTACCTAAGAGAGGAACTGCCTGCAGCTGTAGCCCTGTGGCATCCGATCCCGTCAGATCTCAGAAGCTAAGCAGTGTCCGGCCTGGTTAGAACTTGGATGGGAGACCACCTGGGAACACCAGGTGCTGTAGGCTTGGGAGATGGACCCGGCAACCCCCTCCCAAAAATCAGTCCACCATTGAAAACCCTATGAACAGCAGAGAAGCACTGACAATAGTGTTTCCCTTGTTGTACATAGGGTCACCATGAGTCAGATACCAACTCAGTGGCACCTAACAACAACAACAATGAGATGAACTGGGAGAAGGACCCAGCAACCCACTCCCAAAAATCAATCCACCATTGAAAACCCTATGAACAGCATAGAAGCACTGACAATAGTGTTTCACCTGTTGTACGTAGGGTCGCTATGAGTTGGACACCTACTCGACGGCACCTAACAACAACAAAAGATGAACACTCAGGCAAGATATGTTTTCTTCTTACATCTGAGCTATCAGCCAATATAGATGAATTACTGCAGGAGAAAAAAAAAAAACTGAAACTAATCTTCAGTCACTAAAACAAGACTCCTAAAGCCACTGCTTCCCCCAAAATACTCCACAGCCTGTTTTATAGGGCACTAAAAAGCACTGAACACAGCCACCACAGGGCTTCTGGGACCACCTTGTCCTGTGCAGCCATCGGGGTTAATTGCAGGAAACCTAAACAGCGTTAAGTGTGTAAGCTGAGGACATAAAGTTATTTTCAAAGAAGAAAGTGCCGGTTATTACCAGTCAGGCTTTCTTACCCAGTCCGGATGGCTTTTTGCAGGCAATTAACAAAGCTCCTACTTCCTGGGCCCGGCGGCCACAGCAGGAGGAGACTTGCTATTAGGGGCTAGGGGGGAAGAAGCTGGAAGAGTCCCGTCTCCACAGCTCAAGAGGCAGAACCTCCCTGATTTACTATCCTGGCAATTCCCCGAAAGTCACAAAGTGGTAGAATTCAGAAAACTCCCCAGTCACAACCAGATCAAACCCCCCGGCGGTTAGGCGCCATCCTTCCCAGCACAAAGCTTGTACCCAGGCCAAGCAGGCTCCATACGCAATCCGGCCAGTCCATGGGCTTTGAGGGAAGAACGGATTTTCCAGGATTTTTCTTATTTTAAAGAACTAGTTATAGCCAGGTGTGGCGGCACAAGTTTGTAATCCCAGCACTCAAGAGGCTGATGCAGGAGGATCTCGGCAAGTTCAAGTCCATTGTGGTCTACACAGCAAGCTCCAGACTGGCCTAGGGCTACATAATGAGACCCTGTCTCAAAAAAAAAAAAAAAAAAAAAAAAAAAAAAAAAAAAAAAAAAAAAAAAAAAAAAAAAAAAAAAAAAAAAAAAGAAAAGAAAAGAAAAAGGGAAACCAAACTAAACAAAGTACAAGTTACAGCAGGACTGGGGTTTAGCTCAGTTTGTAGAGTGCTGCTGTGTATTCTCTGAGGCCCTGGCTTCAATCTCCAGCACGACATAAAACAGGAGAAGGACTTGGCAACCCACTACCCAAACAATCCACCACTGAAAGCCCTATGAATGGCAGAGAAGCACTGACATAGTGCTGGGCATGGCACAGTGTCAGGGAATATTTCTGTTGTACTTAGAGTCGCTATGAGTCAGACTCGACTAGACGGCTAACAACAACAGCAAGTTATAATAAGTCCAGCGACCTACCTAAGGATAGGGGTTTAAACTTGTCTTCTCCCTTGTCATTGTCCCCAGGCTACCCTGTGGCTCCTGTGACCCTTCACCTGCTTCATTTCAGAGTTCACACACAGTGCATTTCCTGTGGGCTAATGGCAAGAACCATTTTGTTTCTTCTCTGGGGCCTCCAGACTCTCCTCTCTCCATCCGTCACACCTCTCTTTGCCCAGCACCAAAGACATAAAATGCACTCAGTAAGTACACACTGCAGGGAATTTATCTGCCTCGATTTGGGGCCATAGGAAACAAAGCTGGAGGTTTAATGTGCTCATGGCATGTGGGAGAGAAGACGTGAGATTTGTGTGTGTGTGTGTGGTACTGGGGGCTGAATCCAGGGCCTCACACTTGCATACTCTGCAAGTGCTGGACCACTGAGCAGCACCCCCAGCCCCAGCATTTTTTTTACTTTTTGAGACAGGGTCTCGCTAAATTACACAGACTACCTCTGGTCTCGAACTTGCGATCCTCCTGCCTCTGCCTCCCGAGCCTCTGGGATTACAGGCGTGCACCACAGTGCCCGGCTCAGACTTTTTTTTAACCTAGAAGTGTGTCCCATAAATTCTCACAAATAAGCTTATACAGTGAAGATTGTCCTTGAGGCTCCATCTGAAAAATAGATCACTGCCAATCTTTCCGCTGCCCAGTTCTCCAAAGGAGTTACCAGGCCAGGGGAGGGCCAGGTCCAGTCACTGGATGAAATAGACTGCTAAAGGCCAGAAGCACAGGTGGAAATCCCCTCCCCACTGCATAGCTGAGGACCCAGGAGGCCGCATGGAGACCTGGGGGCAGCCGCAGACTAGAACTCAGATCTCTGGGCTCTCAGTCCAAACCTGGGGCCCTGAAGCTGGTGCACATGGGGTGGGTGGGGGAGGAACACATGGAGTGGGATCTGGTACACAGTAAGAGCAAACTAATGTCACCTAAACATGTGGCAGCGGCTGGGATTTAGCTCAGTTGGTAGAGCGCTGCTCTGTAGTCCCTGAGGTCCTGAGTTCGATTCCCAGCACCGCAAAATGGGAGAAGAACATGGCAACCCACTCCCAAGGCAATCCCGAAACAGCCAGCCATTGAAAACCCTATGAGGGTCGCTATGAGTCGGACTCACTCAATGGCACCTAACAACAATAACAACAAACATGTGGCATCCAGGCTTGGGGCCTTTGAGGGCCAGTGTTTACTCAGAAGGTCGGATGCTATAGGTGCTGATGGCCAGAAGGGAAAGCTGCAGCTCCCTGACCCTGACCTTGACCCAAGCACACGTGGGTCAGTGACAAAAGGGAAGCAGTCAGAGCCTGAAGACTTGAGTTTGGGTCTTGGCTCTGTCTGCACTACTCATGTGCCCTCGAGCAAGTCCATTAACAGATCCAAGCCCATCGACACAGCCGGGTGACAAAGACCACCAAAGTGGAAGCCTGAGAGAGGGGCTGGCAGTCACTAGGGTGTGACATTTTGGAGGAGGGAACACCCCCTGAGCCTTAGTCCCCTGTCCCCGGCTGGCTGGTTGCTGAGAACATCTAGAACAAGGTTTGCAATCCTTTCCTGACCCAAGTGGGAACTTAAGAAGGAAGGTTTGATGTTCAATTTATGAAAAACCTAATAATACACAGTGGCCTTTCTACAGGGAGACTGACGCATCGTAAAATGAAATTTCACACACCATTTTCTCATTCCGTTCCACAAGGAAATTGTCTACCACAAAACACAGAGGAGCGTGAAATGAACAGCGACCTCCCCACCACCGTGGCCACCACCAGCAACAAAGGCCTCCCTGGCACTGCCCCCCACATGCAGACAGAGCCACAGAGAAGGGCAAAGGGGGGACTCACCAAGCAGAGCGTTGTGGCCATTGTCATCCGGCAGGAATCTCTTGTCCACCGCGCACACCAGGAGATGGTCTGGCAGGCTGGGGGACTTGGCCCCCACCAGGAGGAAGCCCGAGGGGACATCGATGGGCTCATTGGAAATGGAGACGAGGCGCAGGTCCTTCCCAGCTTGGCAAAACCCTAGGAGGAGGGGACAGGGCTCACTCGCTGCCCAGGGCTTTCCAGAACCAGGAGCACCGTCGGGTGGCAGGGAAGCATGGCGGGCCTTGTGGAAAACAGCCCTTACCCCTGGGGCAGAATTCAGAATTCATTAACTCTGAGAAAAAATTATAATCGTGACTATTCTTAACACGCCTGCAGTTGTAGCCCTTTGGGATCCAATCCTGTCAGATCTCAGAAGCTAAGCAGGGTCGGGCCTGGTTAGTACTTGGATGGGAGACCACCTGGGAAAACTAGATGCTGTAGGCTTAGGAGAAGGACCCGGCAACCTACTCCCCAAAATCAGTCCACCATTGAAAACCCTATGAACAGCAGAGAAGCACTGACATAGTGTTTCCCCTGTTGTACGTAGGGTCGCTATGAGTCAGATACTGACTCGACAGCACACAACAACAACAACATTCATAACACGGATCACATTGACTATCCATGTCACTGTATAGCATACAGTAACATGCAAATGGAGCCTAACAGGAAAAGAATTTAAGAAAATGATGGCAAATTTAAATGTAGACAAATCGACAAGAAATGGAGGGCAATTTGACATCTTTCCATGCTGTGTTTTATATGGTTGTGGGAGAGAGGGATGTCAGGGATGAGGATGAGCATCAAGTCTTGGAGTTGCCCTGGGAGGGAGTGTAGAGTCCAGGTCACCTGCTAGAATGTTTCATGTTTTAAAGCGCTCCAGTCTATCTCCTATTCAGAAAAGAAGTTTCCAGAACTATCTGGAAAGGAGGAAGAAAAGGAGATAGCTGCGATGGATTTGGCCATTTCCAGGGTCTTATTCCAGATGCATGGGAGAAGGGCCTGGCAACCCACTCCCAAGGCAATCCCGAAGCAATCAGCCATTGAAAACCCTATGAGGGTCGCTATGAGTTGGACACGACTCAACAACACCTAACAACAACAACAATAATTCCAGATGTGGTGCAGCCCACGTAAGCCTCCCCGCCTGCCTGCCCTCCCATGGAACCCCGCAGAGGTTCAAAAGGCTCCCCTCCTGCTGGTCGGGGCACTTTCTCCAGGAGAGGGACCAGGCTGTACTCGGGCTTGGGGGGTTTGCCTCATGGAGCTGGGGAAGGAGCCCCTCAGCCCAGCATAGCACCTGCCTTCTGGAGAGTCTGGGCCGCGTGGGCTGTGGGCGGTCACAGGTCTGCCGCCCATCCACGGAAACTCTGTGAAAGCCATGCACAACCACAAGAGAAGTCACCACTTTCTTACCATCTCATTTGCTGGACACTAGAAGCCCTACGGGGCTGGGATTTAGCTCAGCGGGTAGAGCGCTGCGCTGCAGTCTCTGAGGACCGGAGTTCAATTCCCACCACCGCAAAAATGGGAGAAGGACCTGGCAATCCACTCCCAAGGCAATCCCGAAACAGTCAACCATTGAAAACCCTATGAGGGTCGCTATGAGTCAGATACAGACTCGACGGCACCCAACAACAACAACAACAAGAAGTCCTACATCATGAGCAGCCGCTGTCCTGACTTCTCTGTCCCACGATCAGTTGCTCCAGAGAGAGCCAAGCCCTGCCCCTGCCAGCCATCAGTCTTGGGGTCAAGTCCAGGCCCAGGAGGGCACATGGGGCCTCCACAGTCTGATCTGTTCTCCTGGCCCGCTCTGCCACACCTCAGGCCCCTACCCACACGGGATGGCCACATCTCACGCCTCTGAGCCTTTGCACGTTCTGTTTCCTATCTGGAACTTCCCAGCCTCCCTGCTCCTCACAGTCTCCTGGCCAACTCCTACTAATCCTCCAAAACCCAGATGAAGGACCACCTCCTCCAGAAAGCCTCCCTGAAACTCTCTACCTGTGTTCATAACCTAACCTCTGCTCCCAGGCACCCTAGATGCCCTACCACCCTGCACTTCCCACACTGGGTCAGAGCGTGTGTTTTCCCACATCCCCCCTCCCCGCCACCACACACTCAACCAGGAGCCCTCAAACCATTTATCTCCGGACCTCCAGAGCAAGAACCCCATGACAGTTAGTTACTGGTGGATATAACTGACCCCCCTTGGCTGGTTTGGTGATAGGAGAGGGGAACTCAGGAAGAGAGGCTGTCTGCAAGCCTCTCCAGCTGCAGAGAACAGCTTTCACCTGGGCTGAGAAGCCGCCCCACCCAGTGTCTCCTGGCCTCAGTTTCTCCACAGCAAAATGGGAATAAGATGACCGATTGCCAAGGATTCCCAAGATGACACAGACCTGCTGCAAAGCGTGAAAGATTCTTCCTGCTAATCAGATCCGAGTCAGACATGCTGTGCAAGCTGAGTTGAAGAGGGAAAACGACTTTAGTTTTCCAACAACCAATATAAAAAAAAATGGGATCTGAGGTCTCATGCCCTTCATCAAGCCGAGGTTGTCCTTGGTAGCAGGGGGGCTGTGAAATGAACATCCCATAGCCTGCCTGCAGGGACTGCCTCGGGGGCACAGGTGGACAGAGAGGGACTCTGCTGCACCCAGCTGCAGAAGATGGGCAGAGCCTTACCATCCGTGGTGCAGCATCCTTCAGGTGCAGGGGGATGCTGGTAGGGATTTGGGGGGCTGCTGGATTCCAGCCCTCCTTCCCCTTCCTCTTCCTCTTCCTCATTGTCCACTCGGCTGCTACCTAGATGTGGGAAAGAAGAGGGATGGTTTGTGAGGCAGCTGCCACCCGGGCCCTTGAAGCTTCCTCCAGGGCCTCTTCCTCTTCCTGGGGCCTCAGCCTTGACTCACCCGGAAGGAGCGCGGCTCGCTTTCCAGGAAGCACTCAGCGAGGCTTGGCCGCTTGGTAACTCACCAGTCCTCAGAAACAGGAACGCTCAGCACTTGGGAAGCTGAGCACAAGGAGCCTTGTTTACTCAAAAGAAAAAGCTGGGGCTCCCTCAGGTGGGAAGGCTCACCCAAGATCATGTGGCCAACAGACTCAGGCTCACAGCCTGGCTTCCTGAGTTCAAATTCAAGTGCACCACTCTTCCATCTGCCACAGCTGCACTTGACTGCATAGACTATTACTCTATGTCCAATTGCTTGGTAAGGACTGAGCACACAGCCTATATGCAGTTGTTGTTGTTGTTAGGTGCTGTCGAGTCGGTATCCAACTCATAGCGACCCTCATAGGGTTTCAATGGCTGACTATTTCGGGATTGCCTTGGGAGTGGATTGCCAGGTCCTTCTCCCATTTTTGCGGTGCTGGGAATTGAACTCGGGGCCTCAGAGACTGCAGCGCAGTGCCCTACCCACTGAGCTAAATCCCAGCCCTATATAGGCATTCCAAAAACACGCATGCGAGTACTACGGTGTCATCTGTAGGCTGTTTTACAAATAAGGAAACCAAGGCTCAGAGAGATCCAATGATTGACCACACCTGGTGAACAGCTAAGGGCTCCACCTGCATGTTCTCAGTTGCAGCTGATGCCCAAACTGGTGTTCCGCTCAATTTCTCCATGATCCTGTTGTTGTTAGGTGCCATCGAGTCGTGTCCGACTCATAGCAATCCTCATAGGGTTTTCAGTGGCTGATTGTTTCAGGATTGCCACATCCTTCTCCCATTTTTGTGGTGCTGGGAATTGAACTCGGGACCTCAGAGACTGCAAAACGGTGCTCTACCAACTGGAATAAATCCCAGCCCCTAATTTGTCCATAAGTAGTAGGAACTGCCTTAACATAGCATAAGAGGGCTATTAAACTATACCTTACCTGCAGGGGAAGAAAGCAAGTATACATGAGGAAAATACAAACATATAAGGAAACAGCCATTCTGGAACCCTCTAGGTAAGCACTCTACCATTGAGCTAATCCATAGCCCAATATTTTTCTTTCTTTATTTACTTTTTTTTTTTTTTTGAGGTACTAGGGCTTGAACTCAGGGCCTCATGCTTGCATGCTTTGCAAGTGCTAGACCACTGAGCTGCACCTCCAGCCTTTTTTTTTTTTTTTCCACCTTTTTTGAGACAGGGTCTCGCTAAGTGACACAGACTGCCTCTGGTCTCAAACTTGCGATCTTCCTGCCTCCACCTCCCAAGCCACTGGGATTACAGGCATGCGCCACCGCACCTAGCCTTCTTATTTTTATTTTTGGGGGCTGGGATTTAGCTCAGTTGGTAGAGCGCCGCTCTGCAGTCTCTGAGGTCCCCAGTTCGATTCCCAGCACCACAAAAATGGGAGAAGGATGTGGCAATCCACCCCCGTGGCAATCCACTCCCAAGGCAATCCCGAAACAATCAGCCATTTAAAACCCTACGAGAGTTGCTATGAGTCGGACAGGACTAGACGGCACCTAACAACAACTTTCCTCTTAATTGGCTCTAATACCCCCATCCAACCATCCTGGGAGTTTAGGTTAATGAAGAAATCATGTGCAGTCGGAGCAACTGCACCAGGAATCTGGGAAGACAAGGTTCAGCACTTAGGTTGCCACAGCCTGTGTGGCCACAGTATAGTTCCTTAACCTCTCTGTACAGCAGATCCTGCATCTTCAAAATGGCTACTAGATAAACCCTGAAGTCACATAGGCAAATATGGCCCTCAGAGTTGCACTGAATGTCCCAGATGTGTTTTAACCAGCACAGGGTCCTGGGAAACAGTGGCCGCCATTTTAAAGCTGCCGGTGGGACAAGAGGCAGAGGAAATGACACATTTCAGGCAGGTAGAGGCCGTGACCTTGGGAAAGTCTCTTCAGGCAGGGCAGGAACAATTCCTGGGGCCTTTGTCTAGAGGACAGACACGAGGTGGCAGAAAGACTGTGAAAAGATTCCGAAGGAAGAACGCAAAGGGAGGGAGGGCTGAGCTCTGTGACCTCCTGCAGATTCATTCAAGCAGGAGCAGCGTGACCAGTGTGACCAGCGTGACTCAGGAGGAGCAGGTCTGGAGTCCTGCCAGGCCACAGCACCGCACGCAGCCCAGGTCCCGTGGAGTGCGGACAACAGAGGCTCCGCCTGCAAAGCAGTGCGGCTACACGGGCTCTCCCTGCCAAGTCAGCGCCTGTCTCTGTACTCCTCAGGGGCAGCGCAGACACCAGTCTTCAGAGTGGAAAGGACAGAAAGACCCCAGGAGGATAATCAAGACCCCCCAAAGCCCGAGCCTTTGGTGCTGGGGGCCCGGGAATGGTGCAGTGATTCCACTGAGACAGAACAACAGGAATTCAGACTGTCAGGAAGCGGAGAAGGGAGGGTCTTAAGCCTCAGAAAGGCAGAGGAAGCTCAAAATCCCCTCAGTAAGAAGGCAGGATTAAAGGTCAAAGGTCTCCAGCAGACATTCCAGGCCTCTGATGGGTGCTTCAGCTGGGGAGCCGGCTCCAGCCTGGAGCAGACTAAACAGAGGTGTTTACTGAGGCCTCCAGGCAGGATGAGGGCTTTAAAGAGGCCTTAGACAAAACCAGTGGGGGGTGGGGGGGCTTAGGGTGGTACTAATCAAACACAGGCGCCCCAGGGCCCACGGCGGCCCTGACTCCATCAGCCTGACAGCATCGGGCTGTTCACGTCAATGTTTATGTTCGACTCTCTTTTCTTCCCACAAGAAGAAACCATACAACATTCAGAGCAGGTGAGATGCCAGGAATCGACCTGTGTCTTGGTGAACTCCTAAGTGGTAAACCCACCATGCTGAGGGGGAATCTAATTTGTTGGTCTGTCTTTTAAAAAGTCCATCACGTAGAAAAGGGTTTCCCCCAGAAGGGGCAGGCAAGAGCCCTACCCAAACACCAAAGCAATGGGCCCGAGCTCAATCACACCCACAAATGCATCAGATGTTAGCTGATCCCAGGATGTCTAGGGCCCCAGCACGCTGGTCAAAAGGTTTAGCCATGACGATATTGTTTGAGGAAGGCCAGCAATAAGATAAAGAGACGTGATGGAGAGACAGACAGACAAAACAAGATGTGGCTGTTTATGCTTGTCTGCGCCAAGGTTTACGATGCAACAGACACGGCCCAAGCCGAGTGCTTGGTTGAGGGTGATAGTTAGCAAACGGAAGGGTCTCCCCCTCCCACTATACCCTCAGCCCCACTCTGCCCTGGAAAACCAAAGAGAGGATGGTTCTGCGTTGCTTGCTGCCCAGGTGAGAAAAGCCCAGAGGGCCGGGTTCCAGATGGCTGGCAACAGTCAGCACCTGAGGAATGAAGATTGGAAGGCTCGCCATGGCCCCTGGGGTCTAGGGTGCAGCGCAGGGGTAGAGCACTTGACAAGCACGAGGGAGGTCAGTTCCCACAACCCTAGCACTGCCCCTCCAAAATTAAAAAATTATAAAAACTGTCCCTGGAAAGCGCCACATGCCCAAATGAGAGCAGAGCCTCCTGAGAAGATACAGCCTCCCTACTAGAGCGGGAGAGGCAGCCGTGGGGATTTAAGCATCAGGGAAAGCTAACTGGGTCTCCTCAGGGCCTCCTCCTCCTCTATCTCCCCATGTGAGGGACTCCTGTCATTCACCCCCTGTCTGTCCCATTTCCAGCTGCCCTGGGCAGGCACTCCTGAACACCTAGCATACCAGGCTTCCCTTTTCCCAAATCATTAGATTCAGACCTTTGAAGGGTATCAGGAACCATCCAAGTGTACTAAATTATCACCGGGCTGGGATTTAGCTCAGTTGGTAGAGCGCTGCGCTGCAGTCTCTGAGGTCCTGAGTTCAATTCCCAGCACCACAAAAACGGCTGAAGGGCCTGGCAATCCACTCCCAAGGCTATCCTGAAAACAGTCAGCCATTGAAAACCTATGAGGGTCGCTATGAGTCAGATACTGACTTGACAGCATCTAACAACAACAACAAATTATCACCATGATTGCTATAGTTAAACTACTATAAGCAACAAAGCTCTTACCTAAGTAGTTGTTGTTGGTAAGTAGTTAGGGATACATATTTCACAAAAGTCTCTCCACCGCTCAAAAATGAGGTCTGTAAAGTATTCTCTAATGATCTGTCAGTTCCCTGTAACATCACAGCAATATTTCCTATGCCAGAAAACATTGGTACTTCCTGTGGGAATACCAGAGTTTCCGATTTTCCTAATTTGTAGTTTTGTTCACAGAAAGTTTCTCTCAAACCAAGATATGGTTCTTTTATGCCCTTAGCTGTGCCATTTGCAAGATAAATTCACTGAGGACATTTTAAAGGGACTCAGCTTCCTGGGTCCTATAGGACAGAGAAATCCAGGACACCTCCAAGCTCAGCACAGGACTTTTTGAAGGCAAGCCCCTTCATGCCTCATTGTTCTTTACGTACAACTCTCCCCAGACCGCTATCCCCACACCCGCCCATCTCTCACACACACGACCCCCCCCTCACACACCTGCACACACCAAGTCCAGCCCCACCCAGATCTGGCACACTGCATGATTTCTTCTTTAATTAGTCCATTCATTTTTTTTTGCTTTAAACCATAGCCACTTTTCACTTCAAAAGCCAAACAAAGTTTGCACGTAACTTCAAGGCAAAGGCATGAAGTGAGGAAAGGATTTCCAAAGAACTTCTCATACGATGGACTGCTGTGGGCTGACTTTTGACACAAACTATATTTCTATTAAAAAATACAACCATTTTACTGTCTGAATAAAATTAATCCTAGAGTTATCCCAATGCCTGGAGATTATTTATTTATGGTACATATTAAATTCATAAAGCTCTACTTGTGATTTTTAAGTTTCTAGAAGACTCTTGTTATCACAAAGAGAAACTCCCTATTTTACAATGATATGGCCATGAACACAGGACAAAGAAAAAAATATGTAGCTAACAGTCAAATACATGTTAAAAATGTAAAGGAACAAAAAGTCGAACTTTCTAAGAATATAAATAAAAGCCATTTCAAAACAGTCCAGCATGGCCATCTTCCCTTATTAATCCAACAGATCATTTTATTCCTTGAAATTTCATGGCTGACATTTATTTTCTTTTTAGTCAAGGAAGATCTTGTGTACAACTTTCTTTTTCTCAAGGTTCCCTTCTGTCAGACCTAACATCTCCTGCACAGGACAGAAGAGGAAAGAGTTTCACATTCCATTGCCAATATTAAATGCACATAATAATTAAAATAAGCAAATAAATAAAGACACGGGCATCGCCTACCTTCTAGAGAAGAAAGTTGCTGCTCAGCCTCCAGGTACAACTGGGAGAAGATGGGCCGGGGCACCAGGTTGTTGGAGCGCAGGGACGCCTCGATGGAGTTGTGCAAGACCTCCTCAAACCGCGTGGTCTTCAGCTGTCCGGCGTAAGAATTTCCCATCTTCAAAAGAGAGGACGGAGGCTTCTGTTCACAAGGGCATTTCAGCTCTGGTGCCGAAGGCAGCCTCCATGCACGAAGCCCAACGTAGGAGGTGGGGCAGCTGCGAGTGGCCTGCGCGCGCTGAGGCAGGAGAGGGAGGCTCTCTCAGCAGCAGCTACTGCAGGGCAATTACAGGAAGTTATATAAGTAACAGCTTTCTCTGATTTAGCACTCCCAGAGCCTGACACCTTGCAGAATATTCTACTAGAAACTGCCTCTCAGCCATCCCCATTTTTTACCACAAATGGGAGCCTGCCCCCGACAGTCCTCAGACAAATGATCTTTTCATTTTCCAAAACCTGCAGAGTGGCCCTTCAGCACCTCACATATGGGACAACAGACAATTCGGTGATCCACGACGACCAGCTCCAGATTTTCGGATTGCCAGCCACCCTCCTCACCGTGCCTACAGGTAGGCTAGCTGACTTTCATCACTGCCTTTCCTAGTAAGACTGATCATCAACATTTGCCCTGCAGAATGTGCTTCAGCCAAGTAGATGTTTCCACTGCATGAGTAATAGAGAATAAACCTGGGTCTCTGGAGACTACAGAAATGGGAAAAAAAGAGGAAAATCACAGGTATTTTTATCCCCCAAGATGATCACGCTGTTTTGTTTTGTTTTTTCTGAAGCAGCATAATCAAGATACAATTCATGCTGGGCACAGTGGCACACGCCTATAATCCCAGTGGCTCAGGAGGCAGACACAGGAGGATCACAAGTTCGAGACCAGAGGCAGTCTGCGTAATTTAGTGAGACCCTGTCTCAAAAAGTAAAAAAAAATGGGCTGGGGTGCAGCTCAGCGGTCCAGCACTTGCAAAGCATGCAAGCACGAGGCTCTGGGTTCAACCTCAGGTACCGGAAAAAAAATAAAATATAATAATAATAATAATAATAATAATAATAATAATAATAATGGTAATAATAATACAATTCACACACCAAAGTACACAATTCAATGATTTTTGGTATATTCAGTGTTGATCAATTTGACACTTCCATTCCCCTGGAAAGAAACCCTACAGGTGCCATTACCCTCCAGCCCTAGGCAATAACTGTCACTGCACATTTGCCCATTCTGTCAGTTTCATATAAATAGACTCCTTCAGTCGGAGGTCTTCTGTAATCGGCTTCTTTGACTTGGTACGCTGCTTCCAAAATCCATCTATATTGTAACATAACTCAGTACTGCATAGCCATTGTGATTATTTTCCCCCAGTGCTGGGGATTGAACCCTAGGCACGCAAGGCAAGTTCTCTACCACTGAGACACATCCTCAGCCCCACCACAGTGATTTTTTTTTTTTTTTTTTTTTTTTTTGGTACTGGGGGTTGAACCCAGGGCCTTGCGCTTGCATGCTCTGCAAGTGCTCGACACTGAGCTGCACCCCCAGCCCATTTTTTTTTTACTTTTTGAGACAGTGTCTCGCTAAATTACACAGACTGCCTCTGTTCTCGAACTTGCGATCCTCCTGCCACCGCCTCCCGAGCCACTGGGATTATAAGCGTGCACCACCAGGCCCAGCTCCACAGTGATATTTTGAGAGATATTTTTTTACAGACTTAATTCTCTTCAGAACTTTGGGGTTAGAAGGAATGGGGATTGCATTCACAGTTATAATCATACTATAATGCAAATTTTTTCACTCTACCTTCTTATAAATGCTTTTCAAACAATTTGCATGGCTGCATGAAATCAAACTAGGTGAAAATGCTGATATTTGTTGAGACCTTTCTCTCTGATCAGACATATAGCTAAATTTCTATTTTCAGTCCTTCCCAAGAACAGGCATGTAGATGTTTCATACCTTCCTAATGCTTTCCATGTATTGTCTCTTTCATTAAAGTTACCTTTTTGTTTATATTTCCCTCTATTTCCTCTTGGTTTACATTGTAGTACTTTTTCCAACCCTTTTAAAATGATTACTTTGTCATCACCTTTACTTTTCATATCATTTCTTCAACAGTGAAGATATTTAAGGCCACATACTGTCTCTCTGGGCACCTGTGTTGCTATAAGTCCTGTTATAAAGCTTTATGCCTTTCATTTCTTTAAACCCACAGGACTTCAAACCCACCAAAATATTGAGTTCAAGTTCAGGTACAGGTTCAAGATGTAAAAATTTAGAGGTTTCGGGCTCAGTCCAGGTTTGGGTTTAAAATTTTAATCCTATGTTTAGATAGACAAATAATTTTTTTTCCCCCACTGGGTTCGGGTTCAGAAAAGGTTTTTTTAAGTGCTTAACCCAGAATGGGTTCAAGGTTCAAATTTGGTTTGAAGCTTTGCCATATACACACAGGATTTAAAACCATCAGGCATGGTGGCACATGCCTATAATCCCAGTGACTTGGGAGGCAGAGGCAGGAAAATTCCAGGTTTGAGGCCAGAGGCAGCCTGGGGAACTTGGTAAGACCCTGTCTCAAAATAGAAAAATGGGCTAGGGATGAGGCTCAGTGATAGAGCACTTACAAAAATAGGGTGAGGCCCTGGGTTCAACTCCCAGATACCAAAAAAAAAAAAAAAGGCACAATTTAAAATTGAACCCAAACCCTCTAAATTTTAACATATTGAACTCACACCTGAACCTGAATCCAGTTTTTCGTGGGTTGAAAAGCCCCATTTTGAGACACTGTATAATCTCCTTTTTGGTTCCTTCTGCCTTTGATCCAATATTTACTGAGGAGTGTAGGTTTAATGTCTAAATAGTCGAGAATTTGGGAGGGCAGGATTAGCCTTATTTATTTCTATTTTTTGTTGATTTATAACCAAAACTGCAGTCTTTTGAAACTCTACTTTATCAGCTGATTGAGGGCTTCTGTTTGACTGATAGCTGATAGACCTTTACAAACATCTTACAGATGAGGAGACAGATGTAGAAACTGTCCTCAGACGATAAGAGGATAGGTGAGATGATTCGGTTCTTCCACATCCTGGTGCATTCCTTGTCTACTGTTAACTTTAAAGGGGCCTTTGCCTCGAAGAACACCATCAGGTGCCTGCCAGGAAACAGCTCTGGGACAGAATTCCCTGCCTTCATCTACAAGGACAGTACATACTAGTCAGGGGACCAACCTCGCTACCCAGCCAAATCTAGCCCAGCAGTTGCTCACTCAAGACAGGTGCAATAAATCCCCCTTTTCCTTGCTCTCTTAGCAGCAGAGCACTCTCAAGATGCTGTCATGGTGCCAGAGGGACTCTGGCTCCCTCCTGAAGGGGAAATGAACTGTGCGGTCACCGTTGATTTTCTGCCTGTTTTATAGGCCGTTCCGTCTTTCCTTTTCCACCAAAAAGTCAATGGAAACCATTAACCACATCCTGCTTGTGGCAATAATCCCTGCCCACAGGGCCCCTCGGCTAGCTCTGCCTGCAGCTGGGAAATAAGCCTCTGGGAGGATGGCTTCAGGAGCCTCAACAAAGGGCATGTGTTCCTGAGCACGGGGGCCAAAGGCTGGTGCACCAGCAGCCAGATGAGAAGAGGCTCAGGGCCCCCTCGGCTGCCTGTTTTCCTGACCGATCACATACGTTAAGACATTCATAAGGAGTCACTGGCCACCCTGGGGGACCCTTGCAGAGTTCTCAATTCAGGGTGGTCCACGTAAAACTGCCACCAGTCAACAAATGCCTCCGAGTTCCGTGGCATCCTTGTGTGAAGAGCTTTCTGTCAGCCCATTGACACAGCCCTGCAAACCTACCCACCCAAGGTCCTGTCAGCCCACGTGACAGGGACTGGCACCAGCACCCAGGGGACGGCAAAGTCAAGGCACATCAAAGCCTAAGGAGGATGAGGTGGGACAGTGAGAAGGGGGAAAACAGATATTTGTGGCCCAGCTGCTGAGGGCGGAGCTCAGGGCTCCTCCCTGCTTCGCACTGCATGGTGGCCACGGGAGGGCGAGACGTGGCCCATCTTATTGATGATAAACTCAGACTGGATGTGCATAGCCCGAAGGAACTCTTCTCGAAGGGAAAGAATCAAAGAATCGGAAGGAGGAAGAGTGGGGGAGGGGCACAGAGCAAAAAGACCAACAGCAGAGAAAAAGTTTTCCCATTCATAATAAATAGAAATTTTATCTTGCAACCCTAAGCAGACATCAGAATTTCAATGTCTATAAGTGAATAGTGACAGGAAAAAATGTACACCATGCCCTACTAATGACACATTTGAAATCATAATAAGTTCATGTTGGTAAATAAGAGGGAAGAAGCACTGAAGATGGTACTGAATGTCACAGCCCTTTTCATTATCCCTTATTGGGCCACCACGAAAGCATGGGGAAGCTGTCCACACACTATGGTGGGGCTCAGCCTTACAGGCAGGACCTGACCACGAAGCCACACCTGCTAGGCGAGGAAGGCTGGGACAGGAGGGCCAGAACAGGCCTGAGGTGGAAGCGCACCTGGTGCTTTGGCCCCTCAGAACCCCACACTTGACCCATGAGAAACCAAAGACCCGACAGAGAAGAGCCCAGGTCGGGGTCACACATTAAAGCTTGAGAACTCCCAAATGCCTCCTGGACAGAAGACAAGGCACGTGAAAGTCCTCCCTGGGCTGATGGGTGCTTCCTGCCCCGGCTCTGACCACTCACCTGCCCAGTCCCTTAGCTGGACTCCCGCTGAGCTGATTCAGGGCTGAGCTGCCTCCAGGATCCCCTCCCACCCAGACACATGTACCCAGCACCTGCATTGCAAGGCTGGGTACATGTATCCCAACACTGGCGTAGAACGTTCTTCAGCCACAGAACCTGAAGCCCCACCCAGCAGAGCAGAGCCAGCGTCAAACCACAGCCCTCACCTAACACAGAAGCCTGGCCCAAGCAAACGGCTTCCCTCACTGGGCCTTGGCGTCCCCAGCTGAAACACGAGCAGGTAGGACAGATGGGTCATAATGGAGCATTAACATGATGATTGAAGGTGCCTGGTAGTCGACACATAGTTATTAACTTCTAGCTAAATCTGAACATTCATATTAAAAAAAAATAAGACATTCAGATCATAAATGACAAGTGACAAAAAGTGTGACAGTCCCTCCATGCTACAGGGTGAGAGGGGGAAGAGTCAGTGAGAACTTGGGTGAACAGTCAAAGGAAACAGCACCTTGAAGTGGACCCAGAAGGATGAGTAAGACATTTTTGGCAAAAAGTGGAGAATTGCATTCGAGAAAAGAACAGGAGAATGCAAAGTCGGGAAAGCGCCAAGGGAACAAACATCCTCTAGAAAAAGATATGAGGTCACCTGCCCAGTAGTAAGTGGTTTACAAGATGGCATAGTGACAGGATAATAAAAGCTAATCTGGGAGTAAAAACTAGATGTTGTTTTTAATAGTTACTACACAGTCCCTGACTCTTGAGCACGAGGAATTGATCGTGACGGCTGAGCAGATAGGGATGTTAAACTGGAGGGAAGATGCGGAGGCAGGAGGCCTAGTGGGTGCTGTTTCCGGAGCCTTGGACTTTTGCTTGTTTTTAAGAGTGAAACATGAAAAGCTGCTCACCTCCACATGCACCTGACCCTAGAAGCACCTGAGGATGTGACTAGACAGATGGGTTTAGAGTCGCAAAGCCGCACTATCTCACCACGCTCAGGATGGCAGGGACATCAGACCCAAGCCATTCTCTTCCCTGGTGTCTGTTAACCACACTGGCATTCAAATCTCTAGGTTGAGTTGAAATTCAACTGGAATAAGTGTGGAGCAGAAGCTCCACAAATGATCAAGAATAGAGCTGGACACCATGGTGCACACCTATAATCCCAGCAACTTGGGAGGCTGAGGCAGGAGGATCACAAGTTCGAGGCCAGAGGCAGTCTGAGTAATTTAGTGAGACCTTGTCAGAAAAAGTAAAAAAAAAAAAAAAATGGGCTGGGTGTACATCTCAGTGGCACAGCACCTGCAAAATGTATGCAAGGCCCCCCAAACTGCAAAAGAATAAGAAGAAGGAGGAGAGGAAGAAGAGAATAAAAGAAAAAAGAAAGGAAAGGGAGAAGGAAAAAAAGAAAAGAAAGGAAGACCTCTGCCTTCCCCCAGCAGCCCCTTCCTGTCTCTACCCAAGCCTGGAAGTTTTTCCAGGATAAATTAAACCAAAGAGCATCTGGACCCTGGACAAAGCTAACAACAGGTATGAGATGCAGGACTGAAAACAAGGACACTGGCCCCAAGTCTGTACACTTAATGAGGAAATGCCCTCCTCCCATTCCTTTTCCCCACGCATTGCCCCCCAAAATGCAGTCAAGCTTAAGGATGGGCAGACATTGAACACTGTAGATAATCCCCCCCACCATGTAATAGGTTCCCACCTGTTCCCATCCTGTAACACCCCCAGTTGACACATCTGTTACGTGTGTGAATAACACTTGCAATCCGCTCTCTGTGCCTGACTCTTAAAAACAAGTAGAGATCCAAAGACCATCACAAAGGCTTCTGAGAGATCATTTAACATAAAAAGTAGAACCCAAAAGAAAAGAAACAAGGATAAAAGAAAACCAGCCGGCTGCAGTGGCGCAAGCCTGTAATCCCAGCAGCTTGGGAGGCTGAGGCAGGAGGATCACAAGTTCAAGACCAGAGGTAGTTTGCGTAACTTAGTGAGACCCTGTCTCAAAAAGTAAAAGAAATGGGCTGGGGGTGCAGCTCAGTGGTCCAGCACTTGCAGAACATGCAAGTGCAAGGCCCTGGGTTCAAACCT
>VMDO01000718.1:178811-189638 GCA_007922755.1 Pedetes capensis
AAAAAAAAAAAAAAAAAAAAAAAAAAAAAAAAAAAAAAAAAAAAAAAAAAAAAAAAAAAAAAAAAAAAAAAAAAAAAAAAAAAAAAAAAAAAAAAAAAAAAAAAAAAAAAAAAAAAAAAAAAAAAAAAAAAAAAAAAAAAAAAAAAAAAAAAAAAAAAAAAAAAAAAAAAAAAAAAAAAGAGAGAGAGAGAGAGAGAGATAAAAGAAAATTTAGAGAAATACATCTAGCACAATTAACATTCTCAGAGGATATCATATCCACAAAACAAGAACAGAATGTTCTAGAACATAAACATGCAGAAACCAAGAATGAACTCTTCTAAGCTATGTAAATATCAAAAACTTAAATTTAAATGTAGTAGAAGAGCTAGAAGGCAAAGTGGAAGGTAAAGACACAAAGGATAGAAAAAATAAAGAGATTTGACTGATTTTATTATTGCAAAACAGGACAACTGTGATATTAAGCTGAATTCTTAAAAGTCATTTTTAGTGTCGTTTTCCTGACATGTTACTTCCAAGAAAAGAGAAAAGCAGATACTCTTGGCTACCGTTACCCTGAAACATTCCATTCATATGGTGTATACTATTTGTGCATTTAATTCTTTTCTTTTTTTCCTCTTCAAGAAGGGCAATTAAGATAATTAAGATGTTGGCTAGGATAGGTCCTAACAGACACCAAATGGTGAAAGAAAGAAAAGGAAAAAGAAAAGAAAAGAAAAGAAAGAAGGAAAGAAAGGGGAGGGAGGGAGGAAAGAAGGAAGGGAGGAAGGAAGGAGGGAGGAAAGGATAGAAGGAAGGAAGAAAGAGAGAAAAAATGATTTTACATTTCCTTTTAATATCTCTATTCTACTGCCATGGTAGAAAATAAATATTTTGAAGTTCAGTGGAAGGGAGGGGAGAGAAAACTGGAGATGAATCCACGAAGTCTGATAGGAGTTCCAGGTAAAAAGAATGAATGAAAGGACAGAGTGACATTCCCTAAGAAATAATCCAGAATATTTCTCAGAACTGAAAGCTACAAATTCCTAGATTTAAAGAACCCATCAAGAGCCCAGCACAACAAGTGAAAAAGGGCACACACCAAGGCATATCACGATGAAATTTTGAAGCACCAGGAGTAAAATGGAAAAAAAAAAAGTCAAATTTTAAGATTTAAAATAATCAGAATGAGTTGGTTTCTCAACAGCAATACAGGACACTCAGAAACAATGAAATAATGCTCCCAAAATTCGGAGGGAAAATTATTTCCTACCTAGAATTCTATACCCAACCAAAAGAATAAAACCAATTTCCAAAAATGCAAAATCTTAACAAGAAATTTTCTCCCAAGTCTCTTTTCTTAAGAAGCAACTAGAAAATGCAGTAGATTAGTAAATGTGAAGGCATGAGTCCCTGGATGGGAGACCCAACCGAGGAGAAGGTAAAGGGGACTTGTAAAGTGACACTGATAGCAGCTACGCAGGCCACACCACAGCAAGGGACAGAGGGTTCCAGGAAGGATGTCTCCCAGTAGGAAACAAGCTCACAGACTGGACTACCTGATGCATTGCACCACATTTCTCAAGTTCTAACAGAATATGGGGATGGATTATTGATGAGTTCATAAAGACTTGTTTTTAAGTGCCCTCGAGTCAGATCTGACTCATGGGAACCCTACGTACAACATAACAAAACACCACCCAACACAGTGCCGTGGACATGATCTTTTTATGTTTGAGTCCATTGTTGCAGCCACTGTGCTTCTTCTCATTCTGAGTTATGCAAATGGAAGTCCCAGGGTCTTTACCCTATTCCCATCATTAAGGTCTACTCGGAGAAGGGAACTCTTCCCTAGTCATTTCTTCTTCTTCTTCTTCTTCTTTTTTTTTTTTTTTTTTTTTTTTTTGCAATACTGGGGGTTCAACCCATGGCCTCATGCTTGCATGCTTTGCAAGTGTTGGACCAGTGAGCTGCACCTCCAGCCCATTTTTTTACTTTTTTTTTGACACAGGGTCTCGCTACATTACACAGACTGCCTCTGGTATTGAATTTGTGATCCTCCTGCCTCTGCCACCCGAGCCACTGGGATTATAGGTGTGTGCCACTGTGCCCGGCCCCTAGTCATTCCTTGAGTGCCTTCCGGCCTGTGGAGCTCATTTTCTGGCATTATATTTAACAGTGCTTCTCTGCTCTTCATAGGGCTTTCAATGGCTAATTGTTTTGAGAATGGACTGCTGGGTCTTTTTCCCTGTCTTAGTCTGGAAGCTCAGCTGAAACCTGTTCACCATGGGTGGCCTTGTTGGTATCAGAAGCACTGGTGGCATAGCTTTCAGCATCACAGCAACACAGAAGCCCCCGCAGCACAAGCTGACAGACACATGGGGCATAACGATTTCAATAGACAATAGAGAGGCCGGGCGTGGTAGCGCACGCCTGTAATCCCAGCGGCTCGGGAGGCGGAGGCGGGAGGATCCCAAGTTCGAGACCAGAGGCAGTCTGCATAATTTAGCGAGACCCTGTCTCAAAAAGTAAAAAAAAAAAAAAAAAAATGGGCTGAGGTGCAGCTCAGGGGTCCAGCACTTGCAGAGCATGCAGGCTCGAGTCCCTGGGCTCAAACCCCAGTACCGCAAAAAAAAAAAAAAAAAGACAATAGAGAGGCCATCAGTGCCTCCAGGAAAAATAAGATGTTGTACAAGAATGGAAAATTTAGTTCTAGAACCCTGTAAGTCCCCAGTGAATGCTGATTCACCTGTTTGTGGGATAACAATTTGTGAGGGAGGAGAGACAGGAGGGGTATGTGTCCGTGTGTGCGTGTGTGAGTCTGGAAACATGCAGGTGTGTTTGGATGTGTGCATATGTATTGGTGGGGAGGTTGGGGTGTATGTGTTGTATTGGGGGTGTGCAAGGGAGGGTGTGTGCTTGGTATAGGAGGAAAGAGATGTAAGAAAGCTAAACTTTCATATGCCACAGTAAGAATGAAAACATGATGTAGAAAAAGATAAAAAACTACAGCACAAGTTTTCTGGGAATAAAGAGGGGGAAAAAACTACAGGGCTAAAAAATGGTTATGACTTGGGAGCAGGAAGTGGGTGAACACAGGTGGGAAGGAGGCTGTGGTTTTTCATTTGAAAGTTTATAATTGTTAGGTGCCGTCAAGTCGGTATCCGACTCATAACAACCCTGGGTACAACAGGAGAAACAGTCAGTACTTCTCTGCTATTCATAAGGTTTTCAATGGCAGATTGTTTTGGGAGAGTGGGTTGCCGGGTCCATCTCCCAAGCCTACAGCACCTGGTGTTCCCTGGCGGTCTCCCATCCAAGGACTAACCAGGCCCAACCCTGCTTAGCTTCCAAGATCTGACAGGACTGGACGCCACAGTGATATGGCTGCAGGCAAACTAGGCAGATCTTTATGGTTCTTTGGTTTGAAATACTGGGATGCTGGGAATTGAACCCAGGGCTTCCTGCATGGTAGGCAAGTGCTCTACCATTAATCCACATCTGTAGATTGTGCACATATTTACAGTTAATAAAAAGGGAAGGTAAGGGCTGCAGAAGTAGCTCAATGGTAGAGTGGTTGCCTAGCATGGGCAAGGTCCTGGGTTCGATCCCCAGCACCACAAAAGAATAAAAAATAAAATACACAAATAAATAAAGGTTACATTTAACAAACCCATGAGAGGCAGGCCTACAGCCAAGATGATGGATGACAGACGTGATACAGAATCTCAGTAGAACAGCCACTGGTCATCATGGTGGCCCACACATAGAAGGGCATGCCGCTCGGCATTTCCACAGCATTATCTCATTTAATCCCTTCCCACAGTTCCTTCTTTCCCTCCTTTTATCCCTGTTTTAGATGAGAAGGAATTAGGAACTCGAGGCTTGAAAGGTGGGGCTGTCAGAAGGCCGGAAACTGAAAGCCCATCTCCAAAGACACTCCTCCCGGAAAAGGAATATTGACTAGTTTAAACTAAGAACAGAAGAGCCCGGTGAGGTGGCGCAGGCCTGTAATCCCAGGAGGCGGAGGCAGGAGGATCGCAAGTTCAAGACCAGAGGCAGTCTGCGTAACTTAGCGAGACTCAGTCTCAAAAAGTAAAAAATGGGCTGAGGGTGCAGCTCAGTGGTTCAGCACTTGCAGAGCATGCAAGCGCAAGTCCCTGGATTCAACCTCTAGTACGGCAAAAATAAAATAAAATAAAATAAAATAAGAACAGAAAATTCTCAGGCATCCTTATTTTCAGGGTTACACATATGTACCACCATTACCCTCTAGGGCCTTTTCTAGTCGTGACAGCACACTGCCCAACTTTACAGAAGTCACTGACATTCCCCTAAACTTCTAAAGAACAGCACTAGGGAGCTGCCTGAAGAGACTGAGGGTACACACACATCAAGGCCCGGTGTCCCCTGGGATGGGCCTCGCCACCACGCTGGGAGCCAAGGAAATCCTGCCATCATTCAGACAAGCAGGTTCTGGCTCTGCTCTCTAAGCCACAAGACAGAGCCCACAAAGCCCCCATTGCAGGACATACATTTTACAGCACCTTATCCAATGTGAGCGTGCAAAACTAGTGAAACTTTGATTTATGTCTATTTTATTCACTACCATTTCTTTTCAGTATGTGTTTTATAACATAAATAATAATGTGATCCATGCATTAAATTTATAAATCAATAAACAAATATACTATGTTGTTAGTTGTCGTCGAATCGGTATCCAACTCATAGCGACCCTCATAGGGTTTTCAATGGCTGACTGTTTCGGGATTGCCTTGGGAGTGGATTGCCAGGTCCTTCTCCCATTTTTGCAGTGTTGGGAATTGCACTCGGGACCTCAGAGACTGCAGTGCAGCGCTCTATCAACTGAGCTAAATCCCAGCCCAAATATACTATACACACACACATATATATAGTATATATGTATACTTACATGTATATGTTGGGAGAAGGACCTGGCAACCCCCTCCCAAAAATCAATCTGCCATTGAAAACCCTATGAACAGCGGAGAAGCACTGACAATAGTGTTTCCCCTGTTGTACAGAGGGTCACTATGAGTCGGATACCGACTCGACGGCACCTAACAACAACAATGTATGTATATGTATACTTATATGTATACTTATAATTGGAGAGACACAAGTTTCAACAGAAAAATAAGACAAGTATTTTTTTCCTATCTACTATATACATAGTAGATGTATACTTTGCTGAAACTTTGCTGTTAAACTTTGTCTCTTTGCTGAAAGTGAAGAGGATTTGAAACATTTGCTGATGAAGATCAAAGAACACATCTTTCAGTATGGATTGTGGCTCAACATCAAAAAAAATTTCCTCACAACTGGGTGGGTAAGCAACTTCTTGATAAATGGAGAAAAGATTGAGGTTGTCCAAGATTTTGCTTTCCTTGGTTCTACAATCAACACCCACAGAAATAGCCGTCAAGAAATCAAAAGATGCATTGCACTGGGAAAAGCTGTTGTGAAAGACCTCATTAAAGTGTTGAAAAGTAAAGATGTCACATTAAAGACGAAATTGCACCTGATGTATGCCATGGTATTTTCAGTCACATCATATGGTTGTGAAAGCTGGACATTGAACAAGGAAGACAGAATTTTGGTGCTGGAGATGAATATTGAATATACCATGGACTGCCAAAAGAACCAACAGATCTGTCCTAGAAGAAGTGCAACCAGAGTGCTCCTTGGAAGCAAGGATGGCTAGACTGCACCTTGTGTATTTTAGACATGTTGTCAGGAGGGACCAGTCCCTGGAGAAGGACATCATGTTTGGGAGAGTGGCGGGTCAGTGGAAAAAGGAAGACCCTCAACTAGATGGAGTGGAACAGTGTCTGCAACAATGGACTTAAACTTAAAAAAAAGATCATGTGCCTGGCACAGTGTCGAGTATTGTTTCATTATGATGTACATAGGGTTGCTATGAGTCAGACCCAACCGAACAGCACCTATCAATAACATCTACGATATGCCAAGAAATTTTCTCCCAGCAGGCCTGTGACAAAAGTATTCTCTTTATTTTGCAGCTGAAGAGACAAAGTTTGGGATGAAAAGCATTTACTGACTTCACAATTCTATCATTTTCTTTAGCAAGAGAAACCCTTTGTTGTTGTTAGGTGCCGTCAAGTCAGATCTGACTCATAGTGACCCTATATACCACAGAATGAAATACTACCCGACACTGTGCCGTGCCCACCCAGCACTATGTCAGTGATTCTCTGCTATTCAGAAGGTTTTTGGTGACTGATTGTGTGGGGAGTGGGCTACCAGGTCTTTCTTCCAAATCTACAAACCCAGTATTCCCAGGTAGTCTCCCATCCAAGGACTGAGCAGGCCCAACGCTGCCTACCTTCCAAGATCAGATGGGATCAGACGCCCAGGTGGCAAGGCTGTAGACCCTACAGACATTTTAAATCATAATGAAAATAAGACCTTCAATTTATTGGAGCCAGTTTGTGCACATACTTTTCTTGGTTACACTTGTAATTTTATTTCATCTTCATTTGAGCCCTAAAATGCAGGTAGCACAGTGCCATTGTACATGTGAGGAAATAATAGCAAGGTAACATTAAAGGACTTGTCCAAGATCACATGTTTTATACAGTTTTAGACTGTCCAGTGGGGGCCAAACATGGGAATCTTGCTTTGTGAAAGGGTTGCCTCAAGTTTGTTTTCTATCTTTTCTTTTCTTTTCTTTTTTTCTTTCCTTCCTTCCTCCTTCCTTCCTTCCTTCCTTTCTTCCTCCCTTTTTTCCTTCCTTCCTTTCTTTCTTTTCTTTTCCTTTCCTTTCCTTTCCTTTCCTTTCCTTTCCTTTCCTTCCTTCCTTCCCTCCCTCCTTTCTCTCTCTCTCTCTCTCTCTCTCTCTCTCTCTCTCTTTCTTTCTCTCTCTCTTTCCTTCCTTCCTTCCTTCCTTCCCTTCTTTCAATGGGTCTCACTATGTAGCCCAGGCCTACCTCAAACACACAATCCTCCTGCCTCCCGCCTCAAGTGCCCCACCACTTCGGGTTTCTTTCTTTTTTTTATTAGAAATTTTTAATGTACATCATAATGTGATTCATTTTGACATGCTTTTCATTGTAACAATTTTCATATATGCAATTTGATAAGCATTATTCATATAGGTTACCCCTTACCCTCCCCTATGTTTCCCCCCTCCCCCCTTCCCATCTAAGTTTCCCATCCAAGTCTTCTCTATCTTTTACTATGTAGTATTTTTCTATATGTCCTTGGGTTCCATTTCTGTTTAAGATAGAAACTTCTCCTGTAGTGGTTTTTGTTTTTATCTTGTTAGAGCAAAGATATGGAATCAACCAAAGTGCCCTTCAACAGAAGAATGGATAAAAAAACTATGGTATATATACACAATGGAATACTATTCAGCAATCAAGAAAAACGAAATAGGGTCATTCGCAGCAAAATGGATGGAATTAGAGAAAATTATTTTAAGTGAACGAACACGAGCTCAGAAAGAGAAACAACACACGTTCTCACTCATATGAGGGAGCTGACTCAAAATTACAAGAAGGAAAAATCCTACTCAAAGGTCGGATCAAAATAAAAGGGGGGGAGGGAAGATAAGAATGAGGTGAATACAAATGGACTAGAAATCGCATGTAATTGCACTTCAGGTTTCTTTACGGTCCTTTACCAGAAGTGAGGCTGCAAGGTCAAGAAAAGAACCCTGAAATGTGAAAAGCTCTCTTTAAAAAGATGCATTTCTGATGAAAGGAACCCAGGAGCATCCTAAGAATGTGGCCTGAGGCCACTGCACAGGGAGCCGGGGAGCGGCTCAGGGGACTCAAGCAGGGACAAAGCAAAGGCATAACCAGAGGCCTCCTCCTCCAGCACCCAACTGCACCACCGCCTAGCAGGCCGGGGCTGCGCTCACTCAGAGAAAAATATTCCAGCCCTGGCCTCTCCTTGAAGTGACTTTTTTTTCCTTTTTTTTCTTTCTTTTCTTTCTTTCTCTATTTTATTTATTTATTCACTTATTTATTTTTGCATTTTTTCTTTTTCTGCCTTTATTATTATTTAGTTTGGACACAGTATAATGAATTTCATCGTAGGATTCTTCATACAATTACATCATGTACTTTATGCTTGTTTTCGCCCTCATTACCCCCCATGCTGCTCCCTTACACCTACGAACCCCCTCCCCAGCCACCAGAAAGGCCCCTCGCATTTTCCAGTCTTAGATGCATACATGTTGTTTTGTTTTGTTTTAAGGTCAGTCTAGCTCTGCATATGAGTGAAAACATGCAGTCCTTCTCTTTCTGAGTCTGGCTTATTTTGCTTAAAATTATGTTCATTGCAGCACTGTTCACAACTGCAAAGATATGGAATCACCCCAGACGTCCATCAGCAGATGAATGGATTTTAAAATGCGGTGTATACTGTTTTATAACATTATCTTCTCACTTAACAAAAATATAAGTGCTACTCTATATTTAGTTATATTTGTATGTCAATAAAATGTTGTGTATCTTTTTCTGAAGAATGCAGAAAGAAAAAGACTAAAATGTTATCAAATCTTAAAAACAATTAAACATTTTAAAAGGTGGTATATATACACATGGAATATTACTCAGCCATAAAGAAAACTTAAATTATGTCATTTGCAGGAAACTGGATGGAAATGGAGATCATCTTTATTTTGGTAAGACTAGAATAGTCAAAAGTTTGCCCAAGAGGTAGAAAATTCATTTGTATTAAAAGACTCCCCAACATTTTCAGGGTACCTGGAAGAGCTATGCACTCAACCAAAATCTGGTCCTGCAATTATTTTCCAGTTCTTTCCGAGCTGCCTACTGGCTCCCATGGGATCAGCACAGCCCCGCATCAGTGAAGGACTCTGTTGTCCCCAGACCCCTGGGAGCCTAGGACAGTTTCCTGTGGACAGGTCCTACTCCCGCACCCCGACCGCCCCATGTACTGCCACGGCCATTTCTAACCACGTTGTCTGACAAGGTCCAGATATGGGGAAGAGGGGCTCAAGGAACTCATCTTCCAAGAAATGGACAGGGATGAGGAAAAGGAAAATGCGCTTTACGCCTTCTGGGAATAGGATTGTTGTTGTTGTTGTTGTTAGGTGCCGTCAAGTCGGTATCCGACTCATAGCGACCCTCATAGGGTTTTCAATGGCTGACTGTTTCGGGATTGCTTTGGGAGTGGATTGCCAGGGCCTTCTCCCATTTTTGCGGTGCTGGGAATTGAACTCGGGACCTCAGAGACTGCAGCGCAGCGCTCTACCCACTGAGCTAAATCCCAGCCCCAGGAATAAGATTACTGCTTCTTATTATTATGTATATAATTACTTCATGTCTAGGATTAATGCTCATAACTAATATTGTATTAAATTCTAATGAAACATGCTGAAAGAATGGCACGACTGGGGGAATTTGTAAATGAATCAGAAGTAACAACCACCAGTTGTAAGGGTTGTGTGGACAATATTCTAGTTGAAGCTGGTCAGCAATTTCCACCCAGGAACTCAAGTCTTAAGCAATTTATGCTTCAGTTACTACAAGCTGAGTGACTAGCCCCCACCTGGACTGAAGGCCCCCGCCTGTATTAGCTAAAGAAACTAGTGCAGCAATCCAAAAGAATACATGGGCCTGCTCCCACGGTACAAGGGCCTCCTCATGTTGCTTATCTGATTCGAGGAAGAATATGGTATCCACCTCGCGGCCAAGGCATGCAGAGTACCTGATCCTCCCCTGCCATACGCTGGGGCATATGATGAAGATGGTAGCAGGAGGGTGAATAAGGACGGAGCGCATGTTCCATACGACAGTTTGACGTTCACGGAACGCTTAGCAAGATCAGGAACACCACGGTGCATTAAGTCCAACGAGGAAAAGAAAGGCATTCTACGGGGTATCAACAGATATTATAAAAAAATGTTGCCCACTTAAAATTATAGCTCTTAGGTTTTAAATTCTTAAAGCAGATTGTCTAGCTCTTGCTTCAAATAAAACACCTGGGCGATTAACCCAGGACAATCAAAAGTTCATGCTGACCTTTCTAAGGAAACTGCTGTTTTATCATAATCATTCATCTGTGTGACTCTTAGCACACTCTACATAACCGTAAAGCATAATTGTTAGCTAAAGAAGAAAGTATAAAAACTCTTGACTGTTGTTCAATAAACGGAACAGAATCACACTGCCTCCGAGTTGCTGTGTTTCTGTCTCCCATCGCTGACTCCCTACCCGCCTTTGGGACCCCTGTACGTTGCTGCACTGCGGCAATATACAGACCACACAGCTGACCCTAAGGGTCTCAGGGCCCCAGTTCAGGTAGCTGGTCTGTCCCAAGCCATAAGTCAACACCTTCCGGCCTGGCCTATGCCTGCTCTGGTGAGCAGCAGAGAATGTTCCCGTCTAGGATCATGGCTTTGCCTGAAAGTTCAGGGCTGACCTAATCTAACTGAGGGCTTGACAAACTATTTCATTGCCACTTAGAGCTAAGGGGGAATGTGGAAAGGTCACGGCCCGCCCCGAAGCACCTCACAGTTACAGGGCAAACAGCATAAGAACAATACAGCGCGATGGGGAATAGGCAAGAAGACAGCTTGGAGGGAAGCGGAAGGGAGCAGAAAATTCTCTCCCAGGTCAGTCTCCAAGGCCTTGGGGCCAAGATCCGTCTGGAAGGGCTAAGCGCACCCCTGCAGTGGAAAGAAGAAAGGGAGTCCAGAGAGGTGTGGTGGGCACCAAGCTGGACCCAGGTGACACCCACTGTGCGTCCTGGGAACCGTGGGGGGAACAGAGGGCACGAGGGCCAAGAGGCCAGCTCAGGGGCAGGCCAGCTCCACAGTCAGACCAACCCTGC
>VMDO01000718.1:189738-206964 GCA_007922755.1 Pedetes capensis
GAGGAGGAGGAGGAGGAAGGGAGGAGGAGGAGGAGAAGGAAGAGGAGGAGGAAGAAAAGGAGGAAGAGGAGGAAAAAGAGGAGGAGAAGGAAGAGGAGAAGGAGGAAGAGGAGAAGGAAGAAGAGGAGGAAGGAGAACAGGAGGAGGAGGAAGAGGAGAAGGAGGAGGAGGAAGAAGAGGAGGAGGAGGAAGAGGAGGAGGAAGAAGAAGAGGAGGAAGAGGAGGAAGAGGAGGAGGAGGAGGAAGAAGAGGAGGAGGAGGAGGAGGAAGAAGAGGAGGCGGAGGAGGAGGAGGAAGAAGAGGAGGCAAAGGAGGAGGAGGAAGAGGAGGAAGAAGAAGAGCAGGAGGAGGAGGAAGAGGAGGAGGAGGAGGGAGGAGGAGGGGAGGAGGAGGAGAAAGAGGAGGAAGAACAGGAGGAAGAGGAAGGGAGGAGGAGGAGAAGGAGGAGGGGGAGGAGAAAGAGGAGGAAGAAGAGGAGGAGGAGGAAGAGGGAGAGGAGGAGGAGAAGGAGCCACACAGCTAGCTTCTGGCTTTGGAAACAGTGAGAAGTTGGCAGTGTTCTCTCTGCAAAGCCCAAAATTAAAGAAGCAGAGAGGGAGGCGTGAGCTCACTCACAGCCAGCCGGGCCTCCAGAATGCTCGTTGGAGTCCCCGCTTGCCCTCACCAGCCAGGCGCCCTCTCTGAGGCCTGCGAGCACCCTACACAAGGCCTCACGGCCCGGCCCCTCTCCCCCTGATGCTGTCTCTCCTCACCCTTGCCCCAAGAAGGGACCAGAGCAGGGAAGAAAGAGGCCGTGCTCCAGGCAGGCCCAAGCTTCCGGCCGCCCAGCCCCCTCCACTCTGAATGCAGCCAAAGCCCACCCCAGACCCTCGGACCCAAGCTCCACCTCCCCTGCCACACAGCCTCCCCCGGGAATCCCTCCACACCTGCGCCTACCAGGGCCACAGGGGAAGGTAACAGGACCTGCCCGGCCAGCCACAGGGACACAGCCCCACCCAAAGTCTCACTAGACCACCCCAACTCCAGCGACCACCGGCTCCAGCCTCTTCCTGCCTCCCTTGGACCAAATTCTAACAGGAAAAAGCCCCCAGTCAGCTCACAAGTTGGGCCCCTGATTGCTGGTGAGTCCCAAGTTTTCCAAACCAGAACAGAACAAAGCAGTGCCCTCTGGGGACCACAGTCTCACCGGCTCTGTCACTTCCAGCAGGCTCCAGGCCTCCCTCAGGAGGACCAGGCACAGCAGCCCCAACACCATAGCAGTAGGCTGGAGTATACGATATGGCAATAAAGGCATTAAGTGCAGAAGGGCACCCTATAACCCCTTTGACGGCCCTCCTGGCAGGAAGCAGGGCATTCTGATGTAGATTTCTCTGATTTGCCCTGGAGGAACTCATAAACTCCACAGGTGCTGTTAAGGAAAAAAAAAAAAAAAAAAAACCCTGCTGGGCAGGGAGGGTGGTCAGCGGCCAACGCACAGGTGTCCCCAGCTGAGTGGCCCACTGAACCTCTCAGACATCTGTTCACAGAAGGCCAGAGCGATTCTTCGGAGTTTTTGAGTGCTCTTGAACAGAAGTACAAAGCAAGCTGCTCTTTCCAGCTCAGGTCACAGGGAGACCTGAGTGGGCGTGAAGGACCCGAAGAATAAAGCCAGAAGCAGCAGCTACTGGAAAACGGCTCTCCAGGACCAACCAAGCAGGATCCAAAAGGTCCTTAAAGTCTCCTTAGCCTGCCCCTTGTAATCGCTCTGGCCATGGCTTCTGTGTCCACCGTGTGCACAACTAATCATTTGCCATCCCTTTAGATACCTTTCTGAGCGATACAGGGAGGGCAGGATGTGCTATGCGGACCTCCCCTCTGTTTACCACTGCCCCACACTTCCTCAAAGGCTAAAGCTTCATGGCTACTCTGCTTCCGAGTACAGCCAACGCTGTCTGTATAATAAGCAAAAAAGCCAGCACATGCCTCTCCAACCCCCAAAGCAGATGCGCGCCCTCAAAGTCAAATGCACCATACCTCACAGAAAGCTGGTCATTCCAGGCAGCCCATAAACCCACGGGCCAAGAGGGAGCAAAGCAAGGATGGGAAGCTCGAGGTGGCTCCCGCCTCCCCCAGCTGTGCCTTTGATCTGCCAGGGAGGGGAGGACACGTGGGGCGCTCTTTACGCCCCATGCACAGCTCTGAGCCTGGGTCGGCCTGACACTGTGACTCCTGGGCCCTGCCCTGGAGGAAGAGGCCTCCAAGCCAGCCCTGGAAAAGTGCCAGAGTTAGTGTCTGCTCCTGTAGCTCCAACCACTCCCCACAAGAAAGAAAGAAAAAAAAAAAAAAGAATTGGCAGTGGCTCTCCCAAGCTGAGCTCCTGCTGGGTCAGTTAGCGAAGGCCACAATTTTACATCTTCTTAGCGCTGGAAAGTTCCCTGGGTCAGAGTGCTCTCTCTGCAGGTACATAACTATCTGTCTAAGCACTAGCAGTTCAACGGATCCCTTTTCACTAAGATGAAAGTCTTGTACTCCGAGTACAAAACCACGCACACTTGCGCAGAGATCAAAGAGTCCCAACAAGAATACCGCTGTGCCGGGGAGGGCCATAGATACAGCACTGCCCTAAGCCAGAGGAGCACTGTCCCTGACAGTCAGCACCTCCTGTGCACGTGGCGTCCACCCCAACACAGCACTCCCTCAAGAATCACAGGGGGCATATTATGTTGTTGTTGTTAGGTGCCATCGAGTCGGTATCCGACTCATAGCAACCCTCATAGGGTTTTCAATGGCAGACTGTTTCGGGATTGCCTTGGGAGTGGATTGCCAGGCCCTTCTCCCATTTTTGCGGTGCTGGGAATCGAACTTGGGACCTCAGAGACTGCAGCGCAGTGCTCTACCAACTGAGCTAAATCCCAGCCCGCTGGGCATATTATAGACTCTTTCATTTAAATCATCTCTTTCTACTACTCTGGATCTCTTCCAGGAGACATAGCTGTCATCCGGGGCCTTCTGTACACTCCGTTGGAATGGCCTCCTACAAATCCAGGACTCCCTGTCAACTCCTAATTGAAAAAAGAAAAAGCCAGCCAGGCACGGTGGCGCACGCCTGTAATCCCAGCGGCTCTGGAGGTGGAGGCAGGAGGATCGAAAGTTCAAGACCAGAGGCAGTCTGCATAACTTAGCGAGACCCTGTCTCAAAAAGTAAAAAAATGGGCTAAGGGCGCAGCTCAGTGGTCCAGCACTTGCAGAGCATGCAGGTGTGAGGCCCTGGGTTCACCCCCCAGTACCACAAAAAAACGAAAAACAAAAAAAAGGAATAATGGTCGGCCACTCTACTTGTGCTAACCACCTTTAATTTTGATTTGTATCCTCTCGCTAGGGTCCTTTATTTCTCTGCAATGATGACTTGATTACAGCTCAGGGGTCTCAATGCCATCTACCCTTTGTCACAAAGCTGGAAAAGTTGGGTTATTTTTGTTGGTGTTTTAGTCAGCAAACAGTTCCCAGCTGTTTCCAGATGCAGTCCCCAGAAGTACCAGGGATTACAGGGTGGAAGGAAGAGCCCTACCCAGGCTGGACCGTACTTGGGGAAGGAAGGCAACAACGCCCCCATCTGCAGGCTCCACAGCAAGGGCGGGGCAGCGCCCCCTAGTGGTTCTGCTTGACTGAGGAATTCCAGGAACTCTGCAGCTGCCCTGGCCCCCAGCAACTCATCCCCAGGACAGGTCATGTTAGAGGAGGAAGAATGGGATAGAGAGGAGGCTACCACGCACAGCGTGCCTGCTCCCTTCTGCCACCCAGAGCCTGCTGGCCATAGTGGGTACCTGGGAGATACAGAAATGCCAAACAAGAAGCCCCACCTGAAGCAGTCTGCAACGTGCACACCCGGGAAAGTCACGTGCATGAAGAACGCAATAATGCAGGCTGAGGACGTAACATTCAGCAAGAGAAGGGTTTCAGATCGCCACGGCTGCTTACTGTGTATTTTAAATGAATATTACATTCATTTAATATTATATTTATATATATAATATTAAATATTTATAAATATATAATAACATTAAATATATAAATACAATATTAAATATATAAATATTAAATATATAAATATTAAATATATAAATATATATACCACCATATATATATACCTATATATATATACACCTATATATATATACACCTATATATACCTATATATATACCTATATATACCTATATATATATACCTATATATACCTATATATATATACCTATATATATATACACCTATATATACATATATACCTATATATATATATTCATATATATATATATATATATATATATAGGTATGGGCTGAGATTTAGCTCAGTTGGTAGACCGCAGTCTCTGAGGTCCCAAGTTCAATTCCCAGCACCGCAAAAATGGGAGAAGGACCTGGCCATCCACTCCCAAGGCAATCCCGAAATGGTCAGCCCTTGAAAACCCTATGAGGCTCGCTATGAGTCAGATACCGACTCGACGGCACCTAACAACAACAACATATAATGATATATTGTCTAATATCAATGAGAGAATGAGAGAGAGAGAGAGGAGAGAAGAGTTCAAGCAGCAGACTTTTTATAAGAATGAACTCTGGGCCCAGGCTTGGGTTTGAATCCTAACTTACTAGATGTTCAACCCTGAGCAAGTTACTTAACCTTCATGTGCCTCAGTTTCTCCAATCTGCAAAATAGGCTAAAAGTGTTACCAGCTGTGCAGCAGAGATGCAGCCTGCGCAGCTGCCTAGCCTGAGGCGTTCCCCTAGTTGGGACCTCCAAGCAGGGTAAGCCTGGTGATTGGCTTCATCACAGATAATAATTTCAGGAGGAGACAGAGTGAAACAAAGTTATAGTTTATTAAGTACACAGGTGCTCAGAGAAAGAGAGAGAGAGAGAGAGAGAGAGAGAGAGAGAGAGAGAGGGAAAGAGATAGATGGAGATGGGCTTCTCAAGAGAGAAGACAAGGTAAAAAAAAAAAAAAAAGGCACATGTTCCCTCCAGTTTTATTTCACCTAGGGCATGCCTCACGTGATGTCAGTCCCAGGCGCCTAGCTCTAGGTGCTTAGTGTGACATGAACATCAAGCTCCACCTAGAAAGGCCCCTGTCATGGATTAGGGAGGTGCCAGTAAGACTGAAAGCCTCATGTGTCTGACAGTTTGTTATGCTGTGGGGGCTCGTGTGTTGCTGTGATGCTGAAAGCTATGCCACTGGTATTTCAGATACCAGCAGGGCCACCTGTGGTGGACAAGTTTCAGCTGAGCTTTCAGATGAAGACAGACTAGGGAGAAAGACCTGGAAGCCCCCTCCTGAAACACTTAGCCATTGAAACCCCTATGAATAGCAGAGAAGCACTGTCAGATATAGTGCTGGAAAGTGAACCCCTCAGGCTGGAAGGCATTCAAGACATGACTGGGGAAGAGGTACCTCCTCCAAGTAGAGTTGACCTTAATGACAAGAATAGAGTAAAGCCCCTGGGAATGCCTTTTGCTGCTGTGGCATGACTCAAAATAAGAAACACAGTGACTACAGCAATGAACTCAAACATAAAAAGATCATGCGCGTGGCACAGCGTTGGGGAGTGTTTTGTTCTGTTGTACCTACAGTCTCTATGAGTCAGATCCGTCTTGATAGCACCCAATAACAACAACGGCAATAAGACTGAAAGAAAAAGGTGCATTGTTTAGGCTTTTCTATTGGAAGAACTTCCCTTAGTAAAATGAAATTATAAAGTGGTTCAGGAGGTACGCTGTATAGATTTAGAGAGAAGAAAAAAGTCATGGGGGAGTTGCCTGGACCTGTCCCAAAGCAGCACGGAATTACAGAGGGGAAAACAAGGGCAAACTCAAAGGTGACATACATTTTGACCCTAAACAGGGCTTGCTATTTTAGCATTTTCATTATTTAAAATGTCTCTTAATAAAGAACATCTCTAAGCAGGCAGTCCTCAAGCAGTTTTCTTGGAAGTTGTGTCAAACTTCTTGATTCTCAGCTTGTTGTTGTTGTTGTTAGATGCCGTCAAGTCGGTATCCGACTCATAGCGACCCTCTGTACAACAGGGGAAACACGATTGTCAGTGCTTCTCTGCTGTTCATAGGGTTTTCAATGGCAGATTGATTTTTGGGAGGGGGTTGCCAGGTCCTTCTCCCAAGCCTACAGCTTCTGGTGTTCCCAGGCGGTCTCCCATCCAGGTACTAACCAGGTCTGACCCTGCTTACCTTCCGAGATCTGATGGGATCGGATGCCACAGGGCTACCGCTGCAGGCCTGATTCTCAGCTAGTGAGATTCAAACCGGATCTTGGGGTGAAAGCTCTTTCCCTTTCCATGTTCCTTAAATTTCCTTGTCTTTCTATCCTGCCTCATAAACACCCATTTCTTAGGGTTGCTGCTCGGATTCAATGAATTACTATACATAGGGTATGTGCAGCAGAGCCCGTTGTTGTTGTCGTTGTTAGGTGCCATCGAGTCCGTATCTGACTCATAGTGACCCTACGTACAACAGGTGAAACACTTTGTCAGTGCTTCTCTGCTGTCCATAGGGTTTTCAATGGTGGATTGATTTTTGGGAGTGGGTTGCCTGGTCTGTCTCCCAAACCTGCAGTATCTGGTGTTCCCAGGTGATCTCCCATCCAAGTACTAACTGGGCCCGACCCTGCTTAGCTTCCGAGATCTGACGGGATCAGATGCCACAGGGCTATGGCTGCAGGCACAGCAGAGCCTAGGACATAATATTTAGCAGACATGACAGGATCATAGTAACCATTATCATTACTAAGCTTTCAGGCTGTAAATAAATAAACAAAATGGATAAAGGGCTGACAAAAATGTCTATAGGAGTTACCTCTACATAAAATAATTCAAGTCTTTTTCTGTTTCCCTCACATTTGCTATCACTTGCTAACCTTTAAAGTTGATATAAGCTGTCATTATCATGAAGAGAAAATTAACAGGGCAGGATCTGCCTTCTTTAAGTCTGAATCAGAGGGGTTGTGAACTGACTGTGCTTTCCTACAACTGTCAAAATAGGCTTCTGATGTGCAGGCAGCACAGAGGGACCCTAGAGGCAGAGCTCAGCCCAGGACAGCGCCTCTGAGGGCTTTGGCATGGGTCTCCCTTCCACTCTCTTTTCCTCCACATCAAAAGTTCTTCTGTTCCTGGCAAAATCCTTCCCACAACAAATATGACACCCACGGACACTCACCACACCCACAACCAACACCAGCACTTGAAACTGGCGTGTTGACTTTTTGTTTTCTTTTTGACCACAAAGGGCTCGACGTGATGACCTTCCAAGAGCAGGAATGTCTCTGTTTATCCAACAAAACGCTCTAGACACCATGAAAACCACCATTAACAAATAAGTATGTCCTTTCACAAAACATGCCCCTGAGAGGTTTCCAGATCCTCTTGGGACTCAAACATTCCCTGGAGCACACTATGAGGGGATGACACTGCCACCACTGCCAGATTCTGCCTATGGAAGCCGCACCATCCACACTTCGCACACGCTCTGTTCTCTACCTAGAAGCCATGATGTGAACTCCTACTTATCCTTCAAAACCCAGGTCAAGCACCTCTTTGTTGTATGGTGGTCCTGTGTCCTTCTCGAAATGGAACTGAGTGCTTCTTCTTTTGTATCCCTACTGTTCCTGTGGGCTGGGATTTAGCTCAGTTGGTAGAGCACTGCGCTGCAGTCTCTGAGGTCCCGAGTTCAATTCCCAACACCGCAAAAATGGGAGAAGGCCCTGGCAATCCGCTCCCAAGGCAATCCTGAAACAGTCAGTCATTGAAAACCCTATGAGGGTCGCTATGAGTCGGATACCGACTCCACGGCACCTAACAACAACAACTGTTCCTGTAGGCTACCATGCTGGCATTTATCTCTCAGAACAATCCTTATCTGTGTGCTCAGCTGTCTCCTCTACCGCAGTGGGACCTTCTGGAGAACACAGAAGATAAATGTGTACACCCAACACCAACCATAGTGCCCTGGAACTACAAGGTATTTGATAAGAGATTGTTTGCAAGGCAATGCTTGCCTTTTACAGAGAAAAACACGAAAAGCAGAGAACTCAAAGCAGCAAGGGGAAAGGACACAGACACTTCACACATCCATATCCAGGCAAAATATACAAAGTCTGCAGACTTAGTGGGCATAGCCAGGGAGTTGAGAAAATAAAACAGATAATGCAGGCCCAGCTAATGTCACCTTTCTGTATACTTGAGAACACCTAGCCCCAAAGTTTCCCACGTAGTTAAGATTTTCCTCAGCCCCTTTCCTTGAATGACTGACTTCAAGAACATCAGAGTGGAGGTCACAAGGAACTCAGTCAATCCATTTCAGTCAACAGCCTCTTATTTATTTATTATTATTTATCAAGTGCTATCCCATGTGCTGTGGGCTGGGATTTAGCTCAGTTGGTAGAGCACTGCTCTGCAGTTTCTGAGGCCCTGAGTTCAATTCCCAGGACCGCAAAATGGGAGAAGGATGTGACAACCCACTCCCAAGGCAATCCCGAAACAGTCAGCCATCGAAAACCCTATGAGGGTCCCTATGAGGGTTGCTATGAGTCGGACTCGACTCGATGGCACCTAACAACAACAACAATCCCATGTGCTGGGCTGGGATTTAGCTCAGTTGGTAGAGCGCTGCTCTGCAGTCTCTGAGGTCCCGAGTTTGATTCTCAGCGCCACAAAATAGGAGAAGGATGTGGCAACCCACTCCCAAGGCAATCCTGAAACGGTCAGCCATTGAAAACCCTATGAGCGTCGCTATGGGTCAGACTCCACTCAATGGCACCTAACAATAATAACAACAATCCCACGTGCTAGGCACTGGGAACTCAGAGGGCTGTGAAGAAATGTCTTTTCCTTCTAGAAATGCAGTTTACTAGAAGAGACTAACAAACAGAAGCTTAGATTCCGGTCTGAGAATGAGCTTCTCATTCCACACTGCGCCTGCCTTCCTGAGATCAACTTGGAAGGATAGTCACATTTAAAAACAATAGTTGTTTTCAGGGCAGAGGCATTTTGAGCCATAAAGCTGAAGAAAATGAAAGGGAGGCCATCAGCTAATGAGAAATTCAGGTCTCAGGAACTTCTAGAAGTCAGACCAGAGAGACAACTTGTGACTGCCACAGGTGAAGGGCCCTGCAGGCTGCTGTGCCCCCAGGGGCACTGCCCAGCCCTGCGGCAGGGCTGAAAATAGAGGAATGTTCTGCAGTACCATCTCCAGAGCACCTGGCCCTCCGCTCTCCACCTGCAGCCACATGCCAAGCCCCCCTGGAGCCCAGCATCGCCCACAGCCAAAGCAGGCAGAGGGCTCATCTCCCTACCAGCCCCATCAACCCCTGGGGGCTGGTATGGCTCCAGAAACTTCCAGTACCAGCTGGTTCTGACTGGAACCCCCTGCCCTCCACCCTGGGGCCGCCCCTAAAGCAACACCTGCTGGTCACCGAGCTCTGCCTGTGGACCCCAGGCTCCCAGTCGACATTTTCTGCCTCATTCCTAAACACACATGAAAATCCAAAGGTCACTAGCATTTAAGAAAGGAATGAAACATGAAAACAATGTCCAGAAGTAACAAGGGGAAGTTGTTGTTGTTAGGTGCCGTGGAGTCGGTATCCGACTCATAGCGACCCTCACAGGATTTTCAATGGCCGACTGTTTCGGGATTGCCTTGGGAGTGGATTGCCAGGTCCTTCTCCCATTTTTGTAGTGCTGGGAATTGAACTTGGGACCTCAGAGACTGCAGCGCAGCGCTCTACCAACTGAGCTAAATCCCAGCCCCAACAAGAGGAAATGCACCAAGAAATCAAGAGAAAAGCCAAAGACACATAAAGAACTTTCAAGAACAAAACTGTAACTACTGGGTGCAGAGAGATTGGGGGTCGGATGCTTGCCTCCCCGCCCCAGCCCATGCCTGGAAGGACTCTTAGAAATCTTTGAGGAGGAGCCTTGGGAAGCCGGGAAGTTCATCCTGGTCACCTACCCAGCCCAGAGAGCTTTTGACACTGCTGTTTTGTACATGTCGGTATGAGATAGAACAAAAGGAATGCCTTGCAAACTCATGTGTGCAAATGGAGCAAAATGACACCCAGCTGCCCTGAACTACTTAGGAATACAAAACCCACATAGGAGTGCAGCACACACCTCAACCCCTACCAACTACTTCAGGGTCACCCCATGATCCCGACCTTTGAGCAGGCACAGGGAGTGTTAGCGCTTCCAGTAGGGTTCCAAAGCTCCCTCCTTCCTCCGCAGTGACACAGGCTGCAACTCTTCCAACCCCCATCTCGGTGTGCAAAACCACATTTCATTTACCTGTGTCCTTCAAGGGGAAGTTTAATATTTATGGCAGGATTTATGTGTGTCTTAACCATCTACATGTGTGTAAGACTGTGCTGCCCTTTTTACTAAGATTTTATCTCTTTTGAAAATGTGTCATTGATGCCAGCATGGTGGGGCATGCCTGTACTCCCAGCAACTTGGGAGGCAGAGGCTGGAGGATCATGAGTTCCTGGCCAGAAGCAGCCTGTATAACTTAGCAAGACCCTGTCTCAGAATAAAAAGGGAAAAATGGGCTGTGGTTGCAACTCAGTGGTACAGCACTTTCAAAGGATGTGTGAGGCCCTGGGTTCAACCCCTATCACAAAATTTAATTAATTAATTAAATGTGTCATTGATGAAGTTTTTGAGTACTGTGATCCTAACTTCACATTCCCCATAAATCTTGTGGTTTTTATTGTACAATCTTGCATGGTGTGATGGTTTTTAGGAACACATATGTCATGTCACAGCAGAACTAACCTGTACCTCTATATTTCTGCATACAAGCCATTTCAGGAGCTCCAATCCCTGGGAGCATTCCATACTGACTCTGCTTTGGAAAATGTAGCCCTACCTCTGAATTTCACCCTAATCACCCTTCATCTTATTGCTGACTACCCCAAACTTTCACTCCAAGCTTGGCTTTCTCCCTGCCCTGGCTGAGCTGGAATCTCCTCCTGGGGAGGACCAATGGTTGGGTTTGTTTTTTTTGTTTTGTTTTGTTTTACTTTGTTTTTTGCTACAAAAGAAATCTGCTTATCATTTGATATTTTTCTTCCATCAACTACAAAAGAAAATTCAAACATAAATATCTAAATATCCATTCCTGGCTTTGGTGTCTCCAAAAGTAGTGGAGTGGAGGCAAAGCTGGGGAGCTGGGCATGCCTGGGTTCTAATCCCAGCCCCCTTATCCACTATTAGCTGTGTGACCTTGGCAGGCTCCCTAATGCTCTGAGTTCCAGATGCCTGAGCCAGAAATGGAGAAAGCAATGCTTACTTCACAGGGGCTTTGTGAGGATTAAGCAGTATTTAGCAATGGCTGGCCCTTAGTGTTTGTCTATTTCCCTTTTTTCCCCCTTGAGGTTTTGTGACCTTTTTGGTGATCATAAACACATTCCCTCCATCTGTCTCGTGTTATTTGCCCATATTGAAATCTCCCTTCCCCCAACTATCTTAATTTGGAGCTTAAAAATTGTGAGAGAAAAGGAGGGGTACAAAACCTCTTTACTTTTGGGACCACCTCTTTTGGCTCCTATCAGCCAATCTCTCCCTTGGTCCTTCTCCTCCATTAGCCTGCAGTTTTCATTTACTCCCCATTCATTCATTCACTCAAACACTTATAGGTGCCTGGCATATAGTGGGAATATGCATGACTGAACTTTTCAGAGCCCTGGTTTTCTCAGGAAAATGAAGGTTAAAACACCTTTATCATATGGTTGTTAAAAAGTCTTAAATAACAAGACCCTAAAATATTGAGGCTGTCCAAGGTTTTGCTTTACTTAGTTCTACAATCAACACCGAAGGAAGCAGCACTCAAGAAATCAAAAGATGCATTGCATTGGGAAAACCTGTTGCAAAAGACCTCTTTAAAGTGCTAAAAAGTAAAGATGTCACATTGAAGATGAAGGTGCGTCTGATTCATGACATGGTATCTCCAGTTGCATCATATGCTTGTGAAAGCTGGACATTAAATAAGGGAGATAGGAGAAGAATTGATGCTTTTGAATTATGGTGCTGGAGATGAATATTAAATATACCATGGACTGCCAAAAGAACCAACAGATCCGTCCTAGAAGAAGTGCAACCAGAGTGCTCCTTGAAAGCAAGGATGGCTAGACTGCATCTTACATATTTTGGACATTATCAGGAGGGACCCATTGCTGGAGAAGGACATCATGTTTGGGAAAGTGGCAGGTCAATGAGAAAAAGGAAAACCCTCAACTAGATGGATTGACACAGTGACTACAACAATGAGCTTACACATAAAAAAGATCATATGTCTGGCACAGAGTTGAGGAATGTTTTGTTCAGTTGTACACAGGGTTATTATGCATCGGACCCAACTCAATGGCACCTAACAACAACAAAGAACTTCTTACAAAAAGGACAAGAAAAGATAAAAACAAAGAACAAATGTTTTATACCTATTGGCACATAGTAGGTGACCACAGAGATAGTTTATGTGGGAATCATCCCTAATGAAATTGAGTGAGCCACAGCCCTCTCCTAATGGAGTGTAAGCCGTGGTAGCACACAGAGTGCTTGGAAGATGTGCCACTTCTCTCCTCCTGGAAACCCGAACCTGCCTGAGCAAATGCCCCGCTGCTGCAGAACGGCAAGTCTGATTCCAAACGCACATATAACTGAAGGGGCACCCGGCTCTCCCAGGGATGATTAAGCATCGTCAGCTACAGCAATTAGAAGTACTTTGGTTGGTTCTAGGTCAGACTGACCCAGTTCCTGCACTTGTTTTTTCACTGCTATAGTTTGTGGTGAATCTTAAAACAAAAACCAAAGGCTTAGGAAATGATAACTAGTTGCTGGTGTTTGCTCAATGTGAGAACATGATGAACCCTGCCCTTCAGAAGCAAGCCCAAGCCCAAGCCAAGAAAACCATTAACCCTTTGCCTTTTATTTTTCTGGGTAATTTTCATGGACCACTCTCATGCCGACCCCACGGCTCACATGAATGAGAGCCCCTGGAAAGCTATCTTCCTTATTACCCAGCACCTGGAAGAAGTACAACCAGAGTGCTCCTTGGAAGCAAGGATAGCCCGACTGCGGCTTACATATTTCAGACATGTATTCAGGAGAGACCAATCCCTGGAGAAAGACATCATGTTTGGGAGAGTGGTGGGTCAACAAAAAAAAGGAAAGCCTTCCACCAGATGGTTTGACACAGTGTCTGCAACAATGGGCTTAAACATAAATAAGATCGTGTGCCTGGCACAGAATCGGAAAGTGTTTCCATCTGCTGTACATAGGCTCGCTATGAGTCAGACTCAACTTGATGGCACCTAATAACAACAACAACAAGAAAAGATAAGTGCCATGGCAGTGTTTGCTGAGAAAGTGCCCCTCCAGGCAGGTTAGCTATCCAGCAGTCAAGAATAGAGTACTGACCCAAGATACCTGATGTTTGCTAAGCGTTCCAGGACAAAAATAACTCTTCCCACAGGATTCTTCCTAGCGTTCGCTCACAAGCAAGGCAAGTTTCTATGACATATTCAAAAAGCAAAATGTATCAAAAAAGTATAAAATATGTGTAAAAAAGCAACATGGATGAAATAATAATAGAAAGCAGAGAAAGTGTATTTAAGGAGAGGAACCTACCTCACTCATACGCTTAGCATGTAATCCAATTGTAATTTTTTGACACATAGTAAAAAACTGGAAGGAAATACACTAAAATGTTAACAGTGGGTGTTCCTGGGAATGGAATTTTGGGCAAGTATTTTTCTTCTTCCAAATCTGGTGTGTTTTCTTGTTGTTGTTATTGTTATTGTTGTTTTGCTCTTGTTGGGGTGTTTTGTTTCTGCAAATGCTAACATGCAATTTTTATAAACAAAGTTTTTTGGGGGAAATTATCAACATAAAATCTATCAAATCTGAGACCATTTCCAGGCAGAACAATATGGGACAGATGAAAGGACCTGAGTGCTGGAGTCATCTCTACCAGCCTTGGCCATTTCTCCAAGCTGGCAAGTCATTTAACCTCTGTGAGTCTGTGGTCTAGGCCAAGCCACCTCCTTATAGGCTACAGCCCCAGCTCAACACCTCCTTGCACACTTCAGGTGACAGTGCACCCAGGGGACACTGGGGACCCTGCTGGGGGCCACATGGGATGCAAACATCCCCAGGGACTGCGCAGACCCTGTGTGAGCTGGTCCAGGTCAGGGGCTGGAATGCTGTCTGAAAGCCAAGAAGGAGCCAGCAGTACCTGCCCACCCTTCCCACCAGCCCTCCAATCTGGCAACAACTTCTCCACGGGCCAACAGTCCTGGGCCTTTGTTGTAAAATGAGGCAGATTCTCTGCATCCAGTGAATGGGAATGATTAAAGTCACCACGAGTAAAAAATACATGAATTAGGAGAGAGCAAAGTCATTAATCTTCTAAGGGTTTTTTTGTTTGTTTTTTGTGGGTGTTTTTTTTTTGTGTGTGTGTGTGTGATACTGGGGGTTGAACCCAGGGCCTCGTGCTTGCATGCACTTCGAGTGCTGGACCACTGAGCTGCACCCACAGCCCATTGTTTTACTTTTTGAGACAGGGTCTTGCTAAATTACACAGATTGCCTCTGGTCTTGAACTTGTGATCCTCCTGCCTCCACATCCCAAGCCGCTGGGATTACAGGTGTGCACCACCGCACCCAGCATTAATCTGTTTTTGAAAGTAATAAGTATACTGCAATGAAGCTGGGCATGGTAACCCATGCCTCTAATCCCAGCAGCTGGGGAGGCAGAGGCAGGAGGATTGCAAGTTCAAGACCAGAGGTAGTTTGAGTAATTTAGTGAAATCCTGTCTCAAAAAAAAGTAAAAAAAAAAAAAAAAAAAAGTATACTGCAATGCAACTCTGTACTGCAAGATACCAAAGACACATGTAATGGTGTTGAAAACTGTCAAACCCAATTGAAGAAACTTGCCAGGGGTTAACTCTTCATTTAATTAAATTTCTGATTGACTTCTAAAAGAATTATCTGGCTCTTCTTTTAGAACAAATATCTATATGTAATGGGCTGGGATTTAGCTCAGTTGGTAGAGCGCTGCTTTCTAGTCTCTGAGGTCCCGAGTTCGATTCCCAGCACCACAAAATGGGAGAAGAACGTGGCAACCCACTCCCAAGGCAATCCCGAAACAGTCAGCCATTGAAAACCCTATGAGGGTCGCTATGAGTTGGACTCAACTTGACAGCACCTAACAACAACAACATCTATATGTAACAAAGGGAAAAATTAATCTTATCATACATACATCATTTCATCAAAGTGATTGGTATTAAGAATTTCTCCTAGGATATGCAGTTTTGGTACCTCTTTTTTTTTTTTTTTTTTTTTTTTTAAGTGCTGGGAAGCTGAACCCAGGGCCTTGCACATATTTTCCAAGTGTTCTGTCCCTGAGCTGCACCCCTTGCATTCCCCCTTTTTAATTTTGTATCTTGAGACAGGGCCTAAGTTACGCACCTACAATCCTCCTGACTCTACCTCCCTAATTGCTGAGATTACAGGCTGTGCCTCCGAGCCTGGCTTCAGTCTCGGTACCTCTTTAAAGCTTACAGGCAGTGCATAGCTTGGCAACAAACTTCATAAAATATACTATTTCCGTAGGTTGTTCCTGCTGGAAGGAGACTCAAAATTATCACCTGGTATAACCTTCTAAGTGTTATAACAAGAATCTCTTATATCATTTAAAGACAAGGAATAGAACATTTAATCCAAACAATTCTGCTGCTTTCAACCAGGATATTTTCACCTTACGAGTTCTTGCCTTTTATGGATCAGTTCGGAAAAGATTTCTGCCACTAATGAACCTGCATGTGTATCATTTGGCATAGATGGAAAGTGCCAGAAACATCTCCGCCCTTGAAAAGTCATCATCCTACCAGAACGGTGACCACTGGATTTTTGTGGTCTGTTCTTCAGACACAGCAGCGAACACAGGAATTCAGGACCCTTTCCCAACACAGACGGCAGGGACCAGGAATGTCCAGTCAAGTGGCTGGTGGACTTTCCCTGGGTACGAGTCCTAGCTGGAAGAATTTGATTTCACAGCCTGAGAAAGACTGATTGTGAGATGTTGTGTGTTTATCCCTTGGCTATTTGATTGTCAATGAAGATAATCAAATCTCAGCCAGGTGCGGTAGTGCACGCCTGTAATCCCAGCAGCTTGGGAGGCGGAGGAAGGAGGATCCCAAGTTCGAGACCAGAGGCAATCTGCGTAACTTGGCGAGACCCTGTCTCAAAATGTAAAAAAAAAAAAAAAAAAAAAAAATGGGCTGGGGGCACAGCTCAGTAGTCCAGCACTTGCAAAGCATGCAGGCGCAAGGCCCTGGGTTCAACCTCCAGTAACACACACACACACAAAAAGATAATCAAATCTCTTCAAGGATGCCATAGGGAAGAACAATTAAGGGACTACAGGACATGAAAAGCCCCTAAACCAGTGTGAGATTCTATATTAGCAGAATGATAGAAGTGAGGACTTGAGGAGTAGGATTAAGTGACAGAGCCTCCCAGGCTAGCCTGTCCACTTCCGTTGGAGCCTCTATCACAGTGACAATTGATACTTCAGTGTCTGTCTTCCCACAAGACCAGGAGCTGCATGAGGACAAAGATCACATCTGTTCTGTTTATCACAGAAGCACCAGAGCCCTGCCCGGTACCTGGCTGCCTCAACTAACATTTCCCAATCAAACGAACATGGGCAGTCCTGCTATTTAGAGAGATGGCCATCAGAAAAGATAGTCCAGGAGACACGCCATTGACCCAGTCCACCAGCGGCTCAAGTTCCACTCTGGGATCAAGTTTTACCACAAGACACTTTCAACTCCATTAGCTTGGTGCCTCATGAAGCCATCTTCCCAGAGCTGCACTGGAATGTTATAACCGTGGCTTTTTTCCAAAACCATTATGAGAAAACAGCGACGTGGAGTCGGCTTTGGCATTTGCTAAGAGATTAAGCCTAGCATATCATTTACATGAGGTTCCACAACAGAAATTGTTTTGAGAACTTAATGCTGGGGCGGGGGTGGGGGTACACTCCTTTTCCTTTAAGAACTGACATGCATCTTCCTTTCTAACAATAGGACAATTAGCTCTTAGGATTTCCTCATTTTGTTTTGACCACCAGATAAACATATGTACATCATACAAACGGTAGTTGTTGTTGTTGTTAGGTGCCATCA
>VMDO01000718.1:216837-263909 GCA_007922755.1 Pedetes capensis
TTTTTTTTTTTTTTTTTTTTTTTTTTTTTTTTTTTTTTTTTTTTTTTTTTTTTTTTTTTTTTTTTTTTTTTTTTTTTTTTTTTTTTCTTTCTTTCTTTCTTTCTTTCTTTCTTTCTTTCTTTCTTTCTTTCTTTTTCTTTTTTTGGTACTGGGGGTTGAACCCAGGGCCCTGTGCTTGCATGCTTTGCAAGTCCTGTACTACTGAGCTGCACCCTCAGCCCATTTTTTAACTTTTTGAGACAGGGTCTCACTAAATTATGCAGACTGCCTCTGGTCTCAAACTTGTGATCCTCCTGTCTCCGCCTCCTGAGTCGCTGGGATTACAGACATGCGCCACCATGCCTGGCTCTGTTTTTTGCTTTTTGAGACAGAATCTCAATATGTAGCCCCGACTGGTCTCCAACCTCCCTCCTCAGTCTCCCCAAGTGGACACTGCCATACCCAGCCAGTCCTTTAGTTTTTTAATGGTAAACAAGATAGATACAGTTCATGGCCTCACAGAACTTCAGTCTTCTGAGGGAGGGTGCTACACAATGAAACAAGTAATCATAATAAAATATGAAAGAGCTAAGACAGGATAATCAGAGGAGCACTGGTAGGGTCTCTACATTCATGTAGACCTAATAATCACCTCCCAAGATGGTCACTCCCTAATTTCAAAATGCCTTCCTTTAAATATTCCACAAATGGTAACATCTAAATGCCATTTTACTAACAATAGGTTGTTGTTGTTGTTGTTGTCAGGTGCTGTCAAGTCAGTATCCGATTCATAGCAACCCTACATACAACAGGGGAAACACTATTGTCAGTGCTTCTCTGCTGTTCATAGGGTTTTCAATGGTGGATTGATTTTTAAGAGTGGGTTGCCAGGTCCTTCTCCCAAGCCCACAGCACATGAGGTTCCCAGGCGATCTCCTATCCAAGTACTAACCAGACCCAACCCTGCTTAGCTTCCGAGATCTGACAGGATCGGATACCACAGGGCTATGGCTGCAGGCACCAACAATATAGGCAACTATATCTGTCTACACTAACACAAATTTTATTAAATTACTACTCTGATTAAAAGAGAAAGCAATCAGAAAACTTTTTGAAAGATCCATGTCATTATGGTGACATCTGTGAGGATATTTTTCCACTTAAAAAGTCACATGTTTATGTTTCATGCATACTTTTCTTTTTTCCAGTTCATTCTCTTCATGTATTAGATGCCGGTCTGTTATTCAAATCCTATTCAAATTGACCCAAATGTCATCAGCCTCATTGAAATCCATTTGGCTAAAGGATATTCTGCCAGAGGCATCCAGAGGCCAGGCCTGGACTCGATGACCTACCTTCATTATTACCCTGCTCACACCCCAGCCCTCTACCTGCCCTGGCAGCCCTGGCACTCAGACCAACTCCCTTTCCCTGGGTTTCTGGACTCTAGTATCTCAGACGCCTGCAGCTGTAGCCCCATGGCATCCAATCCCATCAGATCTCAGAAGCTAAGCAGGGTTGGGCCTCATTAGTATTTGGATGGGAGACCACCTGGGAACACCAGGTGCTGTAGGCTTGGGAGACAGACCCAGCAACCCACTCCCAAAAAACCGTCTGCCATTGAAAACCCTATGAACCGCAGAGAAGCACTGACAGTAGTGTTTCCCCTGTTGTAAACAACAAGTATGTGAGACACAATGAGACGCCCCAGAGAGAAGAGAAACAAATCTTCCCGCTAAACAGAGAGGGAAGCATAGTCGCGTGACTCAGCCAGCCCAAATGTACCTTTGGGGCTGGGATTTAGCTCAGTGGGTAGAGCACTGCGCTGCATTCTCTGAGGTCCTGAGTTCAATTCCCAGCACCGCAAAAATGGGAGAAGGACCTGGCAATCCACTCCCAAGGCAATCCTGAAAAAGTCAGCCATTGAAAACCCTATGAGGGCCGCTATGAGTCAGATACCGACTCCACGGCACCTAACAACAATAACAAATGTACCTTTCAATGAGCATGAGTTCTCCAGCACTAAATTATTTTAAATGTGTTCACTTTCAACTTTGGGTGATCGGGAAGTTATCAATTCCCACCCACGTGAATCATCATGCTCCTCCTGACCTGGACATCATACACCTGCATGGAAAGAGACCCCTTGTCGCCACAGACTGTCTACCCATAAAAGAGAGCCACGGCCGGTCATTTCATATGCAGATCCGCTCTTTTTAAACTTTGCTCTTGAAGAACAGGCACTCAGTCTGCCTGGCTAGTACAAAGCTCGCATGCAGGGGGGTTGGGAAAACACTCCTTGGAAAACTCTCTGGGCCTTGTGAAATGACTAGCACCTTTTAATGATTTTTAACTATTTCACTCCTGGCTGTTAAATGTAACAGAATCAAGAATTATATTCCCACATTGAAAACAAGAAGATCTGAAGGCTGGCCTGGGGCAGGACTAATGTATGAAGCCAGCTGAGTCTGTGGGGGAATCCTGGGCACAGTGTTCCTTGTACTGGGCAGTTATAAAATGCCAGCACTTCACTGCTGCCTTCAATAATTGAGTGGATAAGTTGGCTACTTTTCTGCCACATTTTTTACAGGTAAAGAAACTGAGGCTGGTCATAGAGGCAAAAACAAACAGTAGAATCGAAGGTTTGATGGATTCCAAACTTCAGCGTACCTGCTCTATTGTCATATATGGAAAGAATTAATTCACCAAGTGGAAATGTCAAGGAACGTTCATTTAAAATAGCATCTTTCCCAAGTGCCCAAGAGGGTCTAATAAAATGCTAGGACAAATACTTTACAAGAGATTGCAAGGAGCCATGACCTTTGAGGATTTCCAAAACAAGAAGCAAGTGGAAAAATATTTGCAAATATAATAAGAAAGTTTTGGAAAATGTTACTCACCCACTGAACAAAGTATTTATACCAGAAAAAAATTATGAACACACAGATGCATGCTCATAGGAAAATTTCTTGGAGAAAGAATAGACTTTTGCCTTGTTGTTGTTGTTAGGTGCCATCGAGTCGGTATCTGACTCATAGCGACCCTCATAGGGTTTTCAATGGCAGACTGTTTCGGGATTGCCTTGGGAGTGGATTGCCAGGTCCTTCTCCCATTTTTGTGGTGCTGGGAATTGAACTCGGGACCTCAGAGACTGTGGCGCAGCGCTCTACCAACTGAGCTAAATCCCAGCCCCAGACTTTTGCCTAGCTTATGGCAAAATTAGGATGTCCACACATAGATAGGTATACTCACGAAAAGGACATGCAACCAGAAAGGAGATGTTGGTGGGGAGGGAGGGGAATCGGGAGGAGGGTCATGGGAGGGTAAGGGGGAAGTTAACATGAGCAATGTACAGTGAAATGCATGCATGGAAATGTAGTGAAACCATCAAGTTGTACATTAAAAATGACCAATAAGGGGGAGGGGGCGACCTCAGGGTGAACAGCCCAACTTTAATAGTTCTGGAAATAATTATAATAACACCAATAATATCAAAGAATGGTAATAATACGGATGGGCTAGAAAATTCAGGTAATCGTACTGACAATGTAAAAAGATAGTTCACTACAGAAAAAATTTCCATCTTAAACATAATTGGGATCCAAGGATATATAGAAAAACATTACCACAAAAAGACATGCAAATGGAAGAGAGGTCTTTGGTGGGGGGTGGGACAGGGGGAGGAAGTGCACAAGAGGGTAAGGGGGAACTTATCTGTGCAATGTACAATAGAATGCATATATGGAAATATCACAATGAAATGCATGTCAGAATGAAACATTAAAGTGTACATTAAAAATTTCCAGTAAAAAATGACTAAGAAAAATGTTAAAAAATAAAATTTCAATATTGAAAGCTAAGGCCTGCAGCCATAGCCCTGTGGCATCTGATCCTGTCAGATCTTGGAAGCTAAGCAGGGTCGGGCCTGATTAGTACCTGGATGGGAGACCACCTGGGAACACCAGAAGGTGTAGGCTTGGGAGAAGGACCTGGCAACCTCCCCCAAAAATCAATCTGCCATTGAAAACCCTATGAACAGCAGAGAAGCACTGACAATAGTGTTTCCCCTGTTGTACAGAGGGTCGCTATGAGTCGGACACCAACTCGACGGCACCTAACAACAACAACAACATTGAAAGCTAAAAAATAAAAAATAAAAATAAAACTGGCCTAGCAAATACGCTATCTAGTTCCTCACTAAGTCATAGTAAAGGGTTCCTTACTTACAAGAGATGTGTGTGGCAGGTGCTGCGGAGCCCCAAGGAGGGCAGGGTGACCCTCAGGAGCAGCAGAGGGATCCACAGCCACCAAGCACTGTCACTAAGCACTTGAAGCAGCTCACCCATCTCTTCTTCTCTCTCCCACACTCCTCAGAGAAGAAGGTCCTGCCAGGGGATTATTCTAAAGGTGAAGAACTGGCCAAGGCCAGTTTCACTCCTAGCTGTTAAACGTAACAGAATCAAGAATTATATTCACACATTGAAAGCAAGAAGATCTGAAGGCTGGGCGGGGGCAGGACTAATGTATGAAGCCAGCTGAGTCTGTGGGGGAATCCTGGGCACAGTGTTCCTTGTACTTGTTGTTGTTGTTGTTAGGTGCCGTTGAGTGGGTATCCGACTCATAGCGACCCTCATAGGGTTTTCAACGGCTGTTTTGGGATTGCCTTGGGAGTGGATTGCCAGGCCCTGCTCCCATTTTTGTGGTGCTGGGAATTGAACTCGGGACCTCAGAGACTACATCGCAGCGCTCTACCAACTGAGCTAAATCCCAGCACATTGTTCCTTGTACTGGGCAGTTATAAAATGCCAGCGCTTCACTGCTGCTTTCAATAACTGAGTGGATAGGGTGGCTACTTTTGTATGAGCGCTGAGTTCAAACCCACTACACAGGGAAACCACGGAGAGAAGCGGGAGGTAAACAGTTCGGAAAGTCAAGGTCAGGGCCAAGGGGCAGCGCCAGGAGGAGCCAGGAAGCCATGGCCACAGAGGCTAAGGAGGTGAGGTAGGAGAATATACAAGACCTGGAAAGAAGTGCTCAGAGCTACGTGCTGGCTCCTGTGAGGGCTGGGTGGGGACAAAGTCATGCGCCTGTGTGCATGCACTGTGTGTCTCTGGGGCAACCCATGACCAGTGAGAAAGATCACTGAGCACCTGGCCGTCCATTCAGGCAAACTCTCCCAACCAGGCCCCATTCCTTCTCAAAAATCTTCTCCCTAAACCGGGCGCGGTGGCGCACGCCTGGAATCCCAGCGGCTCGGGAGGCGGAGGCAGGAGGATCGCAAGTTCGAGACCAGAGGCAATTTACGTAACTGAGCCAGACCCTATCTCAAAAAGTAAAATAAATGGGCTGAGGGTGCAGCTCAGTGGTCCAGCACTTGCAAAGCCTGAAAGTGCAAGGCTCTGGGTTCAACCCTAGTATAAAAAAAAAAAAAAAAAAAAAACCTTCTCCCAGGAATGTTGTTGTTGTTGTTGTTAGGTGCCGTCGAGTCGGTATCCAACTCATAGCGACCCTCATAGGGTTTTCAATGGCTGATTATTTCGGGATTGCCTTGGGAGTGGATTGCCAGGTCCTTCTCCCATTTTTGTGGTGCTGGGAATTGAACTCGGGACCTCAGAGACTGCAGCGCAGCGCTCTACCAACTGAGCTAAATCCCAGCCCTCTCCCAGGAAAGCAGGTCTTTATTTGATCATTGTTCTCTCAGTCCAGTCAGCAGAGACAGGCAGTTCAAAACTGTGGGACCCACACAAAACCCAAGCTGAACACAAGCACCTCTTTCCAATGAAATGGGTCCTTCCATGATCACATCTCTAACACCCTTCAGGCTACTGGGAAGCAAAGAGCCAAGGAAGTCATCTGAGGAGCCCCTCAGGGTCAGTGCCAGGAAGCAGGTCCAGGCCAAGGATCGGAAGTAATACACGTCATGAAAATGCTCAAGTCTGTCCCAGGAACCAAGCTTCTGACCACACGAAATGAATCACCCAGCAAACGCATGGGTGTGTTCACCCCCCTTGGGAAAGGCAGAACAAGCCCACCAGACCTCCTGAGGGGAGGCTCCACTATCTGCTTCTGTCACAGCCAGGAGGACCCTCCTTCAGGGTCACTGCCTGTCTGTCCTGAGCACCTTTGAGTCAAGAAGGCAACTGTGCGGGAGGCGGAGGCAGGAGGATCGCAAGTTTGAGACCAGAGGCAGTCTGCATAACTTAGTGAGACCCTGTCTCAAAAAGTAAAAAAATGGGTTGGGGGTGCAGCTCAGTGGTCCAGCACTTGCACAGCATGCAAGCACAAGGCCCTGGATTCAACCCCCAGTACTGCAAAAAAAAAAAAAAAAAAAAAAAAAAAAAGAAGCCAACTGTGATGAGCTGGATTGCATTTCCCAAAATTCATCTGCTGAAGTTCTAAGCCCCAGGGCATCAGAACATAACCTTTCTGGCCAGCAGGGTCATCGCAGAAGTAATTCGTTAAAACGAGGTTCTGGTGGCTAATGTGGGCTCCTGGTCCAGTATGACTGGTGTCCTTACAAAAAGAGGACACGTAGGCACAGTCACACACAGAGAGTACCACGTGAAGGATGGAGTCATGCCGCCACAAGCAGAGAAGCCACGGGAGGCAGCAGAGAAGGCAGGAACCCACTCTTCCCCAGGGCCTGCAAGGCATGTGGCCCCGCAGGCAGCTTTGTGAGAGACTGAATGTCGAGCAGTCATCCACGGCAGGCCCCGCAATCCCACACACTGAATGAAGCTTTGTCTTCCCTAGGAGGACCTTCCAGCGCCTGTCCACATCGTGACTCCATTCAGAGCAGAGAACCTGCATCCATGAAGAGGAGGAGGAGACGGTAGGATGACCCAGGACGAGTCGCTGCACCAAATCCTCTGCTGCAGGTCTGAACCCAGTGGATGCAGAGCAGACAGGAGGATGTGGACCTGGGGATTTCCACCGAGTGACTGACCGAGCACATAGGACAAAGTCCCACAAATTCCCGTGCCACAGACCCCCCAGGTGCACTATCGCCTCAACCTGTTGCTGACCAGCGCCATGATAGCTACAGTCCTGAGTAACGCCTCATGCCCTCAGGCAAAACACCATCTCTATTCCTTGGAGGTTTCCAGAACACAAGTCTGGTCCTGTCACACTGGGGTTACAAACCCCGCTGTGGTTTCTTGTGGGGGCCTGGAGAACTCTTCAGCCACCTTCCCTGCCCCCTCGCAGCTGCATAGATGTAGGAGTCAGTCGGATGGAGACCAGAGTCTCACCTTTATCACTGCGGAGGTTTAGGTGTGAGGGCCAGATGGGCAGGCTAAGGCTCCCAGCCCTCAAGATGGACCTTTCCATCAGAGCGGGCAAAATGAAACTGCGCGCCCTCCCCTCTCCGGGGGCCTCTGCTTAGCACTCACACTGGTCTCCCCAGCCAACTGGCCAGCCCTGGGGGGTGAAACAGCATCTGATGCATCAGGACATCTCCGTGGGGACTGATAAAGAGCCTGGCACTAAATGATGCCCAGAAACACCGTTCAAGTCACTCACCACAGTCCTGCTAGGAGAGCCTCCATCCAACTGCCATCAGGGGGTCTGCGTAAAGGAGTCCCAGGCTTGGAGTGGCCAGGTTTCAGTGACACAAGGAAGGCCACAAGTACCTGTCTCAACCCACTCTGGGCCCCACTCTCCAGGCAGGGAGAGGAGCCTAGATTGCTGCACTTGGGGCAGCCACTGTGTGCTCTCAGTATTTGAGGGAGACAAGATCAGCACACCTGAGAATTTGGGAAAAGGACAGCAATAAGACGTAGAAGCCTGCAGCCTGAGCCCTGTGGCATCCGATCCCGTCAGATCTCAGAAGCTAAGCAGGGTGGGGCCTGGTTAGTACTTAGATGGGAGACCACCTGGGAACACCAGGTGCTGTAGGCTTGGGAGAAGGACCCGGCAACTCACTCCCAAAAATCAATCTGCCATTGAAAACCCTATGAATAGCAGAGAAGCACTGACATAGTGTTTCACCTGTTCTACGCAGGATCGCTATGACTCAGATACAGACTCCACGGCACCTAACAACAACAACAACAAGAGTTTGGAAAGCCGAGTCCCAGCGTCACGACACTTCCCTCTCACTCCAGCCAATAAGCATATCCTTGTGAGGCCTCCACCCCAGATCATCCGGGCTCACACATCTCCTGTCTGAGAACTTTGCCCAGATGGCTAACTCCAACCCACTTCTCCTTGAGGAAATCCACCTGAGCCAGCTGGGAGGAGGCAAGTGCAAAAGGCAGCCTACACCTGTCGTGCAGGTGCCTTGGGTAGGGTTGTTGTTGTTGTTAGGTGCCGTCGAGTCGGTATCCAACTCATAGCGACCCTCATAGGGTTTTCAATGGCTGACTGTTTCGGGATTGCCTTGGGAGTGGATTGCCAGGTCCTTCTCCCATTTTTGCGGTGCTAGGAATTGAACTCGGGACCTCAGAGACTGAAGCGCAGCGCTCTACCAACTGAGCTAAATCTCAGTCTGAGCTAAATCCCAGCTCTTGGGTAGGGTGGAGGGAGCCAATAGCACAGGGCAGGAGGAGTGTGTTAGGCAGCGACAGCACAGGGTGACCTTGGAGAAGGGCCACAGACTGGTGCTTCTGGCAGGCCAAGGTCAGGGGTGGGGGCAGATCCAGCCCTACAGTGGAGCCAATAGCGTATGACCGGGTCCTGCACCCATCACCTCCGTCATCTGGTTAACCCGGGGGCCACTGCCCACACCTTCCAGGGAGGTGGGCAGGAAGACACTGCAGACATAAGTAAGGGTCAGAGCGTGCCTGACACACATTATGGAGGTTGGACTTGGTTAAACAAGCAGTGGTAACATGGGAGCTGCTCTTTCCCCTCTGTTTGCAGGTAGACAGGGTCCCCCAAAGCAAAATTCCCAAGCTCACGCCCTCACCTCACCCCTGCACAGAGGAGGGAAGACCTGGCTCCTGAGGAGAGGGTGGCCACGCCCCTGCCTCCCAGAGCCAAAGCCTGTTAGCAGGGGGACGTGGCCTCGCCTCCTCCCTAGTGTAGGCAGCTGCCTAGGGAGGTCGGTGTGCCCTTCCCCCAAACGCCCCGACCAAGGTCCATCTTGAGGGCAGGGAGCCTTAGCCAGCCCATCTGGCCCTCACACCTAAACCTCTGCTGCGATAAACCTCCATCCCACTGACTCCTACATCTGTGCGGCTGTGAGGGGACAGGGAGAGAGGCTGAAGAGTTCTCCAGGCCCCACAGGAAACCACAGCGGGGTTTGCAGCCCCAGTGTGACAGGACCAGACTCGTGTTCTGGAAAGCACTCAAGGATGCCCTGGTGGCGGTGTGACCCACCATGGAGCCCTGCCAAGGACCTGTGCTACGGTGGGAGAGAGAGAAGAGAGGAGAATGGACTGCTTCTCCCCCAGACACACACACACACACACACACACACACACACACACACACACTCAGATTGCCAGGGAAATCTACAGCACTTGGTAATTACCTGGTTGGGGAGGCAAGGGCAGATTCCCAGCATCAAAGAATCCAGGAGAAGCTATAACAGGGAGAGTAGGCTGAGTTCATTTTGGACAGGACGCTTTGGGGAGACCCTCAGCAGAACGTGGGAAATCCAGCAGAGCACTGAGGTACAGACCTGCAATCCTAGGAATTTGGGAGACAGAGGCAGGAGAATCACACGTATGAGGCCCAAGACAGCCTGTGTAACTTAGCAAGACCGTAACTAAAGATTAAAAATAAAATAAAATGGCTAGGGGTGCAGTTCAATGGTAAGTGCTCAGCTTAGCATGTGCAAGGCCCGGGGTTCAATGCCCTAGTACTGAAAGAGGAGAGAAAGAAGAAAGAAAGAAAGAAAGAAAGAAAGAAAGAAAGAAAGAAAGAAAGAGAGAGAGAGAGAGAGAGAGAGAGAGAGAGGGAGAGAGAGAGAAGAGAGAGAGACTGAAAGGAGGGAGGGAGAAGAGAAAGAAAAAGACAGAAAGGAAGAGAAAAAGAAAGAGAAAGAAAGAAAGAAAGAGAGAAGAAAGGAAGGAAGGAAGAAAGGGAGGGAGGAAGGAGAGAAGGAAAGAAAAAGAAAAAAGAGAAAAGAAAGAAATGAAGAGAGAGAAATAGAAGGAAGGAGAAAGAAAGAAGGATGGATAGAGAGAGAGAGAGAGAAAGAAAGAGAGAGAGAGAAAGAGAGGGAGGGAGGGAGAAAGGAAGGGAAGGAGGGAGGGAGGGGGGAGGGAAGGGGAGGAAACTGGGAGACCAACCATGAAGATCAAGGGTGAGGCACAGGATTTGTCCCTACTGCTCACAGGATACCCCATATGTCCCACAATTCTATTATAAATGCCCGGATTCTGGTTTGTGAAGCCAGTCTGAAAAGAAAACATTGAGCTCCAACGAGGCTATGTGCAGCTGTGTCCCAAAGTGTTGCCAATGTGCCTCTCCCATGGCTAACTCGGCCTCCCCAGGTGGCTGGACGTGGGCTTCTCACTCACAGAAAGCACGTGGAGGAAAGAATTCTACCGTCCCCAGGAGTCTGAATGGGTCACAAAACCCTCGCAATCTGGATCAAGAACAATGTCAGAGCACTCAGCCTTTGCTCTCAGAAATGCGCTGTCACCTCCTGTCCCCAGAGAGAAGTGATGAGTGATCGCTCTGGCCCCAGAACATCTGTTTGGTCCTCTTAGGCAGCATTCGTCCTGGGAGACACAGGATGGGACGGGGGTGTGGCCACCTTGAAGCAACCAGGTCAGTGCCCCTCGCCCTCCCCTCCACACTCAGGCCCCATGCAAAGCCTGGAATCTCACAGGGCGTCCAGCAGAGGAAGGGGCCAGATGGTGCTGTGAAAACCTCTGAGCGGCAGACACAAGGGAAACAGGACAGAGGTGAGAGGTTGCCTCGTTTATAGCTGTATCATTAAGATAAAGGAAAAAAAAAAAGATTTCTTGTCGAAGAGTCTCAGACTTGGAGATTATAAACCCTTCAATTGTTCATTTTTTCTACTTACATTTTCCTTTCATTACCCCTAAATTCTGCCTGCAGCCATAGCCCTGTGGCATCCGATCCTGTCAGATCTCAGAAGCTAAGCAGGATTGGGCCTTGTTAGTAGTTGGATGGGAGACCGCCTGGGAACACCAGGTGCTGTAAGCTTGGGAGAAGGACCCGGCAACCCACTTCCAAAAATCAATCTGCCATTGAAAACCCTATGAACAGCAGAGAAGCACGGACAATAGTGTTTCACCTGTTGTACACAGGGTCGCTATGAGTTGGATACCAACTCGATGGCACCTAACAACAACAACCCCTAAATTCTGACCTCTTTGAGAGCATGGTCAATGTTACCTCAGCACTAGTCACTATTCCTGGTACACTGCACTGTTCGGAAAACATCTAATGACTGAGTGGGTGGGTGGGTATATGGATGGATGGATGGATGGATGGATGGATGGATGGATAATGGATGGCTGGGTGGGCGGCTACATGAATGGATGATGGATGGATGGATGGATGGATGGATGGGTCGGTGGATGGATATATGGGTAGATGGGTAGATGGGTGAATAGATGGATGGAAGATGGATGTGTGGATAAATAAATGGGAAGATAGATAGGTGGGCAGATGGACACACTCAACAAATGGCTCTTGAGTGCCTACCATGTGCCGAGCTGCAGTGCTAGCCCCTGAGGCTGTGGAGGCTGACAGCTCCTGCTTGCAACTTCAGAGGCTCTCACAACCCCACAAGGGTTAATGCCACTGCTAAGCTATTGCATGGTAAGTGGCATACCAAGAGGAGGGAGCACAGGACTCAGCACAGAGAGAGGTAGTACAGATAGAGTCACAAAAGATACACAAGTGTCCCTTAGTCACTGAAGTCACCATGTGCTTTCAGTCAGTGGTAGTCCTTCGGCCCACTGAAGTCTCCAAAGAGTTCATTCTGTTTCTTCCCCTCGAATGAGCCCACTACAATCAATACCCTTCCACTTTTGCTTCACAAACATTCCTGTGGGACAACTCTCTCTCCTCAAAAACAAAGCAATTAGCACAAACACTGAAGGACACCACACTAGCATGACAGTAGAAATACACTGTGGCAGGGTAGTGGATATCAGCAAAGTGGTGCCGTGAAAAGGATGCAAGGATCTGGAGTCAGTCTCCCAACTCATGAATTACAAGTTCAACAATGCAGTCACTAGCTAGAGAAAATAATTTATTTTCCCTGACCCTCAGTTTTCCCATATGTAACATAGGTAACATGGCAATGCATACACAACAGCATTGTTGCAAGGGTTAAAGGAGAATGGTAGGCAAATAAACTACCACAGTATCTGGCACCTGCCAGATGGCCCTCCATGTATCTTCTTCATTTCTTCCTTTTCTCTTTTTTCTTTTTCTTTCTTTCTCTCCTTCCTCCCTCCCTCCCTTTCTTCCTTCCTTCCTTTCTTCTCTTTTTCTTTCTTTCTTTCTTTCTTTTTCTCTTCCTTTCTGTCTTTTTCTTTCTTTCTCTCCTCCCTCCCTCCTTTCATTCTCTCTCTCCTTTCATTCTCTCTCTCCTTCCTTCCTTCCTTTCTTCTTTCTTTCTTTCTTTCTTTCTTTCTTTCTTTCTTTCTCTCCTGCTGTATTAGTCAGCTCTCATGTCTATAGCAGAAAAATCAACCAAAATCAACTTATGGAGGAAACAGATTTATTGAGGGCTCACAGTTAGTAGATCAGCCCATAATGGTGGTGGGGCAGGCATGGCAGCAACAGGAGCCAGGGCCCATAGCAGACCACCTTACATCTTCATGAGCAGGAAGCAGAAAGAGCAGAGCCACAAGTCTGGGATAAAAACTTCCAAAGTTCCACTGCCAGTGACCCACTTCTACCAAGCTAGACTCACCTCCCAAAGTTCCCACAACCTCCAAGGACAGTGTCACTAGCTGGGGACCAAATGACATGATCTTTGCGGGACACAGATCCAAACCATAACATTAGTCAACCTCTTTCCCCAGCCAACCCTATCATTGCCCAAAGGAGCCAAATGGCCACAGTGGCAGGGATGGAGGTTATACATGGGCTCAGCAACATGGACTTCCATTCACCAAGGCTGACTAGGCTACAGCTGTTGCTGAGTGCCCAATCTGCCAGCAACAGAGACCAACACTGAACCCTAACACATAGTCTTCCTTGGGGCAATTAGCCAGTGACCTAGTGGCAGATTACTTATATTGGACGGCTCCCATTATGAAAGGGGCAGCACTTTGTCCTTATTGGAATAGGCACTTATTCTGGGTACAGATTTGCCTTTCCTGCACACAATACTTCTGCCAAAACTACCACTTGTGGGTTTGTTGCTGTTGTTAGGTGCCATCAAGTTGGTATCCGACTCATAGCGACCCTACATATAACAGGTGAAACACTTTGCCAGTGCTTCTCTGCTATTCATAGAGTTTTCAATGGTGGATTGATTTTGGGGAGTGGGTTGCCAGGTTCTTCTCCTAAGCCTAAGCAACTGGTGTTCCTAGGCGGTCTCCCATCCAAGTACTAACCAGGCCCAGCCTTGCTTAGCTTCTGAGATCTGACAGGATCGGATGCCACAAGGCTATGGCTGCAGGCATTCGCGGGCTTATGGAATGTCTTATCCATCATGGTACAACACACAGCATTGCTTCTGACCAAGGAACTCACTTCACAGCCAAAACAGTGCAGCAACGGGCCATGCTCATGGAATTCACTGGGCATACCATATCCTCTGCCTTTGTGGAGCAACTGACTTGATAGGACAGTGGCATGGCCTTTTGAAGTTACAGTGACAACTAAGTAGTAATACTTGCAGGGTTGAGGCAAGGTTTTCCAGAAGGTTGTATATGCTCTGAATCAGTGTCTGATACATGATACTGTTTCTCCCATAGCCAGGATCCACAGGTGCAGGAATCAAGCGGTTGAAATGGGAATGGTTATCAGTCACCATTACCCCTCATGACCCCTAGCAAAATGTTTGCTTCCTGTTCCCAAGACCTTGTGCTCTGCTGGCTTATAAGTCTTGGTTCTGGAGGGACCTGTGCTTCTACCTGGAGGCACAACAATGGAACTGGAAGCTAAGACTTCCCCTTGGTCACTTTAGGCTTTGCGTGCCATTGAGTCAACAGGCTAAGAACCAAATTACAGTGTTAGCAGGGGTGATTGATCCAGACCACGAAGAGGAAATTAGGCTACTGCTCCCCATTGGAGGTAAGGAAGAGTACGTCTAGAGAGCAGGAGATCCCATAAGGTGTTTCTTAGTATTACCATGCCCTGTGATTAAGGTGAAGGGAGGAACGTCTGGGACAGGCTTAACACTCCTCTTTCCCATATGTAACATAGGTAACATAGCAATACATACAAAACAGCATTGTTGAAAGGGTTAAATAAGAACCATAGGCAGATAAACTATCACAGTATCTGGCACATGCCAGATGGCCCTCAATGTTAATTGCCTGTCTCCTACTGTATTAGTCAGCTCTCATGGCTGTAGCAGAAAAATCAACCAATACCAGCTTATGGAGGAAACAGATTTATTGAGGGCTCACAGTTAGTAGATCAGCCCATAATGATGGCAGGCAGCTATGGCAGCAGCCTGGAACAGAGGCCCCCTCTCTCTTCTTTCTTCTTTCTCCTCTCTTCTTTCTCCTCTTTTCTCTCTTCTCTCTTCTCTCCTCTTCTTCTTCTCTCTCTTTCTCTCTCTCTCTCTCTCTCTCTCTCTCTTTTCTCTCTTTCTCTCTCTCCTCTCCTCTCTTCTCTTCTCCTCTCTCTCTCTCTTTCTCTCTTGAATTGCCACTGCCCACAGACAACAGACAACAGTTCCCTCATATTCCAGGTAGATTCAACATCAGACTTTCCAAGGTGCTTCCAGACCTCAGCATCAGAGACTCTTCAGGTTTCCAGCTCTGGGACTGAGTGGCTACCAGTTTTTCTACAAGCACAGCTGTGGAACAGTCCCACTCCATCATGTAAGCTAATCTAATAAATACACACACACACGCGCGCGCGCGCGCACTTGATTTTGTTGTTAGATGCCATCAACTCGTTATTGACTCATAGCGATCCTCATAGGGTTTTCAATGGCTGATTGTCTCAGGATTGTTTTGGGAATGGGCTTCCATGTCCTTCTCCCGTGTGTGTGTGTGTGTGTGTGTGTGTGTGTGTGTGTGTGTGTGTATTCTATTGATTCTGCTCCTCTAGAGAACCCTGCCTGATACACCCACTCTCTGGAATTTGAGGACACCATTTATTTCTCATTGCCTTTTGTTGGTTGGATCCAACTCCATTCCATCCGTCACCCCCGCCTTTCCACACTGATTCATCAGAGCAGGAGATTCACCTGCCTGCCCTCCAGGCTATGGGTTCCTAAGGTACAAGACCAGGAGACAGTCAGCTCCACAGCCCCTAGGCCCAGCTCAACATCTGCCCAAATATTACTCAGAAACTGTCAGCTGAGTGAACCACAAGTTCTGCTGATGCCACCAATACCACTGCTACCCAGGCGAGTGCAGCTGGAAATGCCAAACTAGGACACCTGCCACTATGTCAGTATCTGGACTAAAAGACCAGAGCTGGGAAAGTGTGTCATGAACCCTGGGCATGAAATAAATGTGAATTATTACAAGGAAGTCACTATCAGTGACCTAGAGTGATCAGGAAATGGGGTGTTCCTGTGCATTTAAATTCCTGGGGAGTGAAAAGAAACCACCAACCCAGGGCTACAGAAGCTCAGAAAAGGGAGACAATTCTATCAGCTAAGGAGATCCGGGAAGGCTTTCTGAAGGAAGCAGCCTTGAAGGATGACAAAGAAGATCCATATGACCACAGTGCTGTGCTAGCAACTAATGGAATCTAACGTGTGGCAAAGATCCTAAGGCTTCTCCCAAAGAAACGAATTGCAATGGCCAGAGCTGCTGAGCACTTCCTTCCCAAGATCCCATCCTCCAATTACCCACCGAAATCCCTGAAGGGTAACAGACATCCTTCTTCTCCCCATCCCGGGACTGCGTGAGAGTAAGCTGTGGGTCCTAACAGATGCTTCCATGGCACTAAACAGAAGACCATCAGAGGGCGGAGGATAGGCAGAATGGGTAACCTGAGGACCACGTGGCCCATACCCTGCGGGCCTCCATTTTGTTGTGACTACAAATAGGAAGACACTGGGGCCCAATGAGGCCTCTTGTTTTTAAGCTTTTCATTTCAGCTCAAGAACAGAGCCGCTCAACTTCACCAGGCTCCCGCTCCAGGCAGGCAGTGTGTTGCAGGGATCTGCAGTGCTCTCCTGCCGCCATATTGTTTGCACCCTTGCTACTCCAGCAGCTGATCAGGTCATTGTGACCTGATTGTCTTTGTCTATAAATCTTGAATGATACTTACTTAAGTAAAACATTAAATTCGTTAAGCTGCATAAAACATCTCCTGAGTCTCATCCTTTTCTTAAGAGGACTGCTCAGACCTCCACGTAGGGCGGCTGAGCCCCCGCCATGTGCCAGGCACAAGTTTTATTTTACAAGAATCTTCCAATCCCCTAGTGATAGAAGAGGTCCTATCTCCTTTGTCACATGGACAAGGGAGGCTTGGGAGGCTGAGAACCTGACTCCTGTAATAGCTGGAAGAAGTGGAAGCTGCCTAGAAGGAATTGGCGAAACACAAGGCTCCAGGAAATGATGGAATACCAATACAGATGTTTCAACAAACAGGTGCAGCACTAGAGGGGCTCGCTTATTTATGCCAAGAGATTTGGAAAACAGTTACCTAGCCAATTGACTGGAAGAGATCCATATTCATGCCTCTTGCCAAGAAAGGGGATCCAACTGAATGTGGAAACTATCAAACAATATCATTAATATCACATTCAAGTAAAATTTTGCTAAAGGTCACTCAAAAGCAACTGCAGCAGTATATAGACAGGGAACTGCCTGAAAATCGAGCCAGATTCTGAAGAGGACATGGAACCAGGGACATCATTGTGGAGATGAATATTAGCCAAAAGCAAAGAATACCAGAAAGATGTATATCTATGTTTTATCGACTATGCAAAGGCATTTGCTGTGTGGATCATAACAAATTATGGATAACACTGCGAAGAATGGAAATACCAGAGCACTTATTTGTACCCATGAGGAATCTGTACATGCACAAGGAGGCAGTCGTTTGAACAGAAAAAGGAAGCACTACCTTGTTTAAAGTCAGGAAAGGTTTGCATCAGGGCTTATCCTTTCACCATACCTCTTCAATCTCTATGCTGAGCAAGTAATCCAAGCAGCTGGACTTTATGAAGAAGAACTTGGCATCATGATTGGAGGAAGAATCATTGACAACCTGCATTATGCAGATGACACAACTCTGCTTGCTGAAAGTGAAGAGGATTTGAAACATTTACTGATGAAGATCAAAGAACACAGTATGGATTGCACCTCGGTATGGATTATACCTTAATATCAAGAAAACAAAAATCCTTACTACTGAATCAGTAAGCAACTTCATGATAAATGGAGAAAAGATTGAGATTGTCCAAGATTTTGCTCTACTTGGCTCTATAATCAACACCCATGGGAGCAGCAGTCAAGAAATCAAAAGACACATTGCATTGGAAAAAGCTGTTGCAAAAGACCTCTTTAAAGTGTTGAAAAGTAAAAATGTCACTTTGAAGACAAGGGTGTGCCTGACTCCTGCCATCGTATTGTCAGTTGCCTCATAGGGTTGTGAAAACTGGAATAAGGGAGACAGGAGAAGAATTGATGCTTTTGAATTATGGTGCTGGAGATGAATACTGAATATACCATGGACGGTCAAAAGAACCAACACATCTGTCCTAGAAGAAGTACAGCCAGAGTGCTCCTTGGAAGCAAGGATGGCTAGACTGCATCTTATATATTTTGGACATGAAGTCAGAAGGGACTAATGCCTGGAGAAAGACATCATATTTGGGAGAGTGGCAGGTCGATGAAAAAAAGGAAAACTCTCCACAAATGGATTGACACAGTGTCTGCAACAATGAGCTTAAACATAAATAAGATCATGTGCCTGGCACAGAATTGGGGAGTGTTTCATTTCGCTGTATATAGGGTCGCTATGAGTCAGACTCGGCTCTAGGGCACCTAACAACAACAACAACAACAACAACAACAACAACAACAGTCAGGAGGGACCAATTGCTAGAGAAAGGCATCGTGTTCGAGAGAGAGGCAAGTCAACACAAAAAGGAAAACCCTCAACTAGATGGATTGACACAGTGACTGCAACATTGGGCTGAAACACAAATAAGAGCATGTACCTGGCACAGAACCCAGGAGTGTTTCCTTCTGTTGTACACAGGGTCACTATGAGTCAGCCCCTACTCAACAGCACCTAACAACAATAACAACAAAAACAAAAAACATAATATCTGATGGGCCAGACATCCCAAGCCAGGCCACCCACTCCAACTTCTCCTTCTACCAAAGCAGGGGAATCCCCAACAGTCCTTGATCCTAAAAGTGCAAAATTCACTTTTTTCTGAAGCTTTATATAGGAAACACATAAGTTTCCTCACTCGACCATTGCCAAGAAAATCCTGGCAGGAACCGCATTGGTTTTGTCAAATACTATAAACTCAGCGGGGCTGGGATTTAGCTCAGTGGGTAGAGCACTGCGCTGCAGTCTCTGAGGTCCTCAGTTCAACTTCCAGCACCGCAAAAATGGGAGAAGGACATGGCAATCCACTCCCAAGGCAATCCCGAAACAGTCAGCCATTGAAAACCCCATGAGGGTCACTAGGAGTCGGATACTGACTCGACGGCACCTAACAACAACAACCACCTATTATTTATTGGGAGAAGGACCTGGCAATCCACTCCCAAGGCAATCCCAAAGCACTTAGCCATTGAAAACCCTATGAGGGTCGCTATGAGTCGGATACCGACTCGACGGCACCTAACAACAACATAAACTCAGCGCATAGAGCGTAGTAAGCACTAAGTAAATATTAAATTAATTTTAATCTATAGTTTCTTGGATTTTTCAAATTGCTGCTTCAGCCCCATAAGAATTGTCATTTTCTCTCCTTTGACTTTTACTAACTTACGTAATGGAAGAAAGGAACTCTTCCCCAGCAGCTAGGGGCGAGTTGGGCATCTAGGAGGAAGGGGTGTGGCTAAAGCCCTTGTACTGGGGCCAGATTGTTGCCATGTGAAACAGTGGTTGTAAAGCAGGTTGTGGTCAGCCACCTTGGGGAGAAGAAAAGTACAGAGAACAAATATAAAACAGTTGCACCGGACCGATGGCGCATGCCTGTCATCCCAGCGGCTCGGGAGGTAGAGGCAGGAGGATCGCAAGTTCGAGACCAGAGGCCGTCTGCATAACTTAGCGAGACCCTGTCACAAAAAGTAAAAAATTGGGCTGACGATGCAGCTCCGTGGTCCAGCGCTTGCAGAGCATGCAGGCGCGAGGCCCTGGGTTCAACCCCCAGTACCGCAAAAAAAAAAAAAAAAAAAAAAACAGTTGCTACTTTTTTATTCTGGCCTATTAGAAATTGAGTCCTTCTGCCTCCCCTAAAATCCTTCTTTAAATGAAAATAAAAGAATTTAAAGACAGCCTTGCTAGAGGGAGCAATGGCACAGCATCCTGAGTGTGCTAAATACCACTCCGTTGTTCACCTTAAAATAGTGGCCTTTATGTTGTGTAAATTGCACCTTGACTTTTTAAAAACGCACTGCTGGCACTGTTGCTGAATGGAACTCCACTCCTTCCCGCCACGGAGAGTCCATCGGCTAGAAACCACCTGGTAACAGACAACAAGGGAGACCACGCCGTGATTTTTTTCAGAAGCAAAGTGACAGGCAGGGAGGACTGTGATAAGAGCTACATCTAAGGACGTCAGGTGCCAGGTCACACCCTCGGAGGTACACCATCTCATTTAGTCCCCTTGACAACCCAGGCCGTGGGACTACTCTTCTCCCCAGCTTACAGTTGAGAATGGGTATCTAAGAAACTCATGCCTAGCTGGGCATGGTGGCGCATGCCTGTAATCCCAGTGGCGGCTCGGGAGGCGGAGGCAGGAGGATTGCAAGTTCGAGACCAGAGGCAGTCTGTGTAATTTAGCAAAACCTTGTCTCAAAAAGTAAAAAAAAAGGGGGGTGGAGGCGGCAGCACTTGCAGAGCAAGCAGGAGACCTTGGGTTCAACCCCCAGTACTGCAAAAAAATAAAATAAAAAATAAAAATAAAGAAACGCATGCCTAGGTGCTGGGTATCTGTTTTGAGCCAGACACGGGCCGGGTGTGTAACTGGGAAGACCCTCATTCTCCCTGGGACTGGGGATTAGCTCAGTTGGTAGAGTGCTACTCCACACTCTCTGAGGACCTGGGTTTGATCCCCAGCACTGCAGAAATGGAAGAAGGACCTGGCAATCCACTCCTGAAGCAATCCCGAAACAGCCATTGAAAACCCTATGAGGGTTGCTGTGAGTCGGATCCGACTCGACGGCACCTAACAACGACAGCGTTCTCATTGAGGCAGTCAGGGTCTCTCGGTGGTAGAGGCCAGCAAGTTCAAGGATGAGGAGTGATGAGAAGCGGGAGCTGCTCACCGGTGGAAACCCTTAGCTGCCCCTCCCCCACAGGCTCACCTTCAGATGCCACTGCTGCCTCCACGTCATGGATGTGAGCCAGTTCTCCAAGATGGAGTTACTGCTGCCTTCTCTACTCTACTCCGCCCACAACTGTCGGGGTTTTGGCTCTAGCCCGGCTAAAGTTAGGGCCAAACCCTCAACATAAACATGTGGCTGATGTCGGGAAAGAAGGACCTCGGGAGACCTTCAGATGGTAGGAGAAGAACAGGGAAGGTTTATTGGGGTGCTCCCCTGATGGAGAGCAAGGAGCAAACAGCCCCTATAGAGCAAGGCTCTACCCCTTTAAGTGCTGGCTCTAGGCCTTTAGCATGGAATGCTGCAGGCTAAGTGCTGGTACAGCTCAGCCTTAAAGGCACAGCCACAGCCGCTGGTATTCAGTTGAGGTCCGATGGTCTTGACTCTCGCGGCTCGCCTTCTTTACCCCACTCCTTCCCAAGGACGGGAGGAGTTGGGAGGCTCTTCGTGGCTTGCTAGATGCCTTCGGCTCTTCGGGGCCCCTGGGCTTGATCTCACCAGCTTGCTAGATGATCTTGCAGGAGTAGGGAGCGCTGGTCCAGGTAATGAGGTTCAGGAGATGGTCAGAGAGGTCAGGATCGGTGGTGCTACAGGGATCGATAGGGGTCCAGGAGCCCCGCTTTTATAGGGTCCTGGAGGGGTCACATGGTGAGGTTCAGCCAATCGGGGCACACAGCTGGCAGGTACAGTGGGCAAACAGACATAACTGCCAAGTGGAGACAGTTATTACCTGCAAGGTGGTGAGGGGAGCCAATAAAAATTATGGTGGTTAAGGCTGGTCAAGCTGGTCGGGGGCCATCTTTGCTCACTCGATGGGAGGGGCTGTTTTGAGTGAGTGAGATGAGCCCTGGGGTCAACTAGGGGTCAGCCCCTCAGGCTATCATGAGGGACCCTAGCTGGGAAATATTATTTTAAAAATCCCCAACACCCAACGTTCTCTGCTTGCAGCCAGACTTCTCCAAATTCACCCTCCTATCTTGTTTCTACAACTTTACCAAGGGGTCCCCCCACGGAGGCCTCCCCCTTCCCCCGCTCTGGAAGTCGTCCCCTGCCCTGTTCTCATTCTCTCATTGACTCTCAAGGCCTCGGGGCCAAGGTGCCTGGATCTGGATCGTTTCCCCGGTTCTGCTTTGACTGGCTATGTGGTTTGGGGAAAACATGGCTTTTCTACACTCCAGCTCTCCAGGTATAAATGGGGGTGACAGCAACACCAAAACCACCATGGCCCCTAGAAAATGCTTTCTGCAAGACAGAGTGACCGTCTGATGTCCTTTCATCAACACCCAGCTCCCCATGGCCATGCACCCGGGAAAAGCTTTACTCTCCAAAAGACCGCTGGGCAGCCGGGCGTGGTGGCGCACGCCTGTAATCCCAGTGGCTCGGGAGGCAGAGGCAGGAGGATCGCAAGTTGGAGACCAGAGACAGTCTGTGTAACTCAGCGAGACCCTGTCTCAAAAAGTAAAAAAAATGGGCTGGGGATGCAGCTCAGTGGTCCAGCACTTGCAGAGCATGCAGGCGCAAGGCTCTAGGTTCAACCCAGTGCCACAAAAAAAAAAAAAAAAAAAAAAAAAGGCTGCTCGGCAAAGGTGAGCCCCACCCCCTCAGCCGAGCGGGAGCCCTCACCAAGCCTAGACCTGTAACAGCGTCGCAGGGCCCCTGAAAGGATGGCCCGTGGTGATCTGAATGTTCCCCCAGGAGACCTCAGGCCAGGAGCCTGTTGCTGGCACCCGGAGGAGGCCTCCCTCCCAAAAAGCGAAGTCTCACGGTTTCCGTAACTTCCTGCACAGCTCTATTGACACCTGCATATTTCCTGGCTCTTTTTTCAGGGTTTTTATAAAACTGTAACATTGCTACAGGAAAGCTGGAGAGAAATGAAAAATTTCTCTCCTCCGTTTTGGCCAAGCTGTAAATAAACTGTTTTCCTTCTATGAATTCCTGTCTCCGGCTTTCTTCTGGAATATGGCACACAATGACCCTGGGAGTCCGGTTATAGCTACAGACCTTACATTCTATCCTCCCAGTAATAGGCTTGCAGAAGTCATTGGCCTAAGGTGGGCAATTTGAGCCCCGAAAAGAATAGTTATCTCGCTAGATTGAATATCTTGAACGTCTGTTTAAAAAATTCATACATTTATAATAATACTAAGAAACAACAACTGAAACACAGAAACTAACCCTCACTGGCCACCTTTGGAGGATGCTAGGGAACAGACCCATTACTCCGGCAGATAAAGGAAAAGAACCAACCACTCCTTCCACCCTTCCTGTATAATCTACATTTTAGGAAAACCAAATAGTGGATGATAAAAGTCCCGTACGATAGAATTTCAGCACATAAATGAAGAAGGAATTATAAGTCGGGATTCATCATTTTGCAGTCACTAGGAAATCAGCCGTAGCCCTGTGGCATCCGATCCCATCAGATTTCAGAAGCTAAGCAGGGTCAGGCCTGGTTAGTACTTGGATGGGAGACCACCTGGGAACACCAGGCACTGTAGGCTTGGGAGACGGACCTGGCAACCCACTCCCAAAAAACAATCAGCCGTTGAGAACCCTATGAACAGCAGAGAAGCACTGACAATAGTGTTTCCCCTGTTGTATGTAGGGTCGCTATGAGTTGGATACTGACTCGATGGCAACTAACAACAACAACAAGAAAATCAGGGATCTGGCAGTGACTGTCAACTGTGGTTCAGTCCACGGATGAAAGATTAGTGGGGAAGTTTTGCAATGAATAGATCAGGCTGACATTACCCAGACCACTGGCCAATCATAACATCCCACAGGGAGATAAACAGGCATGATACATCCTGCCAAGATGCAATGTGAGGTACACGTTACCACTCAGACCTCTTCTGGCCTAAGAGTGAACCTGAACCTGATCAGCTTCCCCATCTAACTACCAGCTTACCAAATACACAGGAACAAAGGCACATCGTAAACAACAGCCCAGTGATGCAATCAGCAACATCCACGAAGCAGGGACTTCCAAGGGAACAATAGCCCGGTGTTTTCAACAAATAAATGTCAAGGAAAAACTGTTACAGATCAAAAGAAGCCTAAGAGACTCATCCACAGAACGTAGTACACGGACCTAGCTTGGATCCTGGTTCCAACAATCAAACCAACTTCAAAAACATATTAATGAAGCAGCAGGAGAAACTGATCGCTGTCTTACTCCACTGAGGGTGCTGTAGCAAAATGTCTTCCACTAGATATGGAGGATGGGAGAAGGACCTGGCAATCCACTCCCAAGGCAATCCCGAAATAGTCTGCCATTGAAAATCCTATGAGGGTCGCTATGAGTTGGATACCAACTCCACACCACCTAACAACAACAACAACAACAGACATTGAGGGGCAGCAGACACTTTAGCGCTCCAGAAGCCGGGAAGGCCAACATCAAGGTGCCAAAAGATTTAGTGTCCGGTGAGGGCTCAGTCCCTTCTTCAAAGGTAACACCTTCTTCATTGTCCTTCCTTGGCAGAAAGGACAAGGAAGATCTCTCAGGCCCGTTTTATAAGAATGCTAATCCCATTTGTTGGCATCCGATCCCATCAAATCTTGGAAGCTAAGCAGGGTCAGGCCTGGTTAGTACTTGGATGGGAGACCGCCTGGGAACACCAGAAGCTGTAGGCTTGGGAGATGGACCCGGCAACCCACTCCCAAAAGTTAATCTGCCATTGAAAACCCTATGAACAGCAGAGAAGCACTGACAATAGTGTTCCACCTGTTGTACATAGGGTCGCTATGAGTCGGATACCGACTCCACGACACCTAACAACAATAACAAATCCCATTTGTGACCTAACCAACTCCTAAAGGTCCATCTCTCAATATTATCACATTGGTATTGGTTCCAACATACGAATTGTGGCAGACACCAGCATTCAGACTACAGCAAACACTAACTAGATAATTGAACTAAAAAGAAATCACTAGTGCTAGGGGTATACTCAATGGTAGAGTGTTCGACCAGCAAGCACAAGCTCTGGGTTTCATCCCCAACACTGCAATTAATTAATTAAGGAATTACTGTTAATTTTTATTTAGCTGTGACAGTGGTATTATGGTTATGTTTTTAAGAGAGAGAATACTTTTAGAGATTCATACAATGTTATTTTTGAATTACCGGACATACTTTAAGAATTTGCTTTAAAATAATCCAGTAGAGAAAAGAGAAATGTTTAGAGAGTACAGGTAAAACAGAATTGTCCACATGTTGCTAATGTTTTAACCTGGGAAGTTCATATATGGAGCTCATTAAAATATTTTTATTTCAAACTGGGCACCATGGTGCATGCCTATAAATCCCAGCAACTCAGGAGGCAGAGGCAGGAGAATTGCAAGTTCGAGACCAGAGGCAGTCTGTGCAATTTAGCGAGACCCTGTCTCAGAAAGTAAAAAGATGGGCTGGGGGTGCAGCTCAGTGGTCCAGCACTTGGAAAGCATGCAAGCGCGAGGCCCTGGGTTCAGTCCCCAGTACAAAAAAAAAAAAAAAAAAAAAAGTCTTATTTCTTTTATGTATGTTTAAGTTTTTCCATAACAAAAGATTTAAAAATGAGAAAAAAAAGTGTGGATTTGGCCCTGAAACCTTTAGGCTTGGGGAGAAGCGTCAATTTCTAGTAAATCAATGGCAAAGAGGAACAATCCGGATTCACCTTTAGGACAGAGACTTCTCTGTACTCTGGAGATAGCCTCGGTGGATATTTGGGGTAGGCATGAGTAACAGTGGAGATTCTAGTCTGGCAAGCAATGATTTGAAGTGGTGCAAATTTAGAGAGAAAATACACACTTTCGCCACGGTTGAAGCCAAATCGCTAGAGTTTATGTTGGCTTTAAAAGAATGTTTTGTTTTCTCATTCTAAATTCAGGTTTAGAAGACACTGTCCTGGAGAGTGACTGTTTGTTCTCGGAAGGATTGTGTACGCTCGCTGAGGCAGCTGCTACCCAGAAGGCAGCAGCTGGCCCAGATGGAAGGAAGGCTGGAGGAACGGCCCCGGACCACGCTGGGCTAAGTCAGTGGGGACCAGGCACAGGCTGCCGAGCCCAGGCCACTCAGAGCCATGTGGGCGGCTGCGGAGCTTGGTGGGAAAATGAAGACCCTAGGGGATATCCCAAGGTCAGACTCACACGTCCCAGATGTATGGATGGGGAGGGATGGCTGAAAGGCAAGGCTAAGGCCCTGGGGTAAGGAGTAGGGGGGTTCCTGAAAGAAATAAAATCAGCTGCAAAGAGTCCTTGCAGAGACAGATCTAGGGATGGAAACTAGGAAAGCAGACCTGGGACAGGCGATGGGGACACAGTAGGGAGAGGCAGGAAGGAAGGGGTCCTTCTCCACCCTCCCCCAGCTGGGAAGACAGCGACCTCTATCGCAGGAGAAATGGGCTACATGGGGTGGAGCCTCTGAAAGAAGTCCTGCCTAGTAAACAGCTTTATGTTTTGTAGGCTCTAATTCCCTCCTGCCATAATGTCTTCAGGGCTGGGATTTAGCTCAGTTGGTAGAGCACCGCTCTGCAGTCTCTGAGGTCCCGAGTTCGATTCCCAAAACTGCAAAAATGGGAGGATGTGGCAACCCACTCCCAAGGCAATCCCAAAACAATCAGCCATTGAAAACCCTATGAGGGTCGCTATGAGTCAGACATGACTCAACAGCACCTAACAACAACAACAACATAATGTCTTCAACATACTATGGTAAAGCAACACGTCACAAGGGTAGGCAAGCTGATGGAAAGAATTAGGGAGCCCCTGAACCCCCAGGTGGAATAACTGAGGGAAAAAGGAAATGGTCTTTTCTCCACCCACTCCAAGGCCAGTGTGGTGACAGCAGTGACAGCTAAGGAACAGGTGCCATGGACTCAGGTGTCCAGCGTAGAAGGAGGCCACAGAGAGCCAGACACAGGGCAGGCCACCCAGATCCCCAGAGGGATGGGGGCTCTGAGAAGCAGAAGGCTACGTGGAGAGGCAGGAGTCTCAGGCCAGGAGAGCCCTGGATTAGTGAGAATCATACCCATTTCACAGAGCTGCACCTGCGGGGCAAGGTCTTCCGACTAGGAAAGCAGTACACATGTGCACTGTTGGTTTCTTTCTTTCTTTCTTTCTTTCTTTTTTTCTCTCAGTACTGGGGGTTGAACCCAGGGCTTCATGCTCTGCAAGTGCTGTACCACTGAACTACACCCCCAGCCCATTTTTTTTACTTTTTGAGACAGGGTCTTGCTAAATTATGCAGACTGCCATCGACCCTGCGATCCTCCTGCCTCCGCCTCCCGAGCCGCTGGGATTACAGGCGTGCGCCACCATGCCTGGCTCTGTTGGTTTCTTGATACCAAACATACAGCACTTGATCCAATGCCTAGACCAGAGCAAGGCGGTCACCAAAGGGTCACTGCAGTTCCTATTACTCTTATTCTATTGTTGTGGGTTGCTGTTGTTGTTGTTATAACTATGATTCATCACGAGGAAATGTTAATGCTTATTATAACATCGACTCAGCAAAGCTGAGATATAGAAAAGAATTACATTTCTTTCTCTCTCTCTCTCTCTCTCTCTTTCAGTGCTAGGGGGTTGAACCCCAGGGCTTTTCACATGTTATGCAAGTGCTCTGCCACTAAGCTGCACTCCAGTCCCTTTTCATATTTCTTATTTTGAGACAGGGTCTCACTAAGTTGCACAGGTTGTCTCTGGTTTTGAACTCACAATCCTGCTGCCTCAATCTCCCAAATTGCTGTGATTACAGGTGTGTACCACGGCACCCAGAGATTATATCTGTTTTTCCCCCAAGTCTAATGATTTAACTCAGGGCCTTGCATGTGCTAGGCAAGCGGCTCTGTATTTAGGACCATGGCTATAGTGAGTGAATCCTTGACCCTGAGAGCTCTGGAGAACAAAGGTTATACCCCTACTGCAGTCTGCCCCAGGGCATGACCAGGGGTCTGGAATTTGGGATGTGGAGGAAGGAAGGAGGTTCCACATCCAAGAGTAGAGGAGACAAGGCAGGACTGAGAATCCCTAGCCCTGGGCTCCACATACTGCGCTCTGGAGCCAAGTCTTTCACCTTCCTGCTCATTCTTGAAACACAGACAACACAGTGCCTACAGCAAGGTTCTGTTCTGAGTAGAAACAGTGGTACAGAGTGCTCAGCACTCTGCCTGGCACTCATATGACTCAAACAATCGCAGCTGCCAGGAGCTATGGCGGTGAGCCTCTCTCCTCTCTGATCCCCCTGCTAGTCCTGAGGCTACTCAGCAGCTCAGCAGCTGTTATAATAACCACTGCCATTTTCTCATGAAGAATCAGAGTAATAACAACAAAATAACAATAACAGCAGTAAACGAGACTCCACCCCACAGACTCGACACCTGCCTTAATGTGACGTCTGTGATCATGTCATCCACCTGCCTCACGCTTGAACAGGAAAATGAGACCCCAGACATGAGAGAGCCAATGAGGTGCCCACTGTGGTGACCTCCGAGCCCACAGGGCTGGCGTGAGGCCCTGAGGTCCAGCCCTAAGACTGCCAAGAAAAAACTGAAAAAAAAAAAAAAAACTGATGAGACTCCAGACACCCCATCATTGTGAACATCATCCACAAAGCTAAACTGGAGATATGAAGTTAATGCAAATGTTTAGGAAAAAAATAAAAGGAAAACCAATACATTTTAGATGTTAATATGTGTTAGAACAGTCAGTGTACAATTTTAGACCAATTGTAAAAGGTGCACGGAAATCTCTTCAGAACTGTCCCCACACAGCACCTCACCAGGAGCTCCTTCAAAAGAGGCAATGATACTCAATGCTCTGCATGCTCCAAAGCGGTCCTCCTCTTGTATTTCCAGAGAGCCCTGCTGCGACTTTCACTCCTTTCTACTCCAACCACACTGCAAGCTCCAGGCCACCTTTGCTCCTCCCCATCACACAGCACATTTTAGCACAAGAAACTTTAATAAATGAATGAACAGAGGGAGAGAATCATATAATCATTTCTAAGTACTTTGGGGAAAGTTGTCTCCAATTCCTAAGCAATTGCAAACTACTGGAAAACAACAAATGCACCAACTAAACCCCTAATGTCTTCCACTGAACTGACAAAAGGCCCCTGAGGTGGGAAGCCATAAGGAAAGGCCTGCCAAAGAGACCAGTCTTGGACAGAGCAGCCATGACACATGGGCAGAGGGGGCTCACTGTGGACTGTGCTGCTCAAAGAGTGCACAGGTGCCTGCAGGCCATTAGGGCAGGCTCAGGCCCAGCACTCTGGCCCCACCATGGCCGTCCTGTGCTGGCTCAGGGACCAGATGACTCACTCTGGCTGAAAGCATGACTCCCAGGCCACCAAGAACCTTACGGCTGAACAGGAACCTCCGTCACCTTGTCTCATCCCCTCATTGTCCAGGTAAGGAAATTCTTGTCCAAAGAGGCTGGCTGAGAAGCCCAAGGAACTCAGTGACAAATCTTGCCCACTCTTGACTCCCACCCCAAGGAACTCAGTGACAAATCTTGCCCACTCTTGACTCCCACCCCTGCCAACCCAAAGAAGTAAATTCATAAGAATACTCATAGCACATCCGACTATATTTTCTGAAAATATTTTGTTACATGCATATGATGTATATTGATTGCATCTGTTTGTGTAGGCAAAGGGAATTACTAGTTGTTTAGGGACAGGCACAGCCACCTGAGGCTTACAGAGCAAGTGTGGACATGGACGCCTCTCCTCCTTGACCTTTTCAGGAGTAAATGAATTTAGTCTATCAGCCGACTCTCAGGTCGTTTATCTTCTAATTATGCACCCACTTGACAGTCTGGAGGAAATGTGTGCCTCTAAAGATCAAGCCCTGTGTGAACCCCTGGGAGCATGGTTCAGAAGGTGAATGATGAAGGCCCGTGTGCATTCCCCTCTGCTCACAGGATGGAATCCCCAACCACCTTCTCTTGGGCACTGCACCAATGTCCCTACATCCGCACATGCCAGTCACAGGGGAAGAAAGAAAGTGGGGAAGGAGGGAGGGAGCTGTCTTATACAGCAGGGGCTGACACACTGGAGGGGGAGGCCAGAAAGCCCGAACGCTGGCCAGGTACAGTGGCTCATGCCAGTAATCCCAGCAACTCAGGAGGTGGAGGCCAGAGTATCACAGGTTCAAGGCCAGAGGCAGCCTCTGTAACTTAGCAAGATGCTGTCTCAAGATAAAAAAAAAATTAAGTGGGCTAAACATACAGCCCAGTTGTAGAGCACTTGCAAAGTATGTGTGATGCCCTAGGTTGAACCCCCAAGTACCACCGGAAAAAAAAAAGAAAGGAAAAAGAAAGACAGACAGACAGAAAGAAAGAAAGACAGACAGACAAAGAGCTGGTTCTTTGAAAAAATTAATAAAATAGATGCACCCCACCCCGCCAGTCTCACCAAAAGAAAGAAAGAAAAGGCCAAAATTGAAAAAATTAGAGATGAGAAAGGAATCATAACCAGTGATACGAACAAAGTCCAGAAAGCCATCCAGGAATACTTTGAGAAATTGTACTTTCAAAAAAATGGAAATACAAAAGAAATGGATAATTTATTAACACATACGATGTTCCAAAACTAAGCCCAAAGGACATAAACAATCTAAACAGACCCATTACATACACCAAAATACAGACGGTAATAAAAAGACTTCCAACAAACAAAAGCCCAGGCCCTGATTAGTTCACAACAGAATTCTATCAAACTTCAAAGAAGAATTAATACTTATTCTCCTTAAAGTATTTCAAAAAGTAGAAAAGAAAGGTGCACTCCCAAACTCATTCTATGAAACCACCATCACCCTGATACCTGAACCAGGCAAGGACACATCTAAGAGAGAGAACTATAGACCAATTTCCCTGATGAGCATAGATACAAAGATTCTCAACAAAATCCTGGCAAACCGAATTCAGCAACACATAAAGAAGATCATACATCTTGATCAAGTGGGCTTCCTTCCACAGATGCAAGGCTGGTTCAATTTACAAAAATTAATCAATGTAACCCAACATATCAAGAGACTTACAAACAGAAATCACATGATCATCTCAATCAATGCCAAGAAGGCCTTGGACAAAGTGCAATACCCTTTCATGATAAAACCCTGGAGAAGACAAGCATAATAGAGAAATACATCAATATCATAAAGGCCATTTATGACAGACCTACAGCCAATATCATATTAAATGGAGAAAAATTAAAACCATTTCCTTTAAGATCAGGAACAAGATAAGGATGTACATGCTCTCCTATCTTATTTAATATTGTGATTGAAGTCCAAGCCAGAGCAATCAAACAAGAGAAAGAAATCAAAAGGATACAGACAAGCAAGGAAGAGATTAAATTATCCATATTTGTGGATAACATGATCCTTTACCTAAAGGACCCTAAAAATTCCTCTAGAAAACTTTTAGATCTAATTAACTCCTTCAGCAAAGTAGCAGGATGCAAAATTAACTCTCAAAAATCAGTAGCCTTCCATTACACCAACTGTGAGCAGGGAGGAAATTAAGGCAACAATTCCTTTCACTAAAGTCCACCAAAAACTTAAATACTTAGGAATCAATCTAACCAAAGACCTTGACAATCTCTACAAGGAAAACTTCAAAACATTAAGAAAGAAATCTCAGAGGATACTGGAAGGTAGAAATCTCAGAGGATACTAGAAGGTAGAAGGACCTCCCCTGTTCATGGAATATTATAAAAATGGCTATACTACCAAAAGGAATTTACAGATTTAATGCAATCCCCATTAAAATTCCAGTGATAGACTTTACAGCAATAGGAAAAATAATCCAAAAATTCATATAGAAACAGAAAAGACAATGTATAGCCAAAAAAAACCTTAAGCTGTAAAACCAGCACAGGTGGGATCACAATCCCTGACCTTAAACTAAACTACAGGGCTATAATAGCACACACACACACACACAAAAACAAAAACAAAAAAAACAAAAAACAACAAAAAAAAAACTTGGTACTGGCACAAAAATAGGCCTGAAAACCAGTGGAACAGAATTGAAGATCCAGAGACACACCCACACAACTACAGCCACCTGATCTTTGACAAAGGAGCTAAGCACACAAATTGGAGAAAAGACAGCCTCTTCAACAGGGTTGAAACTTGGGAAACTTAGATTTCCATCAGCATAAAAATGAAAACAGATCCATACCTCTCAATTTGCATTAGAGTCAACTTGAAATGGATAAAAGACCTCAACATAAAACTAGAAAGCTTAAAGTTACCAGAAGAAAAGCTAGGAAACACACTCTAACACATAGGCATAGGAAAGCATTTCCTTAACAAGACTCCAGTTACTCAGGAAATCCAACCAAGAATTGACAAATGGGATTACGTGAAATTAAAAACTTCTGTACAACAAAGGAAACAATCAACAGAGTTAAGGAAGAACTCACTGAAAAGGAGAAAATCTTCACATCTTACACATCCTAGAGATAACTAATTTCTAAAATTTACAAAGAATTAAAGAAAGCAAATCCCAAGACAACAAATAACCCAACACAAAAGTGGACAAAGGAATTGAGCAGACAGTTCTTAAATGAAGAAGTTCCTAAGGCCACAAAGCATATGAAAAAATGCTCACTATCCCTAGCCATTAGGGAAATGCAAATCAAAACAGCTTTGAGATTCCACCTGACCCCAGTAAGAATGGCCAAGATCAGTAAAACAAATAACAACAAATGTTGGTGAGGTTGTGGAGAAAAAAGAACCCTCTTACAGTGTTAGTGGATTATAAATTGGTTCAACCACTTTGGAAATCAATATGGAAATACTTCAGAAAACTAAAAATAGAAATGTCATACAATGCAGCCATGCCACTATTGGGAATGTACCCAAAGGGAGACAGGTCATCATACCACAGAGATACCTGCATCGCCATATTCAATGCATCACTCCTCACAATAGCAAGGGTATGAAATCAACCAAGGTGCCCATCAACAGAATATGTATACACATATACACAATAGAATACCACTCAGCAATAAAAAGTGAAATAATGTCATTTGCAGCAAAATGGATGGAACTGGAGAACATCATGTTAAGCAAACGAACACAAGCTCAAAAAGAGAAATACCATAGATTCTCATATGTGGGAACTCAATCCTATTTAAATGAAGAAAAAATCCTATACATAAATTGATATATAAAATTGCACAGTTAAACTTAGTGAAAAAGGGACAATATAAAGAGTAGAAAGTGGGAGGAAGGGAACTAGCAAAAGTGAAGATTGTGGCAGTTGGGATGGGGAGGAGAATCAATGTAGAGGGATAAAGAGGGAGAGGATAATCTCAATGTAAACAACACAACTTCACGAGTACATGGGAAAAGTGGGGGAATATGACCCAAATATGCACATGAGCCCATGAGTTTTACGACATATTAGTCAAAAGGTTCCATAAACCTTGTAAGTTGATAAAAGTGTAACCAAAAGTGATGTAATAGTTGCGTCATGGAAAAAACCAGTGCTGTGTTACTCTGTGCCCCACCAACATTTACCAATAAAGAGAGAAAAATAAATAAGAAAGAGAGAGAGAGAGAGAGAAAGGGAGAAAGAAAGGGAGAGAGAGAGAGAAAGGAAGAAAAGAAGGAACAAAGGAATGAAGGAAGGGAGGGAAAGAAAGAAAGAAAAAACCTGACTGCTGCTTCAGCTTCTCTGAATGCCACACCCTCAGATTTGGGGCCTTGGCCCATCAAAGGAGCTGGTGTCCAGAGACCTGCAGTTCAGGCAGGCAAAGTGAGAGGCAGGTGTTGGTTTCTCTCCAGCTGTGCATATCAAGTGCTTGCCAGGAGTTTCTGGTCACCAAGGTCTGCAAAGCTGGGCGAGTGCTTTCTAATCTGCCGTCAAACACTCAGTACCTGTGTGCATCAATGTTGTTACAAGTAACACTGCCTTTCCCCCCACATTTTTTTCCCTGTGTTTGGGAGTTGAACCCAAGACCTCGCACACATATTTCAAGCATTCTGTCACTGAGCTGCACCCCCAGCTCATTTTTATTTTTATTTTTATCTTAAGACAGGGTCCCTCTAAATTATGCAGGCTGCCTTTGGCCTCGAACCTGGGATCCTCCTGCCTCCGCCTCATGAATAGCTGAGATTACAGGCAGGAGCCACCATGGCCTACCTCTTTCTCTCAGGTTTGGTAGCATGAGCATTAAGCTTCAAATACATAACACAGAGGCTGGCAAAGTTCAGCAAACACAAGGGGGCCGTTCCTGGAATACCTAAAACTGTGGGGCTTCCAAATAGGGAGTTGTTGTTAGGTGCCACCAAGTCGCATCCAACTCGTAGCAACCATCGCAGGGTTTTCAATGGCTGATTGTTTCGGGATTGCTTCAGGAGTGGATTGCCACATCCTTCTCCCAAACTAGGGAGTATGCAGTGAGTAAGAAGAGGAAGCTGCCCCACTCATGGGCCTCAGCCCCTCAAATTTTCACAGGCTACAAATCTTACTTTAGAAGAAGGGTATGATGGGAAATACCAGTGTAGCTTTTGCTTTGTAAAGCTCACAAGTGACTCCCAGTTCACATAGATAAGTCTTCACTGGAAGTACCTACAGGAGCCACTTAACCACCGGCTTAAATAATGCGACAAGCCTGTAATCCCAGCACCTCTGGAGGCAGAGGCAGGAGGATCGTAAGTTCGAGACCAGAGGCAGTCTGGGTAACTTAGCGAGACCCTGTCTCAAAAAGTAAAAAAAGTGGGCTGGGGGGGCAGCTCAGTGGTCCAGCACTTGCAAAGCATACAGGCACGAGGCCCTGGGTTCAACCCCCAGTACCGCAAAAAATAATAATAATAATAATAATGTGACAAGCTTTGATGCCCAGCCCTGTCCTTCCTTGTAGAACCAAAAATAATTCATTCCACCCCTACACCCTCGCATCCCTCCTGAAAGCCTGCCAACGCGGAACGTCATTTTTCTTGATCACATAGTAGTTACAGCACGCCTTGCTGTTGCTTTATTAGCAGCATCCATTTACAAAGCAAGTGTGAACGCTTTCCTTGCGGGTGTTGGTTTGTTCTTACTGGATATCGCCAAGGACAGAATCCATTTTCTGCTGCTTGTTCATTTTAATATTGATCTGGATCGTGGTGTATGTTTGCCTTTCTCTGAAATCATTATACAATAGAAAGCTTTGGGGATTTTTTTTTTAAATTAATCTTTGCACAAATAGAGCCAGGCATGGTGGCTCACACCTGTAATCCCAGCTACTCAGGTACTGGAGGCAGGAGGATTTTAGGTTCAAGGCCAGAGGCAGGCTGTGTAACTTGGCGAGACTCTGTCTCAAGATTTTTAAGAAAAAGTGCACTGGGGGTGCAGCCCAGTGACAGAGCACTTGCAAAGTATGCGCAAGGCCCTGGGTTCAATCCCCAAGTACTACAAAATAATAATAATAATAATAATAATAATAATAGCAAAATAATACTATACCAAAATTGAAAAATGGAGCCAGGTTTGATGTCTCATATTTGGATCATGAGTTTGAGGTCAGCCTGGGATACACAGCAATACCCACCTTAAAAAAAAAAAAAGAAAAAAAAAAACACTAAAAAATTGTAGCTCCACTAGAGAATATCAAGATTTAAAAACAATTGTAAGACAGTAAGTGGCTGCACCTGTTAAACTAACTGACATCTCCTGGCTTGCTGGTAATTCTCTAATTGTTTCTACCAAAGCAGGAAGTACTGGGTTAGAATCCAGCTCCTACCACTGGTTTTCAGAAGCTCTTTTCCCAAAGTGGCCCAAAACAACACTACTTTCTTTTTTCCCCATCTTTTCTCCCCCAAGAAAGGTTGGCCACTAATATTTCTGGGGAAATCTAAGAGATTTCCTTCTGTCTTAAGGGCTTCTAAGAGAAGCCCTTCCGTCTCAACTGCCAAGGCTCTCTGGTTACATGAAAATTAATTAATTAATTAATTAAAATTCAGGTGAGCAAATGTAAGGAATAGCGTTTTCTTTCACTGTCAATAGGACATACTCAGTTCTGGTTTTTCTCCTTCTGCTAATGGTTTTTTAAGAACAAAAGAGGAGCCAAGACACCAAGATCAAGGTGGGACCTGCAGTTAAATCTCTAAGAAGGGCAAAGCCTGGCAAGGTGTTCATCCCAACACGATAAAACACAACAGGGCCTCATGGAGGCCAACGGTAAGAAAATGGTCAAGTACACAGAGTCACTATCTACAGGACTGTATAACCCTGAAGAGAAGGATCTGAACCACACAATTGCTTAAAGATGTAATATTAGTTGTTGTTGTTAGGTGCCGTCGAGTCAAGTCCGACTCATAGCGACCCTCATAGGGTTTTCAATGGCTGACCGTTTCGGGATTGCCTTGGGAATGGGTTGCCACGTCCTTCTCCCATTTTGCAGTGCTGGAAATCGAACTCGGGACTTCAGAGACTGCAGAGCGGCGCTCTACCAACGGAGCTAAATCCCAGCCCTAATATCAGTTAAACAATTTTAAATAGGTGTAATCTGTATTTTAAAAAGTGAAAAGAGTCTCTGAGGGAATAGACAAAGTGATCACTAATGTGTTAGGCCAGCAACATTAGGGGCAATTGTTTTTCTCTATTTTCCAAATATTTTGAATGGCTGCTATGCTGGCTTTAACATAATAATGAAAGATTAACCTCAGGTCCCAGGCCAGTGGTGGTCTGGTATAAGGAACAGGGTCTATGCAATTAGACCAGGATTTGGATGACCCCATCACCTTCAGCAGGAGCCCCTGGGCATGGGTGTTAACAGTGCTGGGTCTGAAGCCCAACTGCCTGGGAAGAACCCTTGATTGTACCGTTAGCTGAACCTGGGCAAGTTATTCATCCTCTCTGGGCCTCCCCATGAAACACAGGTAACTGTATATCTACACAGCAGAATTTCTGTCACAATTAAATGCATTCAAATCAGTGATATCAGCCAGGTATGGTGGCCCATGCCTGTAATCCCAGGGACTCAGGAGGTGAAGGCAAGAGGATCTCAGCTTTGAGGCCAGAGGCAGCCTGCATAACTTAGCAAGACCGGGTCTCAATTTACAGGATATAGAAAGGGTTGAGGGTATAGGTCAGTGGCAGAACACTTACAAAGTATGCGCGAGGCCCCAGGTTCAGCCCCTCAATACCATAAAAAAAACAAAAAATGATAGGCTTAAACAATGCCTGGAATACAGCAAGATGTGTAGACATAGGCCATTTATGTATACATATGGTGAGTATATAAGTGCACACATACCTTACATCAGTATGTGTATATGCGAATGTATATACACAAACACACCTGTTCAGCAGATACACTTTAAGTACCTACCACATGCTGTATCGGGCTGGGATTTAGCTCAGTTGGTAGAGCACTGCGCTGCAGTCTCTGAGGTCCCGAGTTCAATTCCCAGCACCACAGAAATGGGAGAAGGGCCTGGCAATCCACTCCCAAGGCAATCCCGAAACAGCCATTGAAAACCCTATGAGGGTCGCTATGAGTCAGATACCGACTCGAGGGCACCTAACAACAACAACAACAACATGCTGTATACAATGCCAGCTTCTAAGTGGAAGATTCAGCTCCTGTTCTATAGCTTCCTATTCGGGGGCAGGGGGAGACAAGAATTAATCAAATAATCAACACACAAGCAGTAAGCAAATAACACACACACAGGCCACTCTAAACTATGAAGAGGCAATGAGAGAAAAGTGACAAGAACTCTGAGCATACAGCGGTGGCGCACGCCTGTAATCCCAGCGGCTCAGGAGGCAGAGACAGGAGGTTTGCAAGTTTAAGACCAGAGGCAGTCTGTGTAACTTAGCGAGACCCTGTCTCAAAAAGTAAAAAAAAAAAAAAAAAATGGGCTGAGGGTGCAACTCAGTGGTCCAGCACTTGCAGAGCATGCAAGCACAAGGCTGTGGGTTCAACCCCCAGTACAGAAAAAAAAAAAAAAAGAACGCTGAGCATGGAAACAAAGTGATCAGAGGAGGTGTCGCTGAGGATGTAAGATGAGCTCTCAGGGACCGCAGAGCAGGCACAGCACCGCCACGGGAAGCTCCAAGCCTGTCCGAGCACAGAGTGAGGGAAGTGGGTAGAGAGGCAGGAAGAGGCCACTGGCCTCATCACAGGGTATGAGCTCTACTCCAAACGCAAGGGGGAGCTATTCAAAGAGATTTTAAGCAAAGGAAAAGCATGGTCAAAATTGGGTTGGGACAGTAACTTAGCTGCCCTTGGCCTTAGTTTCCATCTCTCCAGAATGTGGAAAGTATCGGTCTTGCAGGGCAGTTGTTGCTCAGAGACAATGAAGCGGCACAAAGTGCTGTGTCTGGCACAAGAAGGGCTCGATGAATAGTACTGGAATGAGAACCATAATAGCCAAAAAACAGAAACAATCCAAATGTTAACAAAATGTGGTATATCCATACTGTGGAATATTATTCAGCCATGAAAAGGAATCAGGTATTGCTGACCCTCAGTTGGTAGAGTGCTGCCCTATGCCCTCTGAGACCCTGGATTCAATCCCAGTACCTCCCAAAATGGGAGAAGGACTTGGCAGCCCACTCCCAAAACAGTCAGCCATTGAAGACCCTATGAATAGCAGAGAAGCACTGACATAGTGCTGGGCATGGCACAGTTCTGGAGAGTGTTTCATTCTGTTGTACACAGGGTCGCTGTGAGTCAGACCCCACTCGAAGTCACCTAACAACAACAATATGCCACAACATGGATGAATCTTGGAAACATTCTAAGGTAATAGAAGCCAGAAATATATGAAATGTCCATAATAAGCCGTATCCACCAGGAGAACAAGTAGATTATGGGATGCCAAGGAAGGAGACTCTTTCCTAATAGGTACACAGTTTCTTTTGGGGGTAATGGAAATGAATGTATAATCTTGGAAAAATACTAAAAATCATTGAAGTATATGCTTTTAAATGGTGATTTTTATGTTGTATAAATTATAACATAAAATTCTTTAAAAAAAATAAAACGTAATACTGGTCTGGAGATGAAGTTCAGTAGAAGTGGTGTTTGCCTAGCATGTGCAAGGCCCTGAGTTTGATCCCCAGCACCGAAAAAAAAAAAATGTAATACTGACTATTATGTAAAAAAAATTTTTTTTCTGGTACTGGGGATTGAACCCAGGGCCTCGCGCTTGCTTGCTCTGCAAGTGCTGGACCACTGAGCTGCACCCTCAGCCCACTTTTTTTTTTACTTTTTGAGACAGGGTCTCATGAAATTACACAGACTACCTTTAGTCTCAAACTTGCCATCCTCCTGCCTCTGCCTCCCAAGTCACTGGGATTACAGGCATGCACCACTGTGCCCGGCTCATGTAAAACTTTTTAAAGTCAGAATCTGTAACATGAAATAAACAGGGAGCTTATCTTTCTCTGCTAATCCTAGGAAAACTGGAGGTGCGCAATCTCCCCAGTAATCAAAGTCCAAACTATCGGGACTAGGGCTCCAGCCCAGAGGTGGAGCACGTATCTAGCACGCACAAAGCCCTGGCTTCAATCGCCAGCACTGCAAAAGAAAAGAAAGTGCAAACTGCCATTTCATACGCATAGAGTCACAAAAATTAGGAAGTCTTACGATATTTAGTGTTGGCAAAAATGTTTGGAGGGGGGAGCCCTCCCCCACCGCTGACCGGCATGTGCGTTAGCGCAGTCGCCCCAGGGAGAAATCCAGCAGCGCTGAGTTACAGGGAACCTCACACACCAAGGAGCCCAGCGATTCTCCCCCCAGGGACTGCCCTTCTTGGGCACAAAGAGATGCATGTAAGAAGGTATTAGAGCAATATGGATCGTGACATAAAACAGGAAGCAATCAAAATGTCTATCACTGGGGGGAAGGATAAAAAATAAATGGTGATATACCATACGACAGAATCCAGAAGATCAACTAATACCAATCAGATCTGTCAATAATGGACGTGCGACGCCATTTACCGTGGGGAAATTTTCAGCACTCAAAGCAGGAGACGTGCACGTAAGTAGTAAACAGGTAAACGTGGGGCCTCACTCGTGAGAGCGGTCCCTCTGGATGAGGGGAAGCCAAGGACACTTTGCCCTTGTCCAACACATTGCTTTGCTTTACCGGCGGGGTCCCGAAGTCTCCATCCAAGCTGGGCAACTGAGATGGGAAGGGTGGAGCCTAACAGCCCTGTACTCCAACCCTGGCCTCTTCCTCCTCTGAAAGGCTTCCCCAGTCACCTCTGTGGGTGCCTCCTGCTTTCTTTCTAGGACAGCAGCAAAGCTTACCTCCCAGAAGCCTGGGAGCTGGGGGCACCAGCGCAGCCTCAAGGCCCAATGGACTTCGGGTTTGAATGGAATTCTGCCCCTTTCTAGTGGCACAACTTGTCAGTGAGGCTCTAAGCCTTTAGTCCTCAATGAGGATTCTTATAGTGATTTAATTATGTATTCATTCAACCTGCAGCATCACTAGATGAAGTCCTATAGATAAAATAATACATAAAATAGATGTGGACACATACAGAATGCGTCTTATGTATTTTGGACATGTTGTGAGGAGGCACCAATCCTTGGAGATGGACATCATGTTTGGGAGAGTGGCGAGTCAATGAAAAAAAGGAAGACCCTCTATTAGATGGATTCACACAGTGGCTGCAACAATGGGATTAAGCATGAAAAAGATTATGGCACAGAGTTGGGTAGTGTTTCATTCTGTTGTACATAGGGTCAGTGCCAGTTGGACCCAACTCGATGGCACTTAACAGAAACACAGAAAGTAACTGGTACAGTAGTTGGGATCAATAAGTATTTTTATTATGTTTGTTGTTGTTGTTGTTATTATTATTATTATTATTATATTATTATTATTATTGTGTGTGGTACTGGGGGTTGAACCCAGGGCCTCATGCCTGCATGCTTTGCAAGTGCTGGACCACCAAGCTGTACCCCTAGCCCATTTTTTAACTTTTTTGAGACAGCGTCACGCTAAATTACGCAGACTGCCTCTAGTCTTGAACTTGTGATCCTCCTGCCTCCGCCTCCTCAGCCGTTGGGATTACAGGCGTGAGCCACCGCGCCCGGCTTTGTAATTATTATCTTTATTTGGATAAACTATAAAAGGAGAAAACTTACAAACCGAGGAAGTTTCCAAATTGTACCCATTCTGTATATAAACTTCAATAAGTGAACATATAAATATAGTAACAGTTAAAACAAATAAAAAGTAAACACTAAATGTATGCCTCCTGAAAATGAAATATAGCAAGGACCTAACAAGAATTTGGGACTTTCTACGTGTTTGTGGTTGGACACATTCAAAATTATCTTCTTACAAGGTGCAATATAAAATGGAATATGAAAGCACCCTCTGGCTGGGCGCAGTCACACACACCTGTAATCCTACCGCCTCAGGAGGCTGAGGACAGAAGCAGCTTGTGAGATTTAGACAGGTGAGATGCTGACTGGAAATTTAAAGGGGGGCTGGGGCTGGGGGTGCAGCTCAGGGATAAAGCTCTTGGCTAGCATATGTGAGGCCCTGGGATCAACCTCTAGTGAAAGAAATGAGGGAGGAAGGAAGGAAGGAAGGGAAGGGAAGGGAAGGAAGGAGAAGAAAGAAAGAAAGAAAGAAAGAAAGAAAGAAAGAAAGAAAGAGAGAGAGAAAGAAAAAAAGAAAGAAAGAAAGAAAGAAAGAAAGAAAAAGAAAGAAGGGAAGGAAGGAAGGAAAAAAATGAAAAGAAAGGGAGGGACAGAGGGAGGAAGGGAGGGAGGAAAGGAAGGAAGGAAGGGAGGGAAAGGAAAGGAAGAAGAGAGGGAGGGGGGAAGGAAGGAAGAGAGGGAGGGAGGAGGGGAGGGAGGAAGGCAGGGAGGAAAGAAAGAAAGAAAAGAAAGAAAGAAAAAGAAGAAAAGAAAGAAAGAAAAAAGAAAGACAGAGATGGAGGGAAGAAGGGCAGGAGGAAAGAAAGGAAGGAAGGAAGGAAGGAAGGAAGGAAGGAAGGAAGGAAGGAAAAAAGAAAAAAGAAAGGAAGAAAAGGAAAGGAAGACGGACAGAGGGAGGGGGAAGGAAGGAAAGAAAGCAAGCCTCTCTCAGATGAACTGGGTCACAGTAACTGAGATATAGAGGAAAGCTGTCTAAACACTCCACCACCAAGAATCCCATCTCGTGCTCCTCTCTCTTGGCTTCCGACCACCCCTGCTGTGCTTTACGGAAGACCTCAGGGAGCACACGGCATAAATGAGTGAATGCGAAGTCAGCAGTGAGTACGGCTGAGTTAGACAGGGTCCTCTCACCAGATGAGACTGAAGGTGCCTGCTGGCTGGTTCCGGGAAGCTGGGCACTCCGCTCAGGTCCAGTGGGTGCCGCAAAGATGGACCCCACTTCCTGCCCTCCAGGGGCGGGGCAGGCAGCAAGGGGGACATGTGATGGTCCCCAATGTGATCAGCACACGACAGATCCTGTCACTGCCGGGCCTAAGACCCTGAGCAGGGAGCGCAGCCCTGTGCCACGTTCGGAATCAGCTCCCAGGTGAAAGGTAGCAGTGAAATGAGATCTCATTAACCGCCTCTGTTTGTTGTTAGGTGCCGTGGAGGTGAGTCCGACTCATGGCGACCCTCATAGGGTTTTCAATGGCTGACTCTTTTGGGATTGCCTTGGGAGTGGATTGCCAGGTCCTTCTCCCATTTTGCAGTGCTGGGAATTGAACTCAGGACCTCAGAGACTGCAGCGCAGAGCTCTACCAACTGAGCTAAGTCCCAGCCCAAATCTCCCCCTACCATTTAAATCAAACCATGGCCCACCAGTACTCTCCCACCCTCTCATCTTCCTTTCTTCCTGCTGCTCTTCTTGGGCTTTCTGGCCCCGAGGTGCCAGGATGGGTAGAAGTCTTACCTTTCCTTGCTGTAAAGACAGAAAGTGTCCCGTCCTGGCTCATTCCAGCTGAGAAACGCTCACAAGTTTGCTTTTCACACAGGTGTAACCATTTTACTTAATAAAGTAACCATCTGTTACTTGAACGATACTTTCCAGCAGTTCCTATAAGCAAGACAGCTAATTTTATGTACAATATTTTAGTTGCTACAATAAGAATATTTGACGAACTAGACTTTAGTTGCTACATGAAGAATACTTGAAAGAACCAGGAAAGGTAATAATACTTTTCCGGTTTTTCAAGCAACAAGTGCGTAATGTAAAGAAATGATGTAAAAGGGTTTCTAATGTCTACAGATATCAAAATTTGTGTGGTAGAATAGTTATTGTGACGACATGGATAAAGGTTCCTAGCAGTCCTGCAGGGAAATTGTACTTATAAATTTTTTTTAGAAAATTTATATTCTATGTAGTACATTAAAAAAAAACAGAAAGAACCTCTCAAAATGCTAAGCATGGTTATCTGTAGATAGAGGGATTCATTTGTATTTTTCCACTTATAAATTTTCTGCGATTAACACATCGCCTTTGAAATTTGAAGAAAATGCTTTTAAATCTTTTCATCAAACAAAGAGATCAATAAATTTTCCTCAAACAAAACCGAAAGACTGATGGAAATGGCTAATGCAAATATTATTGATCAGCCCCTGCCCAGAATTGACAGCACCAAGTTGGCCCCGGGGCTCCGCTCCCCGGGGCTCCCCACTCCTCCCCACTCACACTGGCAGGGCAAAGGACAGGGCCAGATAACAGTGTGGAGACATGTCTTTGATGTCCTCAGCCGTCACCCTGGACAGCCGTCACCCTGGACAGCCGACCCGGGGAAACAAAGGTTCATTCTCCCAGCGCTGGCCGCAGCCGGCCCTGGGGCTCCCCACCTTTTGATACTGCGTGGTTTCCCAGCGTGACCTCTGCACCCACACACAAAGGCCTCATTCGCAGCACGGCCAGTGATGTCGAAAATTCTCTCCAGATTCAGCCAATGACAGAACAACTATTTTTTTTTTCTCCAAACCAGCTTTGTGTTTCCATGACCCAACTGGAGTGAGAATGGAGTGTTGGAATAAAACGAACAAAAAAGATCATTCCTTCCACTGTGACCAAATATTTCTGTGCTCATGGGAATTGTCTTGGGGTAAGGAAATTACAGATAAATTTTGCATAACGGTGCTTTTTAATTCTTTTCTCCAGTGAACATATCTGCATAAAACATGCCAAAATATGAACAATAATGTTTTAAAAATAAAAACCCATACTTCCAAAATTGCACTTGAGTTCCACGTATTCTATACACAAGTTGGGAAAGAGCCAGTGGCTGGAGAGCCTTATTTTTGGGTGGGGAGGCCTCGTGAGAGCTGACAACTAAAATTGGCCAGCAGTTTAGGCCAGTGTGCAGCTAACGGTGCCCAGAGTGGTCATGCCCATGCCTAATACAAGGTCAGCTTCACCCTGCAGGTCAGCGTGCCCCAGATTGGCCAGGACACTCAGTATTACCACCCCTCCCTGGAGAGGCAGGCTGCCCAGATGCCCAGCAGGAAAACTCAGCAGGAAATCAGGCTCCCATCAGCTCCCCCACCCCCCAGCCCCATTTGTCATGCCTGACTCACATACCTACCTAACTGCCATCCAGGCCCAACTCACAGTGTCCCTGAGCTGAGCTGTCTTTTTGGATCTGCAGAAGCCTGGAATTTATACAAACATCTCAAATTTATCATGCAAACTTTAGGAACTTTTATGTCTCAATTACTTAACTTGATCGTAAAAAGCACCAACTCTTAAAATCCCAAAATAAATCAATGCAAAGCAATTGAGTGGTGCGCAGATAGCCTTTTCAATAAATGGTGCTGGAACAACCAGATATCCATAGGCAAGGAAATGAAACTCGACCTAAACCTGGACACCTTACATAAAAATTCACTTAGAGAGCCGGGCGCGGGGGCACACGCCTGTAATCCCAGTGGCTCGGGAGGCGGAGGCAGGAGGATCGCAAGTTCGAGACCAGAGGCAGTCTGTGTAATTTAGCGAGACCCTGTCTCAAAAAGTAAAAAAAAATGGGCTGGGGGTGCAGCTCAGTGGTCCAGCACTTGCAAAGCATGAAAGCGCAAGGCCCTGGGTTCAACCCCTAGTACCACAAAAAAAAAAAAAAAAAAAAAAAAAAAAATTCACTCACAATGGATCACAGTCTCATACATAAAACATAGATTAAAAAAAATTTCTTTTAACTAATGGGATGTTTTGTATGATCTAGGGTTAGTGAAGGGGCTGGGATTTAGCTCAGTGGGTAGAGCACTGAGCTGCAGCCTCTCATGTCCCGAGTTCAATTCCCACCACCGCAAAAATGGGCGAAGGGCCTGGCAATCCACTCCCAAGGCAATCCCGAAACAGTCATCCATTGAAAACCCTATGAGGGTCGCTATGAGTCAGATACCAACTCGACGGCACCTAACACCACCACCAACAACAGGGTTAGTGAAAGAATTTTTAAACTTGACATCAAAAGCACAATTCATAAAAAAGTTGATACAAAGGAATTCGTTAGACTAAAATGGATGGCTTTGCAAAAGACCCTGCTAAGATGATGAAAAGGCTGGGCATGACGGTGCAAACCTGTAAACCTGTAATCCGAGCAACTCATGAGGCAGAGCCAGGAGCATCTCAAGTTCAAGGCCATAGGCAGTCTGCATAACTTAGCAAGACTCTGTCTCAAAATTAAAAAAAAAAAAAAAAAGAAAACTGGCTGGAGGTGCAGCTCAGTGGTAGAGCATTTGCAAAGTATGTGTGAGACCCTAGGTTCAACCCCCAAGTACTGGAAAGGAGGAGGAGGTGGGGGTGGAGGAGGAGGAGGAGAAGAAGAAGAAGGAGGAGGAGGAGGAGGAGGAGAAGAAGAAAAAGAAGAAGGAGGAGGAGGAGGAGGGGGAGGAGGAGGAGAAAGAGAAAGGAGGAAGAGAAGAAGGAGAAGGAGGAGGAGGAGAAGAAGAAGAAGAAGAAGAAGAAGAAGAAGAAGAAGAAGAAAGGAGGAGGAGGAGGGAGCAGCAGAGAAAAATCCAAGTACAGAATGGAAGAAAATGTTTGCAAACCATATATACAACAGACTACTACCTAGAATATTTTTTAGACTCTCAAAACTCAATAATAAAACAAAGCATGACCATCCAATTAGAAAATGGGCGAAAGACATGAAGAGACATATTGCCAAAGATGATAAACAGATGGCAAATAAACCATGAAAAGATGTTCAAAAGGAAAAAACAAATTTAAAACACAGTTTGATATCACTACACTCCAGAATGGCTAAATTAAAAATAGTGACAATACCAAACGCTGGCAATGATACAGAGAAACTAGATCCTCACACATTGCTTCGGAAATACAAAATGGCACAATCACTCAGAAAATTGTTTCATAGTTTCTTAAAAAGCTAAATGTGCAACTATTAAAAGGCCTAGAAATTACCCCAATTCTATAAATTTTAAGAAACTAAAATTTGTATTCACACAAAAACCCATATACAAGTATTTGTACTATCTTTATTCATAATAGCCAAAAATTGGAAACAACTCAACAGGCTTATCCTTCAACAGGCTATTGGCTAAATAGACTGTGGTAGCTAGGTACCAGGGTGTGTGCCTGTAATCTGGAGGCTGAGGCAGGAGGATCATGAGTTCAAGGCCAAAGGCAGGCTGTAAAATTTAGCAAGACTCTGTCTCTAAAAAAAAATTTTTTTTAAGGGTCTGATGGTGCAGCTCAATGGTAGAGCACTCACCTAGCACATACAAGGCTCTGGTTTCAACCCCATAGTAATAAATAAATAAATAAACAAGCAAGCAAATGAATAGACTATGGTATATCCATACAATGGAATAGTATTTAGCAATAAAAAGGAATTAACTATTGGTATTTAAACCACTTAGTTATATTTTTAGGGATATAACAACTTAGGTATATTTTCATTCCGTTCTGAATGAAGAAAAAAAGCAATCTCAAGAAACACATAGTATTTAATTCAGTGTATATATTTTGATTGACAAAACTAGAAATAGACAACAGATCCATGGTCAGAGATGAGGAAAAGAAGTAATTATGGCCACAGAGGCGTCACCTGCAGGATCTTTACTGAGATGAAGTTATTCTTTATTTTCACTGAATCAGTGTTATGATGTTGGATGACAGTTTTCCAAGAAGTTACTTTTAGGAGAAACTAAATAAATGGTACATGAGATCCCTGTACTATTTCTTACACTTGTATGTGAATCTATAATTATCTCAAAATAAAATTTTTGATAAAAAAAAATAAGTCCTATACGGCAGCATTTAGAGAAAGGTGTGTGTCAGGGCTGTATACTTTCACCCTATCTCTTCAATTTATACGCTGAGCAAATAATCCGAGAAGCTGGACTTTATGAGGAAGAACGCGGTATCAAGATTGGAGGAAGACTCATTAACAACCTGCGTTATGCAGATGACACCACTTTGCTTGCTGAAAATGAAGAGGATTTAAAACATTTACTGATGAAGATCAAAGATCATAGCCTTCAATATGGGTTACGACTAAACATCAACAAAACAAAAATCCTTACGACTGGGTCAGCACGCAACTTCACATTAAATGG
>VMDO01000719.1:0-223797 GCA_007922755.1 Pedetes capensis
TGCCTGTCAGCTTCTCAACACTATAGCTGAGACACTTGATTTATAAAAGAAAGTTTATTTGTCTGACAGCTTTGGAGTTTGCAGTCCATGACTGGATGGACCCATTTTGCCTTTAGGCCTCTGGTGGGGTGCAGGGGACAATGGCATGGAGTGTATGGTGGAGCATAACTGCTCACCTCATGGCCAGCAGATAAAAATCAGAAAGAGGAAGAGAACAGGACTGCTCCATCCCCTGAGGACACATCCCCAGTGACTTAAGTTCCTCCTACTAGGCCCCACCTCCTCAGGGGGCCACCACCTCCCAATGGCAACATTTCATGGAATGAGCCTCCAACATACGGACCTCTGGGAGACAGGCATCCAAACTACAGCAGGCGCAGCACTGACTTCTACATTGGTCATAAATCTGGAAATATTAATGCACTCAAGTATTTACCTTTCCAGTGTTTTTCCTTCATTCCACAGATGTGAATTACAACTGATTTCTTTTCCTTGTCACCTAGAGAACTTGAACATCCCCTATGGTTCCTGTCTCCTTGCAATAGCATCCTTCAGTGTCTTTGTTTCACCCTGGTTTGTAAATCAAAACTTTCAGTGTATATAGAATTCTTGATTGACAGGCTGTTTTATTTATTATTTTTTAAATAAGTCTGTGAAGGCTTTCTCCATCATCTCCAGGAACCCACTGTGCAGGGTGGGAGCTGGCCACAGTTCCCCTGTGTGTGCCCCTGCTTCTTTGCCTGTTTTTGTGATTTTCTCTTCAACTCTGGTTTGTGGCTATGATGTGCCTAAGTTTGGTTTTCTTTGTGTTTGTCCTGTTTCTTGCATCCATGAGTTACTGTTTTTCACCAAATTTGGGAAATATTTGGCCATGAGGTCTTCAAATACTTTTTCTGCATTATTCTCTCTCTCTTCTCTTTTTGGGATGATAATTACATATATATTAGATGTGTTGACTGATCAGTCCATTATATCAACATGTATTAGTCTCGCAGGTCTCTGAGGCTCTACTCGGTTTTGCTATATTCTTCCAGCTGGAAAATTCCAATTGCTCTGTCTTCAAGTCCACTGACCTTTTCTCTGGTTGTTCAGCTGCACGATGAATTCTTAGTTTCTATTTATCTGCTGAGATTGTCCATCTGTTTACTTATTATGCCCATATTTGTTCATAATATCCTTTAAAATATTTCTAACAGCCATGTTTAAGTCTGCTAATGCCGAGATCTTGATCATTTGAGTTCTGTTTCTATTGATTACATTTTTTTTTCCAGTCTACAGCCATACTACCCTGGTGCCCAATCCCATCTGATCTTGGAAGCTAAGAAGTGTGGGGCCTGATTAGTCCTTGGGTATGAGACCTCCTGGGAATACCAGGTGCTGTAGGCTTGGGAGAAGGACCCAGCAGCTCACTCTTGAAACAATAGCAGAGAAGCACTGACAATAGTGCCTGGCATGGCCCAGTGTCAGGGTGTCTTTCATTCTGCTGTCACTATGAATCAGACCCGACTTGAGGACACCAAACAACAACACATTTTTTTTCTTTCCTTTTTCTTTTTGTATATCAACATATTTATGTTTAATTTGAACAGCTTTACCAAGATACAAGCTGCACATACACTTTGCTCATTTAATAAATGTACAGTTGAGTGGTCTGTCCTACACTGGTAGCCTTGTGAAACCCTTGTCACAATCCCTTTGGAACATTTTTCTCACCCTCTCAGCAGTGCCGACCCCCGACCTTGCTCCCTGCCCCACCCACCACTCTTCCCTCTCTGACTCTATGGAGTTGACAGTCCCAGATGTTTCTTAGAATGTGTGGTGCTGACCTTGGTGACCAACTCCTCCTCTCATAAGAGTCATCGGGGCGCCTCGTGTTTACACGTGTCAGTGCTTTGTGTGGGGTTTTGCTCTGCTTTGTTTTATTTCGGTACTTGGGGGCTGAACCTGGGCCTCACACATGCTTTCCAATGCTCCACCCCTGGGCTGCAACCCCAGCCCCTTTTTATTTTCTATTTCAAGTCAGGGTCTTGCTAAGTCACGCAGGCTGCCTCTGGCCTCAAACTCGCGATCCTCCTGCCTCAGTCTCCTGAGTTGTTGGGATCACAGGTGTGCACCACTGTGCCCAGCTGCTTCATTCATTTCTATGGCTGAATATTACCCCACCATGTTTGTTATCCATCTTTAGCCAATGGGTTTTGGGCCATTGGGACAGCTTGGCCATTACTGCACTATCGCCAGGCCTTCATGGGCCTGCAGAGCGTGGCCTTGTCATTAGCGGGGCTGCTCCATCTCAATTGGCCCTTTGTCCTAGGCATGGACCTTACTGTCTGTGGCAAGAACATGGCCTTCGTGAGCTTTTCACAGAACTCTGGCATGTCCGGCAATGTCATTCTACCTGGCATCCCACAGCCCTTCTCTGTTGGACCTGCCATCACCTTCAGCCAAGGGCTTTGCTGCTCCTCTGCCCCAATGCCTGGAGTCCTAAACACTTCCCTAGCCCCAACTCCAAACCGCCTCCTCCGCTCAACATGGCCTCCGAACTCTATTCGCGCTCCATCTGTGTCTCCGTGGTAGGAGGCTGGCAGCTTGGCTCACCATGCACTCTTCTCCCGGCATTTCAGTTTGTGCCACTGATGCCCACAGCAGCTGCCTCCTGGGTTAGTCCCTCTTGATGGGAGTAGTGGGAGCCAAGCCCAGAGCCAGCAGCCTCTTCACGCTAGAGGTGGAGCTGCCAGGAGATTGCAACGCCTCTCCCCGCCCTAGGACGTTCGTGCATGGCTCTGAGGTGATCATCCTGAGAGCACTTGGAGGAACCTGGTCTCTGACGAAAGAGCAAGCGACATTCACAAGGGCCTCACTTGCCCTCACTGGCCCTGAGCGTCAGAGGAGGGTGAGGGCGGCAAGAGCAAATGTGCCTCAAGGCCACAGAGCCCATGGGTCTCAAAGGCAAGGCTCTTCCCCTGCGGGGGCCTGGGGTGCAGTGAGGCCTGTCCACACTAAAGTCATCTAGGATTTTCAGTTCCGCTAGCCACCTGCACTCTGCAAGACCGGCCACCCCTGCTCTGGGTTTCTCCAGGGACCCGTAGTTCCAGTGTCTGCTTCCCACCAAGCCTTTGCTGGCTTTGGCTGCCATGGAGTGAATACTGTGTAGAGAAACCCGCTGGTAGAGGCCCAGGCACCTAGCACATGTGTGGCCTATATGTTTATCTGGCAGCCCTCTAACAACTCACTTCCTTCTTACCTGGGCATTTGACATCATATGACAGCAGCACGAAGCTGACCTGGGCCCCAAACGGCCATCTGTCCTCAGGCTTCTGGCCCCTGGATTCCCATGGTCAGGTGCACAGCGAGGTGCCGTGGTCTCTACCACTCTTCTCAGCTCCTCTCGGTCTGCCAGCTCAATTCAGTGCTCCTGGGAAAGCAGCCGAGCCTGTGGGGCAGAGGCTATCCCCACACTATAGAGAGTACAGCCTTTGGATGAAACAGGGAACAGATAAAACCCAACAACAAAATAGACTAGCAGAGAGGCACAGACAAGGGCAGATACTTTGGATTTGGTATGTTACACAACAAAAAGATGAAAAGTAAAACCATCCTATCCCATCCAGCCCTCAGCCAGTCTTTCATCTCATATATAATTTAGTATCATGGGCAGCTGGGGTGGGAGGGGCCAGTGATTGGCACCTCACAGGGTCTGGTGGGGCCGTGAGGTCTCTTGAGGACCTTGTAAGAAGGAACGTCCATAGCTCCATTGTCATTACCATAGACCTAGCCATGCTGTACAGTTCTGCTCATTTTGTTGCCAAGGCTGTGGGCAAATGTCCCTGAAGTCATTCTAGGTGTTCTATGTTAAGATGGCCAAGATGGCGACCATCATGTCCAGCCATGTCCAGCCTGGAGAAATCAGCTATGCTACAAATTTCAAACAAATCAAAATGAAACAAAAAACAAAAAACAAAAAAAGATGAAAAGTAAGAAGCTCCCTCGACATTGGAGATGGGAGAAAGGTGTGAGCGCAGCTGTGGGGGCAGACAAGCAGGAGAGAGAAGCCAGGGGCTCCTTTGATCTGTAACAAGCTGAATAGCATCCCAGAAAAGACCTGTGGGTGTCCTGACCACCATGCTGAGAATAAGGCCTTACCTGGAAACGGCACTGCAGATATTACTGACTAGGATGAGCCACACTGGAGTGGGGTGGGCCCCAAATCTAGTGACTGGCATCCTGGTGAGCAGAGGGGGATTTGAGACACACAAGGAGATGGCCATAGGAGACTGGAATGACATGGCCACAAGCAGAGGCCAGAGGGGTCACCAGAGGCTGGAAGAGGCAGCAGAGACCCTCCCTAGGAGCCTCGGGAGCCAGCTTAGCACGGAGACACCTTGATCCCAGCCTTTTGCCTTCGGAGCTGTGGATTGGTTTCTGTTGTTGAAGCCACTAAGGTTATGGTCCTTCATTATGGCAGCCCCAGGAGACCTACACCATCCCTCTGTGGGGTCCCCCGCCGCCTAGGTCACCAACCCTCAGGACCTGGAGACTAGTGGACCAATCTCTTTTCCTCCTCACGGCTTGCAGACTGCACACGCAGCATGTCTGAGAGGCCAGGTCTGGGCAGGCCCAGGTGAATATCAGGACAGGAGGGGCCATGGCTGGGTCTCTGGCTGCCTGTCTGTGCCCTGGCCTGAAATAAGCAACTACGCCTGGGCCTGGAGATCGGCATGCCGGGGACCCCAGTGAGCAGGAGGCTGTCTGCCCTGGAGTACAGGAAAGGGGGGCTGCCTGCAGGCAACTTGTCTCCCCAGAGTGCCCTCTGTTGCTGCACCAAGGTCCAGGCAGAATTCACAGTGGCTGGATGCTAGTGACACATTCCAAAAACATCCAAATAGGATGCTTCCAAGAGCAACGAGAGCGGGTGGGAGGGGGTGGGAGGGAACAGCTAGGGGCTCCTCCAGCCTGCAGGCTGTGACACCAATGTGCCCCAGGCACAAAGCCATGCATGCTTCCCCCTCGTCCAGACCCCCCCCCCCCAGCCCTGTGCATTCACGATGCACACCGAGCAGTGCCTACAGGGAGAGAAAGGGCAGGAGTCTGCATTTAGTCCTTCCTTGTTGCAAATGAGTTGACAAACAGCTCCACTGCTACAATTGTGCCTGGATTTCCTGCCCCGGTATCTTCTGCCAGAGTGAATCAGGACTTTGTGCAGCTGATGGAAGAGTGTGAACGCCTGTGCCTGCAGACGGCAGCACTGCAGTATCACTGTCCCTGCCTGAATGGCGTCATCCACCTCCAACGTTGACGCAACCGGGACAGTGCATCACACAGAGCTACTTGCTCAGTGTTCAATCCAAACCTAACACTTCGTGCTCAGAATCCAGCTGGATGCTCCTCCCCTCCTGTGGGACAAGGTACCAGGCTCCCAGCTTGCCCTAGAGAGGCTTCCTGCAGAAGGGGATGCCAGGTGCTGGGACTCTGCACATTGGGACAGGGACAGCAAATCACACGAGCTTCTGAGGTTGCTCTGAGCCAGACAGATGTGCCTCCTAAATGCTGCCTAAAAGCACGGGGAGAGGTCAGTGGGGTGGTTCCCCACAGCTGTTCCCACTGGGCCCGGCCTGGTGAGCCTCGGCCCCACTGGGCTGCAATCCCAGGGGCCGAGTGGGACCCCATGCCGCATCCCTAGGCTCACACATTCAGCCAGTCGAGGCAGAGGGAGCAGCCAGGAGAGAGGCCTGTTCACCTCAGAGCCTCAAGGCCCCTGGTCTGAGAGACACAAGGGCCTGAGTTCCTTCCTTCCACCCTCATGGCCTAAGTCCTGACCCAGGCCAAAGGTAGCCCAACCCCTCATTAGGTTCCCAGAAGGCAGACAGGAGGGATGCTGTGCCCTGGGGGCCCCTAGCAAGGACACTGGGTGGGGGCACCCAGCCAGGCAGCCCTTGGTGGGCCAAGCCTCACTCCTTCAGTCCCTCTATCCTTTGCCAGATGCTCTCCTGCCCTCAGCAGGTGCAGTGGGGAAGGAGGGAGAGCAGAGGGACTGAGGTGTGGTGAGGACCGGGAGGCCTGCTGAGCCTCCAGAGTCCTACTCCAGATGCACCCCGGACTGCCATAGGATCTCAGTGAACACTGTGCAGGACCTCACTGGCCAGACAGCTAAAATCCAGGAGACGCCACACACTCACACATGCACATACACGACACCCAGGTTCGTCGGCAAATCAGCACAACCTGCAGTACTGGGCAGGGTCTGAGTAGGAAATCCTGCCTCAATCTTCCCTACTCCCTCTTTTTTTTCCTTTTTTTCCAGTACTGGGGAGTTGAACCCAGGGCCCTGCACATGCTGCACTCCCAGCCCCTTTTTTATTTTTTACTTTGAGACAGGATCTTGCTAAGTTATACAGGCTGCCTCTGGCCTTGAACATGCGACCTTCCTGCCTCCACCTCCCCAGCCCCTGGGGTTCCAGGCTGTACCTGGCACTGGCCCCTATTCCTAGTGCCCCTCGTGGTGCTGCAGCAGGTGGGCCCTGTGCTAGAGATTCTGCTGAGCCAAGGGCCTGTGGCAGCACCTGGGCCTCACCGGCAGAGGGCAGACTCCTTTGTTTTGCATTTGGCAAGAGCCCAAGGGGGCAGCTGGGACCTCCATAAGTGCCTCTGTCACAGGGCACTTGCTGGGAACCAGGCTGAGGCAGGAATGGTGCCTGGCCCTGGCATGGGCACCGCCCAGCCAAGCTCACATCCGGTGTTGCACAGCACCTGTCTCTGAGAAGCCCCCAAGTGCTGGGCACTGGGGTGCAGAGGACAACAATGGGGGTGGGCCCCACGTGGTCACGGAAGTGAGGATGGTCAGTGACACAGGTAACCCTCTCACAGCGTCGAGGAAACAAAGGCTCTTGGCAGCAGCGCCCCCACCAGAGTAAACTCAGGACAAGCCTGCGCTGCCCTGGCCCTGTTGAGGGGACAGTGAGAAGATGTCAAACCTGGACCCGGGACACTTTTTCCCAGTGCTGACCCTGACCAGCCGTGTGCCCTGTGTCCTGAGTGGGGGGAAGGGAACACCTGTCCAAAGCTGGGGATGGGGACAGCAGGGCTTGGTTCTTGTACCCAGAACGGTGCTGACCCCTCCACAGCAGGACTGCCAGAGCTCCGTGTGCCAGACACACCAGCACCCACACATGAGCGTCCACACAGGTGGAACAGGGAGACCTGCCTCCGGCAGGCACATCCCTAGCCATGGAGTGGTGATCGGATGAGGCCAGCGGTGGCTGAAGTAACTAGACAGGCCTCGAGAGGCAAGTCCCCTCCGAGACACTTGTGCTAACCTGGTGTCTCCTGTGGGTCCCCTGGGCGTCCTCCCAGCTTGGCTGGCTCAGTGACTCCGTTAGGCAGGTGACTTGGGCATTAACGGCAACATGGAAGACAAGGGGACTGAAATGGAATCCCTCCGTTAGGCCATGATGGATGAAGCCACATGCATCTCTGAGGACACCACAAAGATGTTTTCTAATGCGCCCCACACCTAATCCAAACCATTGATCCATTTACAAAACAAAGCCCCCAGATTCAAGTCACACAAGGGCGCCCAGAGCTGGATGCCCTGGGCTGATGTCCCATGGGGCAAGCCCTACTTTGAGTAAGACTAAAGGGAGCATATGCTGCTCTCTCGTTCCTTCTTTTTCTTCCTTCCTCTCAGTCTCTTGCACTTTGCTCTTCTCCTATTTTTCTAGCAACCAGGTGCCCACCTCTCCCTTCTCTCGGGCCGCCATGTTCTCTGTCTGTCCAAGGTACTTTTCTCTCTAAAAGCTGTTTAACTCTGTTCTCTCTAACTTTACCTTTCCTTGGGAAATAGAAATATCCTTATGCAGATTCACGCAGGGAACCCAGTTTATTTCAAGTTCCTTTCTAGGCTGACCTAAGCTTCTCCAGGTGCCTTGCTTTTCTCTGTAATTATTTCTAAATAGTGTACTATCTTTTAATAAACCTTACCTATACTCTCTACTGTGACAACAACACAACCCACTCTCTACTGTAATATCTGTATCGGGTATAAATTCATTTATACTCCAGATACGAGAACCAGGGTTATGTTGCCAAATTCCTGGACCCATGCTCCCAATCTGCCTACCAGGGCTCCCTGGGAATCCCATAACAACTCTTCTCCCCGCCTGACCATGACCTTTCAGGACACCCTCCTCTTTCCTGAGCATCTGCCACAATTTTTCATTATTTTATGTGTATTTGGGATGGAGTCTGCGGCCCATCTTGCCCCAGACGGTCAGCTGCATGGGACTGTGCACCTTGCTGCTGTGTTCACAGCACAGCACAGTGCCTGACATACAGCAGGAGCTCGTGACAGGAGCAGGGATAAATGTGTGGGGCGTGGGAGCAGAGGTGTAGGCCAAGTCCTTCCCCACATGCAGAGTAGGCATTGCAGGTCCTAGGAGATACCTGCATTCTTGGAAAGGGTGTTCTGTGTGTGCAGGACGCACCTTCACTGCGCAGAGACAGCAGGCGGGAGGAAAGTCCATAGCAGCCTCACCCCTGCCTCCCACCTCACCTATGGCTGCCAGGAATCGGCTCCTAAAGTCCCTCGCACTTGTTGGGGTATCTGTTCGTAGGCCTCTCCAGGAAGGCACCACAACCCCCCGGGGGCAGCCCAGGTCAGGGGCAGAGCTCCAGTCACTGCAGGAGCTGCTCCCTGGCCAGGGGTCACCTCCATGGAGAGGCCCAGCTGGCCCAGTAAGGGGAGGCCTGCAGGACAAGTGTCTGCAACCACCTGGGGACCAGGGTGGGAGAACCCCCATTGGGGCTGGGCTGGGAGGTACCCACAGCAGGGCACATGCACAGCGCCTGCCCTGGCCGGCTCTCAGCAGGGACCCTGTGGTCAGAGGCTACCTGTTGGTCCCAGGACACCGCGTGGGGTCTGGGCTTCTGGGCTCACCGTGGGCTTTGCCTGAACTGCCCCCAGACCTCAGCCTCAGTGGGTGCAGGGAGGGAGCCCCTGGGGGACCTTGAAGAGCCCTACTCTACCTGCTGTCTGAGCCTCAGGCACCACCTGAAGAGGCTTCAAAAGCCAATGCCACTAACACCTGCCCACCCCAACTCCTGGGAATGCCAGCCAGAAAAAGTTGGGAGAAAAACAGTGTATAGCCATGATGGCCACAGGGACACATTCTCACGGAGGATTTCCAGGAGGGCCGGGACATTGGCGTCACCATGGGAGCCAGACAGCACTGAACACATCGCCTCACGGCCCAACAGGCAGTGCACACTCAGCACCACTCACCTACAGACGCACTGAGGAGGACTGACCGTTTGTAGAGTGCTTTTAATTCAGACACAGGTAAACCACAGCAGAAACAGCGCAGTCCTGCAGGCAGAGTCCCTCGGCAAGGGGTCCTTTTGTTCAAAATTATTTTTGCACTAATACCTGCCATGGCTCCAGAAGTCATTTGTAACTGCTGAGGACACCTGGACAGCAGTGATGATGCCCCTGGTCCCGGAGACAAGCACGGCAGGGGGGAGGTGTGTGTGGGGGGTGTGGGCTCAGAACATCCTTCTGGCAGGTGCCTGAATGACCATGAGCTGGCAGGTCTGCAGGAGGGGGGACTGCAGTGAGTGCTGGGCCAGAAGCTGGAGACCCAGAGGGTGAAAGCTCTTTTTTCCTGGCCTCATCAAAGCACATTCCACCTGGAAGATGAGACAGGATTCAGCACCAACTGGCTGCTGTTCTTCCTCATTTCTGTGGGGATTTGCAGGGTGGTCCCAGCTCTGAGCGTCTAACATGCTTCAGAGCTGAATGTCTAGGCCACAGATTGTGGCACCACCGGAGGAACTCAAGCATTCAGCAGGAAGCATAGAGCTAAGAGGAGACTAGGAGAAAGTTGCCAAAGGTCACACACCAAGTACGCAGGGAGCTGGGATTGGAACCCAGCCATCTGGCTCCCGAGTCTGTGCCTTGACCCCTCAGTGGCGGGCGCACCAGGACAGATAAGGCCCTCTCCCCAGTTAACTCTGAGATGAGCCCAGGGCTGGCATGTGGCTCAGTAGCAATACACTTGCCTAGCATGTGTGAGGTCCTGGCTTAGATCTCTAGCCCTGCAGAAAAGAAAACAAAAAATATGAGTCCTGTCCAGTGCCCAAGGGAGATATTTCCCAGCAGGAAGCCATGGCCCCATAGCAGCTCAGGTGGGGCCCCTGAAGCCACACGCAGCTCTGAGAGCCAATGTCCCGTGCTCAGCTCTGAGGCAGGAATCCGGAGGAGCCTCCCTCACCCGGCTATGGCTGCAGCAACCAGCCTGGCCCGTCATCTACTTCGAAAGGCCCTGGTCCCCCAGTCACCAGGCAACACGGGCCTCCAAGGCTCTGGGCTTTGGCTCCTGAGACACAGTCCCTCAGAGGAGGAGTCTTTGTCTCCCATGGTGTGGCCAGGACCTCAGTGAATGTCACTAGAAAGTGGGTTTCCGGGAGAAAACTGCATCCTCTAGCAAGGATGAAATCCAGGTGCTTTGTGGGGGTTAGGTAGGCTGAGGTGAGCTCGCTGTTCTGAGCTGCCCACTTGGGGGTGACCCAGACCTGTCCTTGGGGTAAAGGACCATTGTGGACCACACTAACAGGTAGAGGTACAAACTCTGGACACCGCCAGCCACACACATGTTAACTGTGTGACCCTGGACAATTTCCTTAGTTTCTCTGTGCTTTAGCCACCTCATCTGCACAATGAGGATAAGCAGCTCACTCCAAAACGTGCTTGTGATTAACTCAGCAGTGTGCAGAGCAAGGACACAGGTGGCCTGGTGGTGGCCTGGCAGGCTCTGCGCCACTCCCCTGGGGGCTTAGGAGCCTCTGGCACAGTTTCCACCCGCACTCAAGGCCATACCAGGGTGGTCCTTGCTACAGGAGGCAGGTGTTCTCAGGACCGAGCTCAGTCCACGCCCCGCTTTGCTGGTGGATAAAACTTCCCTGCACCATGGATGCTCAGCACTTTGCTGTCCATTTCTTCTCTGTCCTGCTGGGCCTCAGCCACAGGCTGACTTCCAGAGACTCAGCCAAGGTGCCAGGATGGCAGAGCCTCTAGAAATATTTTATGCAGCCTGGAGGAGGGAGGGGACAGATGCAAAATGCAGAACCAGCAATAATTCAAGTCTGAGTGTTTTGCCTTTAATCATAATAAACTAATAAAGATTCTGGATGCTCTCATTTTAATAGGATGCAGAGTTATAATTGGTGACCTATTTTGAGCAATTTAATTTCCAATGACCTGTTTTCCAAATTAACACTATAATAAAGGCCAGCCTGCTGGGAAGGAGGGCCAGTCACCCTGAAGGAGCCCAGCAGTCGAAGAGGTAGCTCTTACTAAGGTGTGCAGACGCAGAGGTGCTAAATTGCACAGAGACCTCTCTCTGTAGCACCCAGTGACCCTGGATTTTAAATCACAGGACTGAGCAAGGACAGCTTGAGGTCTGTAAAGTCCACTAAGAGCCACAACTCTGTGTGAATTCCTTCAAACCCTCACAGCTGTAATGGGTGTCCTCTCACAGGAAGGAGTCAGGTTGCTCCAGGGCTCCCCAAGCCCACAGACAGGAGGGTGGACCTGTCCCCTGCACTGCCTGCCCTCCTTGGTCTCCTAGACCACATGGTGGGGGAGAGGGAGAGGGAGGGAAGAGGGAGACAAGAAGGGCCAGCCAGCTACCCAGACGACAGGGCACCTTGGCCCCTTGGGGTGCTGGGAGGTACAGCAGGGGGTCAAACCTGGTCTTCCTGCTCTCCTACAGCCAGGCCCAGGTTCACTCCTACTGTTTGCTGGTGGTCTGATGCTGGCCCACATGCCTCTCATCCCCACAGACCTGCTCTGTGCCTTAAAAGGGAATAGAAAAGGCAGTTTACTAACACACATATCTATAAAAAGTACATATGAAATGGCAGAAGAGCCAAGCACACCTCCCTCCAGTGCCCCCGAGACCGAGGCAACTCCAGCGTCTCCAAAGTAGGCTCCCAGCTCCGAGCCAAGTTTCCCCCAGTGGACCCGTCTTGTGTCTGGAACCTGTCCTCTCCAGCTCAGGCTGCAGAGGCCCCCGGGCCAGGATCCCAAACTGGAGCTCAGGGTGGTAGGTCAATGGACACAGAACACAGGAGCTGGGGAGGAAGTGGGCAGGGAGGGGAGGCCAGTTCCTCTGCAGGCCTTTCCTTTGGCTCTCCTCCCCATGGATAGGATCTCACAGGGTCTTATGTCCCCTGGGCCAGCACCAGCTCCTGTGAACTTGCCAATAGGTGAAGGGCCTATTGGGGCCATTCGCCCACCCTGGGCTGAGGCACCTGGGGAGAGAGGAGGAGCCAGGGTGCCACTGACCAAGCCCTCCAAAGGTCTCTGTCCAAGGGCAGCCAATGCAGGCTCTTAACAGGACTCAGCCCCAGGACCACTCCACACCAAGCCATGCCTAGAAGAGGCCTGGTCTGTGGGTGCCTGGGGACCTTGGAGCAGAGAGTTATGTCCCAGGAAACTATTGGCTTTGGGGGTCCCAGAGCCCTTGCCAACTCTGTCCTGTGGCTCATCTGCCTGTGGCAGCCCCTCCCACCTGCAGCCCCACCCACCTGCACAGGCCCATCCCATTTGGGCCATGCCCCTCTGCCTGCTGGCCACTGGGGTATGGGGAGGCCCAGGCTGGAGTGGGGCTGCAGTAAACCTTGGGGTGTCCTGCTGGCTTCCAATGAGGACAGCAGCCCCTGGCTGTCCCCAAGCCTGTGAATCCCCACCCTGACTCCAAGGCAGAACCAGCCCCCTGCCTTCCTACCCTGAGTGCTACCCAGGCCTTTTCCTGGCTAATGTGGCTCCCTTACTCTGCAGGTTGCCACAGCTTCCTAGGCCCCCACCTGCCTCCGAAGCCAGGCCCCTTCCCTCCTGTGGGGGTGCTGGCCCAGCTGACAGGGAGGCTCTCTGTCCCCCCCAACCTGAGCACCCTTGTGTCAGGACGTCCTCATTAATTCCACTCTGAGCTGGATTATCGGGTAAAACAAAGCCTCTGGTTCCCATGGTGCTATTTGTGGCGGTGGGTCAGGCAGTGGGCGGCCCCTGGGAGCAGGAAGTATTAAGTGAGGACTGAGCCCCAGGGGACAGCAAGCCAGGGCTTATGAACACGTTTCTGCCACTCACTGGCCAGGCCACCAGCCGCTGGCAGGAGCCTGGCTACACCAGGCTGGCCCATTGCCCACTCGGCACGTGTCTCCTAGAGCACACTGGGCTCACGGCTCTAGACTCAGGCTGGCATGGGCTGCAGTCCCCGAGCAGGACAACCCAGCAAGCCATGGCTGCAGCTTTGTCCTGGGCAGGGAGCTTCAGGCCCCTGGATGCCATAGTGACTGTCGTGATGCCACTCCTGGCCAGCGAGGGCGTGGCCTACGAGAGGGTCCTGGTACAGCCCCAGAGGGCTGCCCACCAGCCCATTGGTGCTTTCATGTCATCCCTGGGCCTGGGAGGTTTGTCCTGCCCTGTGTGGCTGTGTGGCCGCATGGAGGAGCCTGTCGTGAAAAGCCTACTGCCATGGCCAGGCCGGGAAGGGGATAGCCTGGGCCTCACTGGGCCACCAGGCCCCCAAACAGCCTCAGCCTTCTCCCAAGAGCTGGTCAGAAGTACAGACTGCACCCCCGACAGCATCAACAGTTATAAGGCCTGGGGCCACTCAGGCCCAGAGGGTGAGAAGCAGAGCTGCCCTGTGCAGCTTCCGGTGAAGCCAGGGCAGGGCTTAGTGGAGAGGGCCACATGGTGGGCCACAAACGGCCCTGAACTCAGTGCCACCCAAAGCCTAAGTGCCACTACTCAGGGTGTGGGGCTGGTGTTACCATTGCCTTTCTCCACCCTCATTTTACTTTATTTATTTTGCAGTATTAGGGGCTGAACCCAGGCTCACCATACTTTGCAAGTGCTCTACCACTGAGCTGCACCTCAGCCCCTTTTTCATTTTTTAATTTGAGACAGGATCTTGCTAACTTATGCAGGTTGCCTCTGGCCTTGAACTCATGATCCTCCTGCCTCCACCTCCTTAGTCACTAAGATGACAGGCATGAGCCACCATGCCCCAAGTTTAAAGGGCAAGAAAGTCCCAGGAGGCCCCTCACTCCCGGGCTGAGATGCAGGTTCTCTTCACAGCACCTCCTGGCCTTTATAGGGAGGGAGCCTGCCACCTGTGCCCTGGAGCTCATGCTCTGGGCTTAGCGTCACTCGCCAGCGGAACTTGGGGATGGATGGTGGGTGGGCGGGTAGGTAGACTGTGGGTAGGTTGGTGGGTATGAGGACGGTGGGTGAGTGGTGGGTGGAGGGCTGGATGGTAGAGGCAGGAGGATGGACAGTTCCAGGGAAGGGAAGGGTCCCATCAAAGAGCATGACAGACTCTCTGCCTTGCTGCTGGGAAGGTAGAACAGTGACACCAAATAGGAGAATTACCCAGGGGTCCTCAGGGAAGTAAGCAGAGTTACCCTGTGGCCAGCAATTCACTCGGGACATAGTCACGAGGGGTGAAAACACGTTCATACAAAATCTGGTGCACAAACGTTCACAGCCACTTTATTCATCGTGGGCCAAAGCACGGAAACAGCCCAAATGTCCATCACGTAATGAGTGGACAGATACAATGGGGTCTAGCCACACAGAGGAGTATTTTTTAGCCACAAAAGGAATGAAGCACGGGCTCTTGCCACAGCACAGGTGAACTTTGAGAACATGGTGCTCAGTGAACAAAGCCAGGTAAGAAAAATAAATAAATAAAAGATCCTAAGCGTTGTTTGGGTCTGTGTACCCAAAGCATCCAGGACAGACGATCCTAAGACAGAAGCAGATCAGCATTGCCAGGGGCTGTGGCAGGAGCAGAGAGAGAGATAATGATGCAGGGTTTCCTTTCCTAATGATGAAAATGTTGGAAAATGGATTGTGGGTTAGGGTGCTCAATTCTGTGAACATGTTAAAAATCACTGAATTATGCCTTTTAGGAGGTGGAGGTGGAGTTTGTGAATATTATCTCAGTAGAGCTGCTATCCAAAAAAAAAAAAAAAAAAAAAGACAGACACTGTTAAACACAAAAGGTGAGAAGGCCAAGGCCACCATTCCTTAGCTTCCCAGGGGCTGGGCTGAGGCTCAAGTTAGGAGCTGGGGAGTGCGGCCTCGGACAACAGGCATTTGGGGACAACCACCCCACCCCGTGATGCCCACACTGTTCTTCCCACAGGCCTGGGGCATGGTGTTTCCTGTCCAGCGCCACGGTGCCCTTCTCATCAGAGGGGCATGAGCTGCGTGTGGGGGCCATTGGCATGTGGGGCCTGTGTGCATCAGGCTCACTTGGCCTTGGGCCCTGGGCCACCGAGCCAGCACAGCACCATGGCAGCCACATGACTCAGAACTGCTCCTGGGCACCTAGACAGCCAAGGCCACATGCTGACCCAGAGCTGGCCCCAAACAGCCTTGAGGCCCAGTGGCAGGTAGGTGTGGGTGAGGAGGCCTGGGAGTGGGTGCCAGGCAGCTCCTGCCTCCACAGTGGACGTTCTGGGTGAGCAGAAGCAGACTCCACCCTGGGCGACCCAGTATCAGGAGAGCCCTGGCCTCCTGAGCAGGACACCAAATGCCAGCACAGGAGCGCCCATCTCACCTCCACTCTAAGCCCTAGCAGCAGAAAGTGGAGGATACCTGCCAGGGAGGGCCCTTGTGCCATTGCATGCCCGGGACCCCAGTGCAGTTGTGCACCCCGACTCATGAGCCATGTCTCAACTCTCTGCACACGTGACCCTCCTGTGAGGCTTAACTGAGCTGGGCTCTCTCCATGCACTGAGCTGTCAGAGGCCATGCAGGCTGCTGACCCCTCCCTGGTGGGCAGACACTGGCCTCCAAAGTGCCTGTCCATTGAACCTCCACCTCTGCAATAAGGGTCTTTGCAGACGTAGTTAAGGACCCTGGATGAGGTCATCCTGAACTGGGGACTAAAAATCCAAAGACCTTATGAGAGACAGAAGAGCACGAGAGACAAGGAGGTAAAGGCCACATGCAGCCGGGAGCCCGGGGAAGCCTGAGCCCTGGAAGCTGAGGGAGGCAGGTAGAGCCTCCAAGAGCACAGAGGGAGTGTGGCCCGTGATGGCTCCTCAGACCTCTGGCCTCCAGGTTAAGGGTGGGAGAAGGACCCACTGGTGGTCTTTGGTTCCTACTGCAGCCCTTAGTGCCCACCCAGTGAGCCCACATGAGCACTAAGCCCATGTTGGGAAGCTGGCACCAGCCCACAGGGTCCATCGTAGGCCTGGACGCTGGTTGGTCTCAGTACACATCAGTCAAATACGTGAAGGAGAGGTCCTCAGAGTCAGTCACGTGAGGCTCCGCACAGCACCCAGAGCCCCAGGAAGCCCCCCTGGGGGTCAGATGCTTGCTGGCATGACTGAATCACAGCACAGCCTCTTCTTGACCCCTGGAAACTGGGGACACCGCTGAACGAAGCATTGGTTATATGGGATCAATGGGAAGTTGCCTGGTGTTCGGGGAAGTGGGATAGACACAGAAAGAGGGGAAGGCCAGGCAGGCAGATGGCAGGAGCACAAGTGGGGCTGGTGGCGCAGCACACCTGCCTAAACACCAAGGAGACCTCTCAGCACAGGTGGCCCTCTGAGCTGAGCAGGAGCTGGGCTGCGACTTCTCGGGAGGCCAGCTGAACCGAGTGGCCCTCCGGCTCATGGGCCAATGGCTGACCCTTCTTGTTCAGACCCAGGACTGGGGCAAGGCAGACAGGCAGCTGCAGGGAAGGGGGAGAATCGCTCATTAGCAGGACTTGAGGACCAGCTCCTCTGTGTCCAGCTGCAGCGGTGACTGGCTTCTAGCAATACAGGCCTTCAAACCCAACATGTGCTTCCACCCCACACAGAGGCCTGCAGATCCAGGCCTGGCTCCAGAGGCTCTGTGGGCATAGAACCAAGCTCTGAGCTCCTCCCAAAGATACTCTGGGTTTGCAAGTTTCCTTTCGCAGAACCCTTTACAAAGCACCATTGTCCCCAGCTCCAAAACTCATGCAAAACACACAGTATTTGCATAGAATCTGCACACCCTCCTACATACTCCAGCCATCTCTGTTGTTGGCTGCTGTTGAGTCTATCCAACTCATAGTGACCCTATGTACAACAGAACGGAACACTCTCAGATACTGTGTCATGCCTGGCACTACCTCAGTGCTTCTCTGCTATTCATAGGGTTTTCAATGGCTGTTTTCAGGATTGTTTCAGGAGTGGGCTGCCAGGTTCTTCTCCCAGTTTTGCAGTGCTGGGGATCAAACCGAGGGCCTCAGAGAGCACAGAGCAGCTTCCTACCAACTGAGCTAAACCCCAGCCCCTTGACCATCTCTAGATGGTTTAAAACACCCGCTGCCACATCAAGGTTACATAAGTATTGTTTAGGGACTAGACCAATAACAAGAGACGCATCTGTACATGCTCAGCACAGATGCAATTTTTTAAAACATTTTTGATCTGTGGTTGGTGGAATCCAAAGGTGCAGAATGTGAAGACACAGGCCCTGCAGACCAGGAAGACGCTGTGTTAGCAAGTCGACAGCAGCCACTTGCACACATGCAGCAAGGTTTATCACGACCGGAGGGCCTCACCCCAGGTTTGCAGATTTGGTTGAACACTTGAAACCAATGTAATAAGTCATGTTAACAAAATAAAAGATGAATCCCCAATGTTATCACAAATGCAGAAAAAGTGTTTCACCAAAATCCATTTATGGTAAAGTTGGAACAGAGAGAACCTTCCACCAGAGGAAGGCGCCTACCAGCCTATCAGTTTCCATCGCTGCTGGAACATGTTGCCACAGACTGAGTAGCTTAATGCACACACACTTAGGATCTTTTAGTGCTGGAGGTCCAAAGTCTGAAACAGGCCTCAGTGGGCTTAAACTGAATTTTGGGCAGTGCTGTGCTCCCTCTGAAGGCTCCAGGGAGAATCATTTCCTATCTCCCTGGCTCCTAGAAGTGCCACATTCTGTGGCTTGTGGGACCTTCTCTATCCCCAAGGCCAGCGGACTTTCTCTCTGTGCCTCTAATTCTCCCTCCCCTCCCTCTCCTCTCCTCCCTCTCCTCTCCTCTCTCTCCCATTTGTGAGGATCCTTGTGGTTACCCTGGGCTTGCCTGGATAATCTGGGACAATGTCCCATGGAAGCCACATATTAGCACCCCTAGTTACTCTTTTCTGTGTAAGGTGATGTGTTCACGGCCCCAGGGATTGGCAGGTGGACATCTCTAGGAGGCCATTGTTCTGCCTGGCCCAGTCATTTACGTGGCTCCACAACTAACACACAGTGTGAAACACTTTCTCAGGATTAGGAACAAGGCAAGAGAAAAACCAGTAAATTAAACTTTACCAAAATGTGAAATTTATGCTGTTTGGAAGATTATTAAGGCAATTGTGGAATGAGATCATATATTCTCAATACACATTCTGACAACAGGCTTACTTTCAGAATACACACAAAACTTGTATAGCTCAGGAATGAGAAGGCAATCAAGATTTAAAATGGGCAAAAAGGCTGGGCACCATGGCTCATGCCTATAATTCCCAAGACTCAGGAGACTGAGGCAGACGGATCATGAGTTCAAGGCTAGAGGCAGCCTGCACAATTTACTGAGACCATGTCTCAAAACAAAAAATGAAAAATGGGCTGGGGGTGCAGCTCAGTGGTAGAGCACTTGCCTAGCCTGTGTGAGGCCCTGGATTCAACCCCCAATGCTGCCCAAATAAATAAATAAACATAAAATGAGCAAAAAGCCAGGTATAGCTTTGTACACCTGTAATTCCACTATGCAGGAGGCTGAGGCAGGAGGACTGCAAGTTCAAGGACATCCTGGACTATACAGTGAGATTGTGTCTCAAAAAATAAAAAAATAAAAATAAAACAGGCATGGTGCACATGGTGGCACTCACCTCTAATCCCAATGACTTGGGAGACAGAGGCAGGAAGGTTAGAAATGCAAGGCCAGAGGCAGCCTGCACAACTTAGCAAGACCCTGTCTCAAAAAAAAAAAAAAAATGTCTTGAGGGTACAGCCAAGTGGTAGAACACTTGCAAAGTGTGTGTGTGTGAGGCCCCAGGTTCAACCCCTAAGTGCCACAAAAAATAATAATAAAACTAAAATGAGCAAAAGATTTTTTAAAAACTTCAAAAAGAAGACATATGGCTGGGCATGGTGGCGTATGCATGCAATCCCAATGAATAGGGACACGGAGGCAGGAAGATCATGAGTTTGAGGCCAGAGGCAGCCTGCATAACATACCAAAATCCTGTCTCAAAATAAAAAGTGAAAAATGGGCCGCAAGGGTGCAGCCCAGTGGTAAAGCACTTACAAAGCATGGGTGAGGCCCTGGATTCAGCCCCAGTACCATTACATATATAGCCATAGCACACTAGCATCCGGTCCTGCCTGATCTCGGAAGCTAAGCAGGGTCAGCCTGGTTCGTCCTTGGATGGGAGATCGCCTGGGAATAGCAGGTGTTGTAGGCTTCAGAGAAGGACCTGACAGCCCACTCCTGAAACAATCTGCCATCAAAAACCCTATGAATAGCAGAGCAGCACTGACACAGTGCCAGGCATGACACAGTGTCAGGGAGTGTTTTGTTCTGTTGTACATAGGGTCACTATGAGTCAGACAGCACCTAACAATAACATACATATATACACATATATAATATATAATATATAATATATAATATATGTTATACACACATACACACACACATACACACACAAATCTCAAATAAGCACATGAAAAGATGTTCAACATCTTCAGTCATCAGGAAAACACAAGTTAGAGCCACAGTGAGATGCTACCTCAAATTACTAGAACCGCTAAACCTGAAAAGTTAAAATGACTGGCAACACCAAGTGTTGACAAAGATGTGGGGTGAGTAGCATCTCAGCTGTTGTCATCGGGGAGGCAAAATGGAGCAATCCTTTTAGAAAAGTGCTTGGCAGCTTCTTTCAAAGGCAAATATATTAGCCATGCAATGGAACACCATTCATCAGTAAGAAGGGACAAACGGTGATTCACCATACAGCCCAGGTGGGTCTAAGAAAGCTGGTGACTGTAGCCCTGTCTGTGTGAACTGCCCCACAGGTACGGTGGAGCTCGGTGGGGGGGGGGGGGGGGGGGGGGGGGGGGGGGGGGGGGGGGGGGGGGGGGGGGGGGGCTGGATGAAGGATTTCCCTAGAGTGATGAGATGTTCTGGAGCTACAGAGTGATGATGGCTGCACAGCTCTGTGAATATCCTAAAAACCAACGGCTATACGCTTCAAAAGGGTGAATTTTTTGGCACGTGAATTTTGAGAAATTAAATATATACTAGTTTCTGGGCCCAGACACTCCACCCTCAAGTATTTATAGAGAAGAAAAGAAAGCACCTGCGCCCACAATTTGTGCCGTGTGTTCACAGCAGCTTCGTACACAACCTGCCAAACACCAGTCATGTTCCTATGTCCATTGCCAGAGATGAAGAACCAGCCCAGGTGACATTATCAGTGGCATGCCATTCAGCAACAATGGGGAAGCAAAGACACGCTGCAACATGGATAAGCAAAATCATGGGACTGAGGAAAAGCCAGGCTGGTGAGGCCATGCCACAAGGCTCCACTTGGAAGGGACCTGAGGCACCACGTGGCTCAAGGCAGGCCTGCAGGTGCCGGCACCAGCACTCAGGCTGGAGGGTTGGGGTGGCATCGTGTAGGGTGGGGTCTCCTGGGTCTGGATTGTTGGGGTGAAGGCATCCGGGATGAGCAGCCTCTGACCCACCCAGCGGTGTATGCCAAATGAATGCAGTCTGATCTTTTCAGTAAATGGCAGCAAGAGAAACGAAGTCCTGGGCCAGCCCCTAAGTCACCACCTTCCCCATCATCATCGACCTCTTCCTTGGTCCTCGAGAGGTCATGCTCCTGCACTGGACACTGGGGCAGGCACAGGAGGGACACACCACCTGCCTCATCTGCCTATTTCCCGCCTTGACACCCCATGTCAGGCAGCCTCTCGACAGTGTGACAAGACACCCAAAAAACAACTTGAAAGGTTGTTGTCATTGTTAGGGGCCATCGAGTTGGACTTGAGGAGGATTCACCTCAAGCCCTGGCTTCAGCGGCGCCATCCACAGGCCTGGGCACTGCTGCCCCCAGGCCCACAGTGAGGCAGATTGGGTGGCAGTGCACCTCCCAGCCGACAGGAAGCAGAGAGAGGAAGGGCCGGGGAAAAGATGCCCCAGGAGCTTCTCAGCAACCCCATCTTCCAGCAAGGCTCCCCCTCCTCAAGCCTCTAGCACCTTCCAAACTAGCGCCACCCGCTGGGGACTGAGCCCCCAACACATGACTTGTGGGGACACTTCACATCTAAACATGACCCCACACCACACCCATACCACATGCAGTTGAACACCTGTGTGCTCACACTCAGGCATGCCTGTGCTCACACACAGCTAACCCCGCTCGGAGGAGGCCCTGGCCCTGGGGTGCAAGATCGGATCACTGTGGTCCCACAGGCTGCATGCAACCCTGGAGAGGGGGTGTGGCTGGGGTGAAGGCCTGATGCCCTGGGGCCCTGCCAGGTGCCCACAGGCATGGGGCTGTCCTGCGTCTCCCTGGGGTGCAGGTGCTCATCCACCTGCTCTCCCACTGGGCCTCTGCTTAGCTTGGCAGCCCCATCATCCGGAGAGCCCCAAGCGGGGTTCTGCTCCCCTAAATCCCAGGGCAGTAGGCTCAGTACAAGAGGCCCAGCCTAGGGCATCTCCCTCTCCCCAAGGTGGGCTCAGGGGGATCTGGCCATCTCTGGGGATTCTGGGAGCAGACTCCCAGCATCCCACCGAGGGTTGGATACCCTCTCCCCTCTCTCTTCACTGGGGTGGGGGTGGGGCTGCTTAGGAGCCTGTGAGGCAACCCCACCCCCCTCCACAGGCTGACCTCCAGCCCTGGGCCTGAGTACCTGGGATGGGGGAGGAGGGGTCCTGTAGCCCCTGGGAGCAGACCGTGTCCCCAATCCTCCCAGAAAAGCCAATTGCACTTTGCATCCACCCTGGGCAGGGTGCTGAGTCCAGACCCTCCCTCTCAGCCTTTGCCTCCCAGGACACCCCATCGCTGGCCTGTGCCCATCTCCTAGGCCCACCCTCACACTCCCCAGCCTCATGTAGCACTCACTCAGCCTCTGCCAAGTCTGGACACAAATCAGGAGACTCATGATTGGGCCCCATCACCTGAGGTTCGGAAAAGGGCGTGGGGTGCCATTGAGGCTCCCCAGCCTGGATTTCTTCAACCTCTCTCACCTGCACAGCCTCACCCACTGCCTGAGACAGAGCATAGCCTCTGCCCACCAGGAGGACGAGTTCCTGGCCTGAACTGATTCAGGGCCTCTGCTGCCCCCAAAGGACATCCACATTAATCAAACCTTGACGTGGTTTTCAATTAGCACAGAGGAAGCGAGGTCTATCGACCCTCTCTGTGGCTCCATTTATATTTAATGCATCTATTGCCCACATTCTGTATCAAGAACAAGGGCCTATCAGGCTGCCCAGGCCCCAGGGAACAGGGTTTTATTTTCCTCTCCTCGAGATCGATCTGAGATTAAGTTGCTGTGTAGCTTTTTATTGGAGACGCACGTTTGCTGTGTTTAACAGGGAAACCAGAGCAGGGGCTCATTGTGGGACATGTGTGGTGTTGCCTCCACTGGTCAAAAATAGTGTTCTCGCCAGTCAGCACTGAACACATGCTGAGTGCATTCCACGCACTCACACACGTGCATGTACGTGCACACAGATGCATGTGCCTTTGCATATGTGTGCACAAACATGTGAACATGCATTCACATATATGCACACAGAAAAGCGTGCACGTAAATGCATATGGGCACACACTATCAGAGAGGAGGCAGAGCCTGAGACCACCCTGTAGTAGCAGAAGCATCTGTCTGTGTGCAGAGGTATAAGTCTCCCTCGCTGGCAATGCAGAAGCATTAGATGCTGCGCACACATACGCAGTGCAGTTCTCCCTAGTTCAGGGTCTGGGTGAGGGTTAAATGTTAGCAGGAGACTTTGTCCCAACTTACTTGGTTTCTTGATCCTGATGTACCATTGACATCAGAACAGAGTTAAGCCAGGCATCGTGGTGCATGCCTGTGATTTCAGCAACTCCAGGGGCTGAGGCAGGAAGATGAGAGTTCAAGGCCATGGGCAGCCTACTCAGCTTAGCAAGACTCTATCTCAAAATAAAAAAAGGAAGGGGCAGCTGGGCGTGGTGGCGCACTCCTGTAATCCCAGTGGCTTGGGAGGCGGAGCCAGGAGGATCGCAAATTCGAGACCAAAGGAAGTTGTGTAACTTAGTGAGACCCTGTCTCAAAAAGCAAAGAAAAAAAAAGGGCTGGGGGTGCAGCTCAGTGGTCCAGCACTTGCAGAGCATGCAAGCGCGAGGCCCTGGGTTGAACCCCTAGTACCGCAAAAAAAAAAAAAAAAAAAAAAAAAAAGGAAAAGAAAAAAGGAAGGGGCCTCAGGTGCAGCTCTGTGATAGAGCACTAGCCTAGCACATGCCAGGCCCTGGGTCTAACTCCCAGTACTGAAAAGAGAGGGTTGGGGGGGCGGGGAATTGAGTGATTTTACATGCCAAGGTAAAGGCAGCACGGTCTGAGGGCCTCCGCTGCATTTCTCACACACCTTCTCTCATGAGGAAAATAAGGGTCCACCCACATCTTTCTGGAAATTAGACCCAGGCCTTCCTCCCAGCATCCTCAATGGCCAGCACACCCCTGCCAAGGCACTAAGCCTGGGTCTCCACGAGCTGCCCAATGTTGCCTTCCCACCTGGTCACACTCCCCAACCTGCCTGAGGCAGGGCTGACATGTCCCTCACCCAGATGCCCCCAACCCACCACTTACAGCCTCTCCCTAGACACACCCTGTCCACAGGTGTGAACACCAAGGCCTCAACCCCCAACCCCCATGACTAGCTCAGCTCTGGCAGGTGGCAGGCAGCCCAGGCCCCATTCATGTCTCAGTCCTGGACAGCAAGCTGACTTCCCCAGAGTGACATCTCCAAAAATCTTTCCTCTAGGCAAAGGATAAGCCCTGACCCCAAGTAGAAATGGCCCCTACCACGTTCCTTCCAAGGGTCTGACCCCTCAACATCCACTGGAAACCTCTCCTGTGGACCAGTTCAGGACAGAGCACAGCACAGACTCTCTGGGACCCTTGCCAAGAAGCCACAGCGAGAGGGAAGGGAGACAGGAGCAGGTGTCCAGACTGCTCTGGGCCAACCCTCAGCCCCCAAGGCTCCTGGTGGCCCCACCCAGGCCGTGAATGCCTGGGGTCCCCCACAGGCACCCCCAATGCTGTACACCTGATGGTGCACTTGGCCGGTGAGGGATCCAGGCTTCCGAACCTACATGGCCTGCTGAATGGCAGAGGCCCAGCATCCTCCTTCATGCTGGACAGTGCCTGGGCACTAGGAATCATCTCTGCTTCTCCACTAAAGAACCACTGGGGTTGAAGACGCTCTGTGGCAGAGGCAGACGGGTTCTTGTGGACTTGGGTTTGGGATCCAGCCTGGGGGCACCATGGTGGCCAACGCAGGATGACCTGCCTAGGCAGGAGTCTGTGCTGCACATCTCTTACCCCCAGCACACAAGCTGGGACAGTGACATGCAGGACCCCTCAGCACCCTCCTCTTGCACACACAGGCACATGTGTGCACACATGCACACAATTGTGCACATTTGCACACACACATGACATGGCACAAAGACACTTCCACCCTGACCCTGTGGATCACTGGCTTGGGTTTTAGGGGGAAAAAAGGAAAGAGAGGGAAGGATTGCTAGGCAACCAGCCAGGGGTTGCTATGGCATTTTCAAGAGCACAGCTGAGCCAATCAGGTCGGCCATAGGCTGGAAGAGGCAGGCGCAGGATGTGGAGTCAGTGCAGAGGAAGAGGCACAGCTGACAGGAGCTGGGGAGGACCAGCCACCTCATGAATATTCATCGGGTTGATTGAGGCAAAGTCAATTAACTACTTGACAGCTTGATTTCTCCCAGATTCCTTCCTTCTTTTTTAACTGTTTGGCCACTGCAGGGCAGGGCTCCCCAGCTGTCCCGCTGGCCCAGGGAGCTCTCGGCCAGTCCTGGTGTGACTCTGGGTCCTGGTGCTGCTTGGTACTGTTCTGCAGGGAGAGGTCACAGTCCCACTGTGGCCTCTCCATCCCCTGTTGTTGTTGTTAGGTGCCGTCGAGTCGGTATCCGACTCATAGCAACCCTCATAGGGTTTGCAATGGCTGAGTGCTTCGGGATTGCCTTGGGAGTGGATTGCCAGGCCCTTCTCTCATCCATCCCCTGGTGGGGTTCAAATTCTAGCCCAGACTGGCACAGGGAGAGGCCCCTCTAGGAAGTGGTCCCGCTGGCCCTGACTACCAACACACACCTGGGCAGTGGCCCCATGACCTTGGAGTGCTGTGTGCACATGGCTCTCAGGGCCATGCAGAGATGGCCTGGGGGCCCGTCAGGTAGGACCCCTCCTGGCTCCCCAGCCACGCGTCTCACTCACAGGTTGATCTTGGTCAGATTGGACAGGAAAAGTGAATGAAGGGCTGCTAGGCCCCAGAAGGAATTGGCTGTAAAATGTGGGTCACGTGATCAGCCTCAGTGACATGGAGGGGGAAGCAGGGGAAGGGCCTGCGGGTCTGCCCTAGATTGTTTCTGGTTTTCTTCACATTCTTTTTTCTTTCTTTCTTTCTTTTTTTTTTTTTTTTTTTTTTTTTTGAGATAAGGGCCTGTGGCATCGCCCAGGCTGGCCTGGAACTCACAATGTGGACCAAGTTGACCTCAAACTCGTGTGGAACCTCCTGCCTTGGCCTCCTGAGTGCTGGGATTTCAGGTGTGCACCACCACACCCAGTTCATAGTTCTCCTTTGCTTCATTATTTTCCCCTGTGAACTTCTGAGAACACCATTTGACCTTGAATCCCACGCAGCTTCAAAAGTGGATCTACTGTTGCATCCAGAGGGGAACTGGACCACAGGGTGATTGTCCCGTGTGATGATGGGAAGAGGTTGGGAGGCCTCCAGCCCAGGGCGTCTCCAGGGCCCTCACATGTGGTGAAGATCTTTTCTCTTCACAAAAATTGGGTGCAGGCCTTGGAGGGGCCCACGCCCAAAGAGACCCCAGGCTGAGCTCTACTGTTTTCTCGAGAACCCTTGGTCAGAGCCTAGTCACTGAGTGCCAATGTCAGACACAGGCCACAGTACTGGGCCAGTGGCCTGGCTGGCGTGGCCCTCACCTGGCTCCAGGGCAGAGATGTGGGCACTGCAGCATGGCCAGGGTGGGGAAGAACGCAAGCCGGGCTGGACTAGAGCTGTTCCCATTCTCAGGCCCCACCCCGTCAGGGGCCTGGAGAGCCACCCTCCTGCCTGCACTATCACGGGAAGACCCCTCCCCTGGGGCTCCAGCTGGGTCACCCCAGTGCCCCACCCCTGGCACCTGCTGTGCCCAGTAGGCACTCAGCAGATGCATGCTGATAGACCCATTAGGGCTGGAGCAGATCACATTTTTTAAGGTATGTGGAGAAGGGCCCTTGGCCTCTGCCGTCCTCCCAAGGACCCACACGCTCAGGCCAATTGTGGGCAGATCCCAGACAGCATCAGCTGGGATGCTCCATGGAGCACCCGCCAGTCCTCCTGGCATTGTCAAGACATCCAAGAAGCTGCCACAGCCCAGAGCAGCCCCAGAGGCACAATGACCAATGCCAGGCAAGGTCCTCGGTGGAGACACTGGGAAACTGAGGAAAACTGAGGCACCCTGGCCTTGGGTTGGTACCAGTGCCTGCCGTCTCATCAATGGTGACAACTGGAAGGTCATGTGGACTTACTGTACTAATTCAGGATGGTATCAATGGGGAGCTCACTGGTTAGGGAGCCCCCTGTTTCTGGCCTATAAAAGGAAAGAGATGGCCGTCATACTAAAGGCTAGAGGGCATGGGAATCTGTCATGTAGCCACAGAGAGGTGGCACAGTGCCATCCTGTGAACCAGGGAGAGGAGGAAGCACTCAGCCCCACCAGGCCATGCACCCTGTAACCGGAGAATCCTCAGGTAGAAGGTGCTGAGTGGCGGCAGCCGGGAGTGAGGGCAGCAGAGGGTGCTGAGAGTCAGCGCCTGCAAGTGTCAGGAGTCCCTATTCCCATGCCCATTCAGACCAGAGAGCTGAGGACCGGGGGGAGCAGCAGACCCAGGAAGCTCACCCCTGACCCTATCCAGCATGGGTGTGACCTTGAGCCAGGTGGCAGCTATGACAGGGATCCCTTCTGAAGCTGAACGTCCCCTGCAAACAGAGACGAGACTTAAGGTCCTGGAGGTGGTGTGGGGCGGAGCTGGCAGTGAGGCTGGGAACACCACCTGTGAGACCCTGAGCATGGACATGACTACAGCAGAGAAAGGTCTGTAGCTCCTCAAAAAGTTAAACCAGTTCTGTGCCTGAGGATCAGCCTGCAAGCTCTAAAACTGGGTGTTCACACAGCACAGAGCCTTGTGCTCGAGCGTCCAGCAGCACCCGTCACAGCAGCCAGAGAAGGAGCCCTGACCACGGACAGGAGTGGATGAGCAAAATGTGGTGTTTGCGCGCGCGTTCGCGCACACACACACACATCAGACAGCCAAGGCCAGGCTCCAACACCTGCTGCAGCGTGGCCACCTAAGGACAGAGTGCCAAGAGAAGTCCACCAGTCCCCAAACACAAATCCTGTGTGACCCACCATGTGTGTCCCTAGTTTCCTGGTTCAGAGACAGTAGAATGGAGGTGTCAGGGGCCAGGCCAGCGGAAGGAGAGTGGTTACTTAATGTGTACAGGGGACTTTTCTGGGGTAATGAGAAAATTTTAAGATTAGTCAATGTTGATGAATACAGAACATTGTGAATGCAATAAATACCACTGAACTGTGCAATTCACAAGGTTAATTATAAATTACCTGGATTTCAGGCCAATAATGCTGGGAGGAAGCCAGGCTGCAATTTTTCCTGGCTTTCCACACACCCCATTGACTCTCAGACTTGGCCTCACCCAGAGAGGCTCACCAGGGGCTGATGGGCGGCAGGGGAGGGAGGGACCTGGTGGGTACTGCGTGAGCCCGGCCCTGCCCATGAGCACAGTTGCCTGCTGTGGAACCCATCAGTCCAGGCAACTCTTTCCCAGTGGAAAGTGTATTTAACACCAGGCCTGGGGGTCAGTCCGAAGTCAGCAGCAACTTGGCCTCTGTGCAAACCAGCACAGAGCTCCCTCCCGGGAAGCAGGGTACGGCCACAGCCCAGGTCAGGGGCAGCACACTGGCCTCACCCAGAGAGGAGTCAGGCTGGGTGAGAGGGAAGCCAGTCCACCTCCTGCACCCTCCAGGGCCAAGAGGCCCCTACCTGGACTGCGTGACTCTGAAAAACATCTGGGGAAAAGGGCCCAGGCAGGAAAAGCCTCCTTGGCGAACCACGGCCAACAAAGTGAGGATGGAAATGCAGTGGGTACAGGAACCAGGAAGAGGAAGGAGAAGGGGCCCCTCCCCTGCTCAGCCAGCTCTTCCCTCAGCAGCATGCCTGAGCAGGGCAGGCCCACAGCTACTGCAGAAACCATGGGAGGGCCCTGCTGCAGGACAGGATGCAGCCGGAATTGGCTGCCTCTTGCAGCCTCAGTTTCTCCACCTGTAAAATGGGAATGATGAGGCCTGTTCTGTAGCCAGGCTCAGTCTTTGATGGAATCACCTCTGCCTTGTTTTCCTTAAGTGGAAGTGGACACTCCAAAGTCAAGCCTTGGGATTTCCAACTTACTGGGCTGGTGGCCAGAGGCACCAGAAGGCCGGGAGTCATATTTCACACCTCCTTGACTGATCCCACCCCAGTTCCTTTTGGGCTCAGAACTCTGCTCACCAAAAAGGCCCACCACCCAGCAGAGAACTGTACCACCCCACAGAGCCTGCCTGGCCCTGGAGGCACCAGAGCCAGCAAGGGCTGCTCCCCAGAAGCCAATTTCCCATCCAATGCCCAAGGTGTCCCCTCATCAGTGCCCACTAGAGACAGGGAGCCCTGACACCTGGCAGGACGATCCTGCAGGGTCCAAACATGGGGTGACACCTAGACAACCTGCTCTCTGCCCCTTTCCTGGGCCAGACGAGGGATGGGTATCCTGGAGGGGTGCAGGACACCGAGCTCGGAGGTGAAGCACAGCTCAAAGGCAAAGAAGACCACGAGGGAGTAGCCTCTTTGACCCCTACAGGCCTTGAGGGCCTGCACTGGTCACTCAGAACCCCAGTCCTAACGTCCCAATCAGACACAGGCTATGAGTCTCACTGCCTTCTCTGAGCCTCAGTTTCCTCAGCAAGGACCACACTAGGACCTTCCCATGGCACAGTCTGCTTGCTACTGGCACTGGCAAAAGAAAACAAAACTCGATCTCCACAAGTGCCCACCTGAACCCCACCCAAGCTGCACCGGAACCCCACTTGAACCCCACCTGAGCCCCACCTGAACCCCACCTGAGCTCAAGCCCCACCTGAGCCCCACTCGAACCCCACTATCTGAGAGCTAGATAAGCTATGCCTCCTACTGCCCTGCTCTAGTCCTCAGGCCTCCAGCTGGTTCCAGGTGGAGGAAACATAGGGCTATGGTCTCCCCTCACCCTCCCTGCCCACCTGCTTCCTCCTCTCGGACACCACAGCAATGTCAAACAGAATAGGACCTGGCCAACACTCTGTCCTCCCTTGACGCTCAGACAAGGTGTTGCTTCTAAGTCCCCTGGAAATTGGCCCTTCCCATCTGGCCCCACTAAGGCCACTGGTGGGCCAGTAAGGGCAGTGATCAGAGAGTCTGGGCCAGGAGGAGGCCCAGGGTTTGGCCTGGCCTTGGGGTGGGGATGTGGGAAATCAAGGGAGAGCCCTGCAGAGCCTGCCCTTCCCTCGTCCTATAGATGCCCTGCTGCCCAGCAAAGAAGGACTTGTCTTGGGTGGAGCCAGGACTCTAAACACAATGTGGATACAGCATTTCCTGCCCCTCTCCAAGTTCCCTGCCTGTCTCCCACTGGCCCAGGACCCAGGGCTGTCATGGTAACCAGTAGGTGCTTCTCCAGAGTCAGGTCTGGAGTCGGGAGACCCTGGTATGTCCCCCACACTGTGGCTGGCTCTGAGTAGCCTGCTGCCCCCATCAAATAAAGGGTGGCAATGACCTACCTTGCCCAAGAGCCTTGGCATGATCAGGCAGGTGTGCAGATTCTGGGCTCACCTCAAACAGAATGCATACACATGTGCACACATACATGTACACATACACACACATGCACACATACGCAAAAATACACACACACAAAAGTGTATGCACACACGCACACACATGCACACCAAGGCCTCCTGTCCCAACCAGCCCCTGGCCTGAGGGACACCCTACTGGTGATCCTGGCTCCCTCCATGTAGAGACCCACCACTGACCCTGACCACTGGCAAAGCCGCTGGAAGAGACCTGCTCACTGGGAGCTCCACACAGCATGGCGGGGCCCCCTGACCCCCAGCAGCAATTCCTAATTCAGCCATGTGAGACCATAGCCCCTGCAGGACGTATCCCAAACTCCTCCCAGGCAAGGCCATTTGTTCACGTCTGCGTCAGTGGTCACCTGCCCCATCCAGGGGACTGGAGAGAGTCTGCAGGGAGAGTAAGAAGCACTCAGAGAATGTGTCCCCCAGGTGGACAGTGATCAGTCACCCTGCTCTGTGGACAGGGCCCTCAGCAAGGAAGGGTGGAGGAGCTTCTGCTCTGAATTATAAATGAGACTGTCCCCTAAGAAGGGCCACCAATGTCTAGGTGGCTGGGCAGAGGCTTGGGCCTGGCCTCCCCAGCCAGGCATAAAGAGCCTCCAGCTGAGGACCCAGAGACACCACATGCCAGCCATAGGGCAGTGGTCTGTGCAGACATGATGGCCTGCACCTCCTTCACCCCTGGGTGCTCTGGGCCTGCAGGCAGCGTCCACTCCCTCTTCAGAGCTGAGGACGGCTCCAGAGGGGAAGCTGCACTGCTGAACTTCCTCACCACCACCAGAGCTCCAGGTGCCCCTTGCTGCAGTGCTCAGCTCTGAGGCATCGCCAGGGCCCCATTTCCTAGGCTGGGCAATGCCAAGGCCAGGTGTAAAGGTGCCCACTCACCATGTGAGGTCACACTGTCCTGGTGGACAGAGCTGGAAGATTCTAGGCACAGACCAGGCAGGCAGCTTGGTTCCTCTGCAGGCAGCAGGGAATCCAGGCAGGGTCAGAGGGCGGGAGGAGCTCTGGGCTTGGGGGAGGTCTGAGTTGGACCAAGGGACCTGCAGCCATTCTCTTGCAGCTTCTTCTGCAGGGCGGGGTGTGGGTCTCTCTTCACTCCTCTGGGCTCTTCCCTGTCAATGACCCCTAGGCTGAGATGCCAGCTCTGTCCCTCAGCCCTTAGGGAGAAGCTAGGGACTGCTCTTGGGCACCCCATGAATTCAGTGACCACGCAGCTGCCTCACTGCCATCGCCTGTTCTACTCAGGCTTCTCTCTCAGCCCAGGAGCCAGGCCTTCAGGGGGTCCCTCAGCCCTGCACCCCATCCTTCTGCAGCCATAACCTCCTGTACTCCAAGTCCTGGGATCCAGCCTATATTTTCCCTCGGTGGGGGGATGGGGGTCTCCTACCAGGAACGACCCTCCCTTCCCTCCATCTGCTCTGAATTGGCCCCAGCCATTGGAGGGGAGCCAGAGAAGTCTCTCTGGGTCCCAGGGTCGCCAGCCTGGTCTGGGGACAAGAACACCGGATGTTGAGAAATTCCTTCCGGGTTAAGGCCAGCTGGCAAGAAACAGATGGTGACTCCCCAGCAGAGAGTAGGAGTGTTTAATAAGGGGCACTTTACAAAGGTGTGGGCAGGTACGGGGGAACCCAGAGGCAGAACATCGTCCCCAGGCTGGAGACGCTGAAGCTGTTGGCCTCTCCAGACTGGAGAAGAGGTGAGCAACCCTGAAAGGGATGTGAGCATAAATACTCACTCCCTCTCCTCCTCCTCTAGAGCTGTTGGTGCCTCCCACAGCCAAAACCCGCTGGAAGCCAGAGGCTCAGAGCCCAGAATGGAGCAGAGAGACAGCCAGGGTGGAGGGGACTCCTTGGCAGTCCTTTACACCTTAGTGAGAATTCGTGCCTAAGACCCTTGCCAAGGAAGACACAGGGAGAAAGAAGCCTTGAAAAGATGGTGAAAGAGCTGCACAAAGTGGTCCCAGTGATGGCCAAGGGACAGTGACTAAAGTGGACATATCCATTCTTGGCTTCTGCTATTCCCCAGCAGACAGCTTCTTTACAAGCCCCAGGGCTCCTTGGCAACAAGGAATGATGGCACTCACCCCTGTCCAGCCTAAGAAGCCTCTCATGAAAGAGACCAGGCCCTGGGGAACCCAGGGTCAGCCCACCCACCCCCATGCAATGTACCAAGGCCAACTCCAGCAGAAGCCCCACCAGGCAAGTTCCAGTTCTACCAAGAGATTTTCAAAAGTCACAAATTAGAATGTGAAATTCAATGTTTGACATGATCCTTTTGTACAGAGTCCTGAGATCCTCCAGAGAAACAGTGGGGCTATCATGGCCTGGAGCTTCAGCGATGCTGCAGTGCCCCTGGGCTGCAGACACCACCTACTGCTCTCTCAACATCACACTTATATCCACTCTTTATTTCAATACCAGTATTTAAAGAGAGCAATCTATTTCCACCACGAGTGGAAAGTCACTATTGCTTGCCTTATATAAACAATAACCTGAAACGAATGCAGTTACGAAGGAACCGGTCAACTGGCCTTGACCCACACCATGGCCAGCTGAAGGCCCTGAACCAGGCACCTGCTCTTATTCTTGAAACAAGGATATTTGTATTGAACCAGCACTAACAGGCCTTTCTCTGCACACATCCACCAGGGGTGCAACTCTGCCTACCACAGCCCGACCAGGGCCCCCTACCCAGAGGGCTGAGCACTCAGTACAGGCTGTATCTACCTTCTTGCCTGCAGTGGCTCCAGGATGTGTGACCCCACACCTCTGCACCAGCAGCCATAGTCCTGGGCTTCTCACACCCGCTCCCCTGGGGTCCACACTGGTCAGACAGGAAGAGTCAACTGTTCTGTCCATTTCTCGGCCTATTCTGCTGTCCAGAGCTTGCCTGCTCCTTAGCTCCCCTACTGAGGCTGAGTCCAGCTAGATGTAGGGCTGGGGTTTCTGGAGCAGCCACCTGTGGGGGAGGCTCTGACTCCTTTCCAGAAGGGGCAGCCTGTGGCATCTAATTTACAGGGCAGTACATCGCAGAAGGAGGTAGGAAAGGGTCCTGCCTGAATAGACAGACAGCCATCTGAGGCCACTCCCAGAGCCCCTATTTCTTTCTCTCTCTCCCTCCCTTCCTTCCTTCCTTTCCTCCCTTCTTTCCTTCTTTCTTTCCTTTTTTTTTTTTTTTCAGTACTGAAGTGTTGAATCCAGGTCTCCGATCCCTAGCACCACAAAAATTGGAGAAGGATGTGGCAATCCACTCCTGAAAAACAAGCAGCCACTGATAACCCTAGGAAGGTTGCTATGAGTTGGATCCAACCCAATGGCACCTAAAAACAACAAGAGTCAGGGTCTCCCTAAATTACACAGGCTACCTCTGGCCTCAAACTTGTGATCTTCCTGCCTCTACCTCCCAGGTCACTGGGATAACAGGTGTGAGCCACTGTGCCCATCTCTAGGAGCCCTGTATCTCAGCTGGCTCAGCCTGGGCCCCTGAGAGAGGTCGGGAGCAGTCCCCGAGGAGGCCAGCAGCCAGCTATGGTGGGCAGGTACAAGCACAGGCCCTTTCTCTGCACACTCTGCTGCTACCTGCCAAGCAGCCCAGCCAGGTGCCTTTTGCAGCTCCCAGGAAAAGCCACGCTATTGCTTGGGAGCCTCAGCCTTTGAGATTCCAGGTCTGGGCCAGCTCAGCCCCATAAGTGCCACATGGTGCCACGTGGTGGCGCTCACTCTTATGGGTCCTGAAATCTGGGACTTTGGAAAAGGGAGGGGGAGGGGACAGTGCACACAGGGACAGAGCCAGGCCTGGCTGTGGGGGTGCCCACCTTGCTTCTGTGATGGGAAAGGGGTTTGGTGGGGAAAGGTATCAAGGGCCTGAGGAAATGAGAGGAGCCACCTGGAGGCAGACACTCCCTGCTCCCCAGCCCAGGAGGCAGCAGGGGCAACACAGCCCCACCTTGTGAGACTGGGAGACAAAGGGCGCTTGGCCTTACTCCACCTTTGCTCTGCCTGGCTTCTGAGATGAGCAGTCAGCTAGGGGCAGGGGTCTCCCAACGAAGGAGACCACAGGGTCCTACGGACCCTTGCCTCAGCTCTGTAAGGACCTGGCATGCCTCTAAGGGGGTGTCCTCACCCAGGAGTCCTGCATGTCTGGATTGGGCCCCCGAAATCCAGCAGGAGGGGCTCTGCAGGTCCTGGAGGAACCCCAGGGAGACCAGATCCCAGAGCCTTCTCCAAGTCCCTACCCACAGACTTCTGGTGCTTTCTGGATTTCTGTTCCAGGGCAAGCCTCTCACTCCTGTCTTCCCAGCCCAACTTATTGACCCCAAGATCCCTGATGGGGCCAGCCTCTGCTCCCTTCCTGTGACACACTCTCTGGGGCCCCAGGCTGGCCCTAGAAGCAATGAGAGGCTGCTGCCTGAGAGCCTGGTTCTGCTACCACAGTCATGGCAGGTGGCGAGGGCAACACCTGGAAAGTCGAGTGGGGGGTGGGGGGGACTGGCAGGAGCATGGGGCCTGGCCAGGGATGCTCAGCCAGCTGAAAAATGAGCCTCTGGGGAACAAAAGGCCTGTTCCGGCCAGGGCCTCTACCTCAGAGAGGACACATGGGCTCCCCAGGCTCCCTCCCAGCCACACCCAGGCATGGGTCTTACCTGGCCCCTCCATGTCTCCAGCTTGCAGCCATGGTCCCCCTAGGACACAGCTTCCAAGACCCTGGACCAAGAGGATGTCGTCCTCCAGGACCAGCCTCTGAGGTCTGTCTGTCTCTGCTCCGTATGGCCAAGAGGAGGGAGCTAGACAGAGGCGGGAGGGAAGGGGCAGTGGCCTCATTTCCATGCGGAGGGCCCCAGGCCCCTGCGCGCCCCTGCCCTATTGTGTGTCAGGCTGGGCTCACAATCACCGTCTTTGTGGTAGTGTCTCCCGCCCTCCGCACTCAGGCATGGCGGGGGTCCCGCCCCCCACCGCTACAAAGGGCTAGGAGAAGTGAGGCCAGGAGGGTGGATCTCCCCCTCCGTACCAGGCACTGGGGGTGGAGCACATTAGCCCCTTCCAGGCCAGCACCCAGGGACAGCAGGGGTTGGGTCATCTCTGGGTGAAGACACTAACCTGTGCACTTCTAGGGGAGTTTTGGGTTCGCACTCTTACCTCCTAATCATAGCAATGGAGCAGCCAGCTACACATCCCTGGGGCACTTGGGAGAGGAAGAGGGCCCAGTGGGGGGGGCCCTCCTCAGTGGCACCAGGCATCTGCCCTGCCTCTGGGAGCTCCAGTCTTCAGGCCCTCTGAGAGAGGATTGCAGAGCTCCACGGTGGCACGGAGGAATAGGTGTCCACTGGAGAGGTTTGAGGTCACCCATGCTGAGTGAGAGGGGCTCAGGTTGGTGCCATCCCTAGGTGAGATGGCAGGTGGGGGCCTCCAAGCTCTCTTGACCACAAAAGCTGGAACAAGAAGCTGTACACCTTTTGGAGGCTGCAGGAGGTGCTGGAGCCCCTGCATCCAACCCAGCAAAACTGTCCCCTCCTCCCTCATGCTGGAAACCCTCTGCCCCTCCTCTGGCCACATCTGTGCTGTAGGTCCTACATCTGTCCTCCAACCTCCTCCCTGCCCTCTGCATGCTGGAGGGGGCTGGGGGCTCTGTGGCAACCCAAGAACCTTCTCCATTCCTCTGCCAGGAGGAAGTCGAGGGTCAAGAGACTGTGAGCCAGTTGTTCCCAGATGTGGGCCATGGCCCCTCCCCTTTCTGGAGGAATGACAAGCCTCCTGCGGAGGAGGGGCGAGGGTGGTGTGACGAGGAAGAAAGGGCGGAAAGGGAAGGGGCTCTCCACGGGTCGCTGTAGATCTGTTTAATCCCACGCTATTCTCAGGCGAGCGAGAGGGAAGAGGAGGGGGTCTCGCCCACTTCCCTCCCACCCTCCTCTCGCCCTTGTCCCCTCCGGAGCCACCTGACCAGTCTCGAAGTTGCCAGGCTCGGCGCGCCGGGCCTTTGTGCGCACTGAGGCAGCCGCCTGGAACCCAAAGCCTGAGCCCAGAGCATGAGTCGACCCGGCCGCGTCGCCCCACCCTCGCGCCACTTCCCCTCCCCCGCGTCCCAAGGTGCTAGCAAATAAATAAATCCACAAACACAAATTCGCAGTGTGTTCAGGAGAGGTGGCAGCTTGGCGGCGGCGGCGGGAAGAAGGCGCGAGGAAAGGCGAAGCTGGGCCCCGCGGAACCGAGGGAGGCGCAAACCCGAACCGAGGCCCAGCATCAGTAAGTTGACTCTCTTGGAGCCTTCGAGGACTCCGGGGTCACCAGGGAAGGTCTCCACCGGTCGCGCGCGGAGGGGCGGGTAGCGGAAAGCTGGAGGCGGGCTCCCCTTCGCGCGCCACACAGACGGGCGGCTCCACCCCCACACCCAAGACGGCCCTTCCCCCAGGCTGCCTGGGCCCAGGCGCAGCAAGCTGGGGGATGAAAGCCGGGGACCCCGATGGGTGCTCAGGACTGAACGTAAAGGAATAGCAAGAGAAAACGTGCCGGCATGTTGCTTAGGGATGCGCAAAGAGCTGGTCTGACTCATGGAAGGGGCGCAGCGCCCAGCCTCCCTCGGGATCCCGCCCTGGATAGCCAGACTTATCTCCCGCCAAGCGTAAGGGATGTAGGAGGGAGGTTCTCTGCCAGGGAAGGGAGCGGCTCAGTGAGGGGCTGCGGACAGATCCTGCCCTGTAAGAAGCGAGGTCCCAAGATTTGGAATCTGCAAATCCAAGGCGCCCAGCAGGGGTGCTAAGGAGTCCTCCCCCTCAGAATGGAACCGAGCTCGGAGAAGCTGGAAACAGAGACGTCCCTGACCCGTCCAGGAAGCTAAGGGTTGGGGGCATGTGGGAGGGGGCTAGGAATCTGCCCTCGGAGGCACGCCTGGACCCCTATTCTTGGTGGGAAGAGGAGGGGGAAAGTTCAGGGACCAGACGCGGGTTCGTTCAGTCTTCGGTTTCAAAACCATGGACAGCAGACCCCGCGCAGCTGAGTTCCCGACTGCTGGAGACCGATCCCAGCCCGCCCCAGGGTGAGACCAGGGGAGACCACGGGCGAGACGGAAGGAGATCCTCTCTAAAGCAGCGAGGGTGCCGCTGCCCGGCTTCCCCTGCCCTCCGCTTATGGGCGTCAGTCCTGCGCCCCTGGACTGCTGGCGCTTGCAGGCTGGGGTTGGCTCCTTGAGCTTTGGGCTGGGAGTTGGCAGAGGTGGGCTTCGGCCAGCCCTGGAGGAGAGAGCCCTTGAGCATCCGATGCGAGAGATGGGGGCAGTCCCTGACACCTGCAAGGAGCGAAAGATTGCGGCTGGGAAAGGGAGGGGCGTTGTAACCGGTGGAGGATCCGCGGGGGAGGGAAGAAGAACCTCCAGAGTGCCGGCCGCCTTCCCTGCGGGCTGTTCACGCTCCCACAGGGCTGGACAGGGTGGGAAAGGAAGGAAGCAGGACCTGTGCCTGGTGCGGGAGGGTCAGCCAGTCTCTGCTCTGAGGGCAGATGGCGCCGGGGCCACTTTGGCCCCGGGAGGGAGAGGGGATCAGAGGCCTGCTAGCGGCTCCGGAAACAAAGGCCCGCAGGGGAGACCCGGGGCAGCGAGCTTGGGGAAGCCGCTTGTCCCCAGCCCTAGAGGGCCAGATGAAGGTTGCCTCTGGATAGGCCCCAGGAACCAATTCCTGGCTGCGATCGGCAGTGAAGTATCGCCTGTGCTTCCCTGGTTCCTGTGGGTGAGGGCTCCCCACCCAGTTAAGAAACGGTGAGAAAGGGGAGCAATCTTTGATGTGTGTGGAGGGACGACTTCTGTCTCCATCTTCCACGTAAAGAGTCCAGTAGGGCGGTCCGCAGGAGGTCGGCGGGACCCTTTCCTTCCCCTGCGGGAGAGGGGCGCTAAAGCGGCCTCTGGGAAATGAATGACTGCAAGGGAGCGGCGGCATGCGCCGTAGGGGAGGGCTGGAGATGCGAACCCGCGGTGCAGGCCTGAGTGCGGAGTGTGCCTGCGGGTTTCGCGGGCTGTGTGTAGTCACGGCGGCGTGCGCGCGGCACAGCGGGCTCATGGCGGGTGTGGCTGGTGGACGTCAACGTGCGGCCAGAGGGACCGAGGTCGGTGGGCTGCAGAAGGAGAGTGCGCGCGATGCAGGAGGGCGGTCTGAGCGGTTCGAGCGTGTGTGTTGGAGAGAGAAGCGTTTCCTAGGCGGACGTGTGGCCGACGGGCGCCGGCCACAGTCTAGAGCGCTTGAGGGTTGCGTCGGTGTGAACGGAGGAGCGCGCGGGGCGGGACGCGGCGCGTGTGCGCGGGAGGCACGGGTCGCGCGGTGCGTGTGTGCGCGTGTGCGCGTGCCCCGCAGTTCTCAAGGACACCTCCGGGAGGCGGCGGCGGAGCCGGTGTCCGGGTGACGTCACCGCGCGCCCCAGAGATAATCGCTGGGTGCAGGAGCCGAGCGCGGATACGCGCGGAGGCAGCGGCGGCGGTGGCGAGCGCGGGGAACGGTCGCACTCGTGCCGGGCCGGGAGAGCGGGAGCCGAGCGTCCGCAGCGCCTACCCTGCGGACTCTCGGCTCCCAGCCGACCCGAGGGGACTTGCCTGGCTACCTTGCCAATGTCCCCATGACCTCCTCCACACGGGGCAGCGGCATGCAGGGCCTGCGGGAGCCGAGGAGGAGGCGGGAGCGGGCGGCGGCGCGGGCAGCACTGGGAGCGGAGGCGGCGGCAGCCGAGGAGCAGCAGGCGGCGGCGGCGGCAGGTCGCCCGGACGGGTAACTGCGCTCGCGGCCCGGCCCGGGCGAGCCGGCAAGCGGCCTCTCCGGGTCACTCCGTCCTTCTCTCCCCGAGCAACTCGAGCACCTCCAGCCTGTCCGCGGCGCACCGGAAAGGCGAGCTCGCTGGGTTGTGAAAAGAGACTGGTTTTTCTCTCTAAATATCGAGGTTCTTTATTTTTAACTGCATTCACTGCGCCCTCCTGGTTGGGACGGGAGGGGCCAGCCAGGGGAAGGGGAGCTGCCCAGAAGCTGGCGCTGCGCGGTCGCAGCGGGTCCTGCACCCCTCAGAGGGCCGCGGAAGGCACCGGCGCGCTCGCGCTCTCTAACCTCCGTGGGCTCCTGCGTCTCCCTCGCCGCGGTTCTGCGGGGCCGGCTCCAGGAATGCCCCGAGGGACTTGCTTGGGGCCCTTCTCTGCTGCGGGAGGGGGAGGAGAATGGGCTCCTCGGAGTTGGGGGCGGACCAGGGATGCACTGCCTGCTTAGCGCAGCGCCCTGCCCCGCCCGCCCCGCAGCTAAGACGCCGAAGCCTTCGCGCCCCTCGGGCAAGGACCCCACGCAAGCCGCGGCCCCTACCCGGCCCGGCCGCTCGCCGCCAGCCGCAGCCTTGAGGGCCCCTCTGCGTGTTCACAGCGGACCTTGATTTAATGTCTATACAATTAAGGCACGCGGTGAATGCCAAGAGAGGCGCCTCCGCCGCTCCTTTCTCATGGAAATAGCCCGCGAGCCCGGCCGGCGCGGCGCCCCTCCCGCGGGAAAAAGGAGAGCCCCGGCCCCCAGCGGCCCCTCGCGCCGCGGACAAATCCGATGAACAATGCGCCCGCCCAGAGGGCGGCCCAGCTGCCGGGCCGGGGATCTGGCCACGGGACACAAAGGGGCCCGCATGCCTCGGACGTCATGGGGCGGATGGGGGCGGCCGCGGGGGGAGGCTGCGGCCACCCGGCCCCCGGCCACGTGTGTCCGCAGCTCCGAGCGCCCAAGAGCTGGAAGAAGGCTGCGAGAGCCAAGAGACAAAGGGAGGGTCCGCAGGGAGCAGCGAGCTGGGGGGCGCGCCGGGGAAATGGGCTGCCGCGCGGGATAGGTCTGGACAGCCCGCCACCCGAGTGCGGGCGAGGGAGCTGTCCGCAGTGCTGGCGGTGGGGCACCCCCTGCGGGACAGGGCCCTGTGGCGCGAGGAGCCAAGTGTGTCCCAAGTGCCACTCACCCCCACCGAGAGCGCCCAGGACAGTTGCCATGGCAACGAGGGAGGGAGTGGGGTAGGGTCTGAGGTCACTGCACAGTCTGCCCTCCGGCCGATCAGCCGCGGGGCGCGGGGTGGGGGTGGTGCTCACTGAGCAACTGGCCCAGCCTCAGCACCTGGGGGAGGGAGCTGGCGCTGGGGAGAGATCTGCATCCGCATGCAAGGTCCAAACCCGCGGGCGGATGCGCTGGACCACATTCCGCCTCCAAAAGTCGCTTCTGCTATGCAGGACGCGAGGCACGTGAGGCTCCGCAGCTCAGGGAGAAAATGACATGTCCCTCCCCCACCGCCATCTGCAGCCGCAGTGACACCCACTCAGGTCGGCTGCAGGCATTTTTCTCTGTCCTCGGAAGCCAGCGCCACCTGCTGGCGCCCTGGCACGCGCCTCTGCGCTGACAACTCCTCCCCTCCCACTGCCTGCTCCTGGTCCCCAAGGCTGCAGGGCCATTTGCTGGGGTGACAGTCAGTGGAGGAAGGCGCACCCTCTGTGCCGCATCCTCTTAGGCAGTCCCAGCCTTGCTTAGCAACTTTACACTCTTTTCTCTTCGCTAGGACAAGAACAAGTGCCTCTGCCAGCTGCAAGTCTGAGCAGGGCCTTGGTCTCCCCAAATTCTCCCAGCCCCAAGCCCTACACAGGTTGCAGAAAACCCAGACCCATTTGGAGTTCAGGTGGTGGCACCTGAACCCCCACCCCACCACTGTGGGGCCATAAAGGGGTGCTGCAGGGCACCTGCCCTAGCCCTCTGTGGAGAGGCATGCTGTAGCACAGGCCCACCCACTGGCCCCTCCATCTCCCCCCACCCCAATCGAGTCCCTGCAGAGCCAAAGACAGAGTCCTTCACTCTTCTTCCCCTTGAAGGATGGAGAAGTGGCCCAGGAGGCCCCTGTGAGCCCTGGTCTGATCATAGCACCAAATTTGGGCTTGATGCCCCCACAAAGGGGTGGAGACAGCAGCCCCCAGGGTCACTTGTGGTCCTAGAGAGGGATGAGACCCAAGGTCACTCCAAGGCAGTACTGAAGGTGTTGGTGGAGGCAGAAGCCCCCATGTCTGGGGGGTCCTGGCAGGCATAGGACTGTGGCCTTTGTCTAACTTGAAACCTGTCTCAAGGCTGCTATAACCTCCTCTGGCCTTGCAGCTTAGCCCTGTCCTTGGAGGGACAGTGGCCTCTGCTCTCCCCTGGAGCCAGAGTTCCAAACTTGTGCCACTGCCCTTCCCAGAGATTCTGCTTCTGGCCAGAATCACCTTTTGGGCTGTGAGCTGGGGGAGGCTGGAGGGCTGAGGGATGAAAAGGCCGCAGGCAAGCTGCCCTGCACACTGCCCAGGACCCGGACACTTTCTGGTGGGATCTCCTTGAGAAGAGCTCCCTGGATCTGTCAAGACCCAGGAGCTTCACCTGCCCCTCACTCTCCCCAGTGAAGGCCTGAGTCATTGTGCCTACTACGCAGGCCTGTGGTTCCTGGGGCTTCAGCTCAGGGGGACAGGGCTGGATCCCAGAGCTGCCCAGCAGGTGTGGAGCACTCAGTGGGAACCTTGTGGCTCAGGCCTCATCATGGTGGGGCTGAGACCAAAGCCTACCACAGTATAGGGAGGCCCCACATGCCACAGGACCAATCTCTGACCTTTGGGGGCAGAGTACCAGCCTTGCTACAAGGCTCTCAGAGCCATGAGACCACCACCACTGCACTGTGACCCCATGGGGTGGGCCATCCTCCTGCTCACTCTGGCACTCATGCTCAGTCCCACGCTCACCCAGACCACCCAGCCCACTCAGGAAGCCTGGGCTCAGCATATGATCTGCTGCTGAGTAAGGTGCTAGGCAGTCATCCCAGTGGACAGAGGGCTCAGAATACTCCCCAAGGGCCCTAGGCTCCTCCCCAGGGTGGAGCCCAGAGAGAAGAGACACCTAGCCCAAAGACCCAGCCCTTGTGAAGTCTTGTCTATTCTGAATAAAACCCAGCAGAGCTTGCTGCAGCCTGCCCCACAGCCTCCTTCCTCTGCAACAGCTGGGTCTCTCCAGAGGTGACCACTCCAACCCCCACCTACTCAGCCACTGAGACCCTGGACAGGTGCGGGACATGGCTGCTCTGCTCCACAGCTCTGCTGCACAGCCCCACTCTGCACTCCAGGCCCTGGGCTCTGCTGGACCTCTCTCCGTCAGGGTTCCTCTAGTGGCCAAACACAGAGCCTGCCTCCTTCACCTCATGCCTAGCCCACACAGCTCTCTGGCTGCAGCACAGGGGCAGTCAGGCTCTCCAGCCTCTCTGCCTCTGTGTAGCCAGCCCTTAACCCTGGTGCAGAGGCAGAAGGGCTGGCCCCAGGCTGCAGGTATGAGGAGCTCTGCAGGCTGCATGGGGTGTGTGTGTGGGCAGGGGGTGGGGGGGAATGGCAATGTTAACCTGCTCCACCATCTTGCAAGGAGGATGACAGAAAAGATGGAAAGGAGCTTCATGTTCCAGTGAGGAAGGAGGGTCTGCCTCACCTTGGTCTTCCTAGCCCAGAGGGAGCAAGACATTGGTAGGGTCTTCTCTCTCACATGCACTTACCCCATCCCCTCCAGCCCCCAGGGGTTCCATAAAAGCAGAGTGCCAGAACATGAGGGCCTCACCTACCCACCTCCACCCCTGCCCAGACACAAGGTCCTGGGCACTCCCATGGAGGCCTGGGCTCCTTCCCATCCAGCCACCACCAGCCTTCTCAGGATCAAGTTTTTGCTGGATAGTGCTTGCTCCTCAGCACAATGGGAAGAATAAACTGGTGACCCCACCACTGCCTGGGGGCTCATGGTGGGCCAAGTGAGCAAGGGAGGCAGGCAGAGGCTGCCCTGGAATCTGAACCAGGGCAGACCTGCCCAGGGCTGGGGCTTATTTCAGAGAGAATGTGGAAAGGATTCATTTGCACAGGGAGGCACCTCCCCTGCCACCTACTTTCTCGCAGCTGTCCCTGTCCTTGCAGAGCTGGGATGCAAATTCCCTTGGCTCCTTTTTAGGGACTTGGTATCAGCCAAGACATGATAATAGCAACAGAGGTAGTCACACTCCTGCCCTTCTCAGCTCTCTACCCCCACCCTGGCTGGCACAGCTGATCCCACAAAGCAGCCCTCACCACCCAGAAAGCACTCACCAGGAAGACAGGGATAGAAATAGTCCCCACACCGGAGACAGGGAGCCAGAAATGACTCAGAAGCCATCCCCACACTGCTATTTCCACTGGTGCTCTGGCAAAGGCCAAGCTTCTCCCCAGGGCTGTGGGCATTGACACTGAGCAGGACAGTGGCCTAGTGCTCTCCAGTAGGTAGCCAGGCTCTCCTCATGGGAGCTGGGCCCTTCCTGAGTCTTCACCACTTTCAGCAATTCCTCTCAGGCTGTCCCAGAGAAGCCTGTGGGCCCCCAGCAGCCCCTCCTTTCCCAATGCCACTTCAGAGTCATCACTGGCCATGGGCAAGGTCCAGATGCAGCCCAGCATCCAGCAGACTGGACATTCCAGCCTAGCCCCAGGGCCACACCACACCGCCACAGGAGCTTAGACCAGGATGCTCAGGAGGGTTCTGGGCCATGCTGGGGTTGTCTACTCTGTACCCCCCTACTGAAAACAACCAGAGTCAAGACCCTTGGCCAGCCCTAGCAAAATCCTAGCTCTGTGAGCAGAGTCTGAACCCCACATGGATAAGTGACCAACAAAACCAGCTGGGATGCTTCCCAGCTCCAGTTGCACACACACCTAGGGTTGGCCCTCCACAGCAGGCACAGCACTGTGCATCAAGCACTTGGGCCAAGCTCAGGTCATCTTGAAGCATAAGGCACACTCAGGATGCCCAGTACCTGATTGTGGCTACCTGGGTGTGGATGGCAGGCCCTCCCTCAGCTGCCTGTGCTCCCCACATGAGGGCACCAGGGTATGCCATGGGGCTCTGCACCTGAATAGGGATGGTAGGCAACAGTGGAAGAAGCAGGTCCCAGAAGGCGGCACATACGGCCCAGATAGCCCCAAATACCACTGCATGAGCAAAGACAGGGAGGCAGCCCCTCCCCACTAGGAGACTGCACCCTGCCTGGACATACCTCCTCACAGGGGAAGGGGGCTCAGAGAGAGGCACTTGAACACCTGGATGCTCCTTGTTCCTTTGTTAATTCATTCAATAAATATTTCTGAGCCCCTCCTAGGGACTAGTCCACAAGCACTGCCACGTGCTTCATTCCCACAAGCCTATGGGGGACAGGACTTCAACAGGCAGAGAAGGCCACATGGACTCCTGTACGCCACCTGGGACCAGTTAAAACCAAGTCTGGAACAAAAAGGGGCATCCTGATGGCAGCAGGCAGGAAGGGAAGCCCTATCTGTCACAGGGCACAGGAACACAAAGATGTGGTCAGGACTCACCCAATTCCTGCACCCCGTGCCTCAGTTTCCCCACCTGTGGCTGAAAGGTGAGCCCAGACATGTTCACTCAGTAAACATGAGCAGTTATCTCCACCATCACCATCTCTACTATCACCATTTCCACCATCACTACTATATCCACCATCATCATCTTCAGTATCTGCTTCGTCACCTTCACCATCATCTTTACCGTCCCCAACATCTCCACTTTCACTACCATCTCCATCTTCACCATCATCTCCATGATCCCCACCATCTCTACCAACCCCACTATCTCCACCATCCCTATTCTTGTCCACCTTCATCATCTTCACCTTCACCATCATCTCCATCATTCTCATCATCACAATCCTCATCATCACCATCCCCATGCTCTCCATACTCACCATCTCCACCATCCCTGTCATCTCCACCTTTACCATCATCTCCAACACCATCACCTCCACCTTCATCACTATCTCCACCATTCTCATCTCCACTATCCCCACCATTTCCACCTTCACCATCATCTCCATCCCCATCATCTCCACCATCCATACCCTCTCTACCATCCCCATCATCTCCATCTTCACCATCATCCTCACCTTCCCTGTCATATCCACCTTCACCACCATCTCCACCATCCCCATCATTCCCATAAATTCTACCATCTCTGTCACCTGGCTACACCATTATCACTGTCATCAGCACTCACTGTGCAGGGGTGTGCCCTCTTAAACTCCCCTTCTGGTCCTGTTCTCAGTTCTTTGAAGCCATGGATATGGAGGAGCAGAATGAAGATGTGGACCCATGGGAACTGTGGCTGCAAAAGATCACTCAAGAGGCTGATATTCTCCTCAAAAGGTGCTAGAGTTTGGACACATGCCTCCCAGGGCTCTGTGTGTTGAAAATTTGTTCCCTAGAGTGGCACCCATTGGGAGGTGGTGGCTCCTTTAGGAGGCGGAGCCTAGTAGGAGGAACTTAGGTCATTGGAAGCAGGTCCTCAAAGGGGATGGTGGAGTGCTGCTCCCTTCCTTTCTGGTTTTTGCCTCCTGGCCATGAGGTAAGCAATTATACTCAGCCATGCACTCCATGCCATCATCCCCTGTACCCCACCAGAGGCCTAAAGGCAATGGGTCCACCCAATCATGGACTGCAAACTCCAAAACTGTCAGCCCAAATAAATCTTCTCTTTATAAGTTAATTATCTCAGTCAACTTGTTATGGTGACAGAAGGCTAACCCATAAGACCACTGGGGAACAAAAAGGGAATTGACAATGGATCTGAAAGGTTAGAGCAGAGTAGTCAAGGGGGCTCAGTGACAGATCAGCTGAGTGATTCTTAGTACCTCACCCCATGTCAGTACAGCTCCTCCCATGCCATGGAGATCCTCAGCCATCACTGCCCAAACAGTCACTGACCCTGATCTTGGTCAGTCTTCAAGTCCTTCCTCCACATCTTCCAAAACCAGGGAAGACCTCTGAGGGCATTTCCCAACCATTCCCCACCCAGAGAGGTACAGAGCCTCCCAAGGCAAGTAGTCTGCTTCCTTGTGTCAAAGGCACGGTGGCCATCCCTGGACAGCGTGACAGCCTCCCTCAGAACCGTTCTGCCTAAAAGTTAGGGACACCCTAAGAGCCTAAGGACAAGCAGCCCACAGAAAAGCCCACTCCTAGGTTTCTCCCGGGTTTGTGTCCATGTGGCCCACAGGGCAGCTCAGAATAGGAAGAATCCCCCCACCCCCAGCTCTCTGGACTCTCAAGGACACTCAGGACTCCTCTTACCTGACAACCTTTGCCCACACTGCTGTTCTAAAGAAAAGCCTCTCAGACCTCCACTTCCCCTTTCCCAGCTTATGCTGTATTCACTCGCTACTCCCTAGGAGGTTTCCCTGACTACATTGAGGGCAGGCATCAAAGCTCTGGCATTTCTGGGGCATGTGACCTCCTTAGTCCCCTCCCCAAAGTTTCCCCACCCTGGTGTCTTGCCAGCCATCACAGGTGGTGATGAAACCAAAGAAAGGATAGCCAGCCTGATCCCAGCATCTGGTTGTCTGCCTCCCTCTCCAGCCAGACCCTACTCCTCCACCTCATCCTGACAGCCACCCGTGTAGGACCAAGCCCTGCCTTCCCAGCCCCAGCAGAGTAACTCTGTAAGGGAACCACTGTGGAAGGTGGCTTGGGGTAGCCAGCTCCTGACTGCAGCTGCCCCTGTCACTGGCCTAGAGTCCAGGGACCAACCCAGAGAGGCCAGGGGTGGCTGGTCTTCTGGGTACCACTCATACTCCTGCCCATAATGCCCTGAATAGCCCAGGTGTGTGGCCAGGAACTCCCCTAGAAGGCTGGGCTGCCCATCTCTGACTCTCAGAGAGGTGGAGAACAGAAGTGGGTCTATTTGGGACAGGGCTGTGGGAGAGGGAAGAGCAGCCCCAGGGCAGTGTGGCACTGAGCAGAGATGGCCTCCACTCCCCTCTCTAGGGCTATCTGCAGACACCCCAGCCTCTGGCCTCCTTGCATGCTGCACTGAACTTCACAAGGGCCCACTGCCTTGAGCCTCCTGACCCCTGGACATAGGTACCCAGCCTCCCACTGCGTTCCCAGAGTCCCCCTCATACCCTGCCGCACTGCTAAGCCCACCCAGCTGGCCCTCCCCGGAACTCAGAGCTGCCGAGGATGAGACATCTTCCTGTCCAGAAGATGCCAAATGTCACTCTTTTACCTGGGTTCCAACAGGTGTTGGTAGCCACTGGCCATTCTTTGATTCAGGGAGGCCTGGACCCTTGGAGGTGGGAGGGTGCTGACCACCACAAGCACCCCACATCCCATGTAACCTTCCTAAAGGCAGAGGGGTGTGCTGCAGACTTGTTCTGAGATGACCCTTGGTCCCAGGTCACCACTGGAAGCCAGCAAATCCAGTGGGCGCCTGCTTGCCCTTTCGAACAGACACTAGGCAGAGATGAAGCCTGGATCCAGTGCAGTCTGTGGAGACATGTGGTCTGATGACTATGGCAGGTCTAGTCCCTTCCCTGCACTGGCTGGGGTGACAGACAGGAAGCAAGTTCATCTGTGCCCACAACTCAGGCCCATGGTCCTGCAGCCCACAACCAGGGATGGAGATAGACTGCTGACCACCACCTGACCACGAATCACCATAGCAGGGTAGGGACCTCTTCTCTTCCACAACTGTCCCCGGATCCTCTTCTCAGTGCTGCTCTTCAATAGATGAATTCTGAGGAGAAATCTGCAAGGGAGGGGAGCCTCATGGCTTCATGAAGACTTTGAACTGCATATTCTTTTAGCTCAAAAAGATGTACCCAATGTAGCTGTCATCCACAGAATTATGTTAAAGTACCATAGAGGATAACTGTTCAAATGCCTTTTCTAACAATTAGTCTCCAAGAAAAGCTGAATGTGCAAAGGTGAAAAGCAACTCCAGGCTGCAGAACTATGAGTGCCAACCACGTGGGCTGCACCACGGAGGGCAAGCCCATCATTTACTTGCACACTGCTGCAGAGGTCCATGTGCTCCCCAGGGCTCAGTCCCCCACGGTGGCAGCAAGAGGTTGAGGACAAGCCACTTCCTGGGAGCCACCAGGCAAGGTCTGGTGACCCGTGAAATTGCACAGCAGTGTGACAGGTAATTCTTTTCTTATAGGCCTTGTCTCACAGGTGGCTTATTTCTGTGCTGTCCAGGTAAAGGAGGAGTTCATCAGTCCTGGGTCTCAGGAGCCTGAGGTTAGCAGCCAGTCAACTGAGTACTCAGTCCCAGTGCTGAAGGCAAAGCATCTTCTCCACCTCAGGTCCTCTGGCTTGGCCTCCAGGCAGGGTGGTAGCCTGCAAGCCCAGCCAGTGACCACCCGCTGTCAGCCAGGAATGTCAGCTAGCACCTCAGACTCAAAGAAGCTTCGAGAGCCAGAAGGTCCCTGAAGGACACATCTGGCCAGAGGCTCTCTCAATGTGTTAGAATACTTAACATGGTGTGCTTCAGAGAGGGTCAGAGAGAAAAAGAAGTCCGAGCTCGTTTGGCTAGCTTGTGGAAGGCAAGAGTGGGAATACTGATGACAGCTTTGGTAGTGCAGACACAGCCCTTCACAAAGCACAAGGAATGTATTTAATTAGTGAAGTCCCTCTCACTTTCACAACACATGCCTGGGCCTTCACACTCCCTTCCCCCAGGGTTGATGGCCGAGTCCCCTGACCGCAGGGATTGTTGAGAACCAGGAATATGAGGAGGCCCAAAGGCCACTCCAAATAGACACCTGGTCTACAATTAATGGGCACAGGAACCACTACCACTTCCTGGGTTTGGAGGAAGCCTTCAGGGAAGGGGAACAACTGGACTGCACTGTCTACTTGTGGCACACATGACAGTTGGCCACCACCACTAGCCAAAGTCTCTGCTACCCTTTCCAGCTCCACGGTGACCAGCGCCCCTTCCCACTTCCACATGATGAATCCCCTAGTCATCTGGCTGACTCAACCAAAAAGGTAGGATATCCGATTGTAACAAGCATCTCACATTAAGTCTCTCGAATGATTGTTCCAGAAATCAGGAATTACTTCATTTTTAAAGGAGCCCAACAGTTGCATGCAAGAAAATGGCACACAAATATGAAGAAATTAACCATTCACAATTGACAATGTATCTTCTGACATGAAATTCTAGAAGCAATGTGGAACTGCAGTGGCGCAAATACCATCCCACCTTTGACTAGCTGGTCAGTGTTAAGACTGTCTTCCTGTGCTCACCCTGAGGGTTTCCTTATCAACTGTAACATTCTGCCAGAGGTACTGGTTACTTGAGAAGGGTGAAGAATTCCAAGATATGTTCATGTTCTATAACTTCTTCTTTTGAGTGCTGGAGGGTTGAAACCAGGGCCCTGTGCATGCTAGGCAAGTGCTCGTCCACTGAGCCATACCTTCAGCCCCACTTTTTTTCTTTATCTTGAGACAGGGTCTTGCTAAGTTATTCAGGCTGCCCCTGGCCTTGAACTTGCAATCCTCTTGCCTCTGCCTCCAAAGACACTGGGATCACAAGTGTGTGCCACACCACCTGGCTGTCAATCTTTATCTGTATCTCATACATGGCAAAAATGGGCAGCTAAACACCCGAGTTTGTGGATTTCACTGTAAACTACCTTACAAGGAAAGGGCTGTGAACAATTACTAAACAATATGATATGCATGTGCAATCATTGGAGGGAGGACAAGGATGTCTACAACTTGACATGCATAAGCAGTGAGGGAATGAAGGGTGGGCAGAGGCACAGAGATGGGGAGAAAGTAAGCCTGGGAGTGGGTGTGGAGCCAACTGATGTGTGGCTGTGTGCAGAGTTCTTCCACTTGTGCTGCACATCTACAAATTCTCACAAAGGGTTGAGGGACTGAACTCTAAGCCATAAAGGAGCTTTAAAAGTTCCTCTGTCCTTTCAGTAGAAGACACTGAGGGGAGGGCAGCTCTATCTCAGGAGACTGTCAGCTCCTCTACCACCAAACTGGAGGGCCTCAACCAGGGCTCTCACTGTTCAGACAGCGCCTCCTCCACTGGCATTGCAGCTACAACAAAAACAAGGCGCATCACCCACACAGTGGGGGAAGGACAAGAGCACACAGGCTTGCTAAACAGGTGTTTATTAAGGCTTGTATTCTCCTAGAGGACAGGCATCTGATGTTGTCCACGACTCCACACGGGCAGTAACAACTCTAGGAAGTGACACGTTCTAAATACAAGTCTAAATAATACAGCTTAAACTTTAACTCAGAGGGTCTTTTGGAGTAAATAGTTTCAGAAGGTATCTGCTCTCTAAGACAGTAAGGATCCTCTACGGTGGGCGCGTGCAGATTCAGTGTGCGAGGGCGTCGGGCATGAGCACCACTTTCATGCTAATCTCCAATTCCAGGAGGCAGCAAGCTCCTCAGTGGACCCTCATTCCACAAAACAGGACAGCAAATTCGTTTTCTAGAAGGATTTTTTTTGCTTTTTTTACCCATATGACAGGAAAAAAAATTAGACACACACAGTGAAGTTTACAGTCAGCAGCATTATCTATCGCACTGTCTGTACTATCAGATCCTACATTTAAAGCTTAGCATTATGGTATAAAAACTTAAGACAGCATTAGGATTCTCAAGTGAAGAAAAGAAGGAAATTAAAAATGATCTGCAAACGTATAAGAACACCTGAACACTAAACCAGACCTAAAACACTTTTCAGATCCTCCACATTGAGCTCTATCCTCACTCAGCAGATCAGACAGTGGGCAGTGAAGGACAAAGCAGCCTGCTCAGCACGGGCAATGTGTTGTGAAGGATGACTCTCCAAGGATAGAAATGTGGTCACCACATTTAAAAACTTAGTTATCTCTCTGCCTAGTAGAAAAAACCCAACGGGCAGGTTAGCATTTTAGAAGGATAACACAGATAGTAAAATGGCAAACCAGCTGAACAGGGTGATCATTAACCTTTCAGTTTCAGTACAGTGAGGAGATTTTAATAGCTACTCTAAACAAAACAACTCGTGGGCTCTTAAGTTTGCTACAAAGCAGTAAATGAGCAAGAAATAGGAAGTTTCCTATGGAAATATTAAATGATTGATTATTAGAATAAGAACATAACTTCTGCCAGAAAAAAATCTCTGGGATGTATTAGGTTTTTTTTTGTTTTGTTTTGAAGGATATTTATATTTTGCATTAGGTCAATCTGACTGATAAACTGACAAAAAAATACTCCTTTATTAGTGAGTTCTACAATATTATAATACATAGAAAAAATACAAATAAATGCAGATCCGTCTGGCAAAATGAACTACAAAGAAGGTAAAGATGCAACAATTCAACCCCGCACAAGGACAACACACTGGAGCTGACACCGAAGACAGCACCAAGCATACAGTTTTAAAACTCTGTTTTCAAAGTCAACTGTTAACCATAAGAACCTGGCTGTCATTGTTTGTTTCGATTCTGCCGTTCCTGTAAAAGAAAGAGAAGAGAAGTTAACAGGGTGAACAACTGTGATATGCAGGTGAATTCCCATAAAGGCCAACTGAGGCTGCCCCGCGGCTGCAGTTGTGGATCTGGATGCAGTGCTCCCTGTTCCACGTGACAGTCTGGCCACTCCAATCCATGCAGCTCTGAACTGCTGAGGAGTCTGGTACCACAGACCAGGGCAGGGTTAAGTGTCTACATACCAGGCACTGTTCCCCCTCTGCACAGTGGTCCCCTCCCCTCACCTACTCTCCCACACATGGTGCTGTTATGCCACATGGAACAATATATTAGAAATGCAAAACCGTCTACACCCAGAGGAGAGAACTCGCATGGACAGGACACCCAGCATGCCAGATACATAGGAGCTGCTCTCATTTAACTGTGCCAGTGGCTTGGAGGATACCAAAGTCTACCCAACAGACTAAAAAGCAAGCTCTGAGTCACTTGGCTAAGGAAGGGCAGAGGTCCATCTAGGCCAGGCCCTTCTCACCAACCCAAGTTCCCTGATACCAAACAGAACACCGAGGCCTCCAGGAGTGCTGACTGACATGGGGGCTGGCTCCTCCAGCCAGATTTGCTTCCTATTCCATGAATTCAGTAATCTTTCCCAGAGTGTGCGTGACAGACAAGCTTGGGCCCCACATGTGCTTGCCTGACTTCCAATCAGTGAGTTGAGAAGTCATCTGTCTTGCCTAACTATGCAGCATCTAAATTCAGCTCTTCATACGTCTGCGGTTCAGGAGCATGCACCATGCCACCTGGGGGAAGGTGAGACCCTGGCACCACATGCATCCTCAATGCAAACTAGAAACAAATCTACCAGGCAGAACACCCAAACATTTAAAGTGCATCTAAGCAATAATCTGAACGCTGCTCTGGTGCTAAAGAAGGACCGAACGTGTGCTGGGTACTGGGATGGCCATCACCCATGGGCTGGGGCAGGGCCTCTCCACTGCAGCCATTTCTCTCACACTCCCATGTGGCTCCCATCCTGAGGCTGCAGTGCACCTGACTGATGAGCTGAGCTGAGCTGATGACATGCGAAGAATTCACATCTCCTCCTTCCCTGAGGTGGAAAACTAGAAAAATTAAGAACTCTGCATTTCCTGTGGGAGAAGGACGTGGCAGTCCACTCCCAAAGCAATCCCAAAACAATGAGCCACTGAAAATCCTATGAAGGTCGTTATGAATCAGACCCAACTTGACGGCACCCAACAACAGCAACATTTCCTTAAAAGTTCTAAGCAGACATCATTCTCTCTCTGGAGTCCAAACAGTGGCTAGTAGAACATCCAGGAGAGGGATTCCCTCCAGTCTTTGTGATCACCTGCACTTTGAAAAAGCAACATTACTCATAAAACCTCTTAGAGGGGAGAAAACCTAGCAGAGGAAGCACAGCTCATCCTTAGAAGATCAACACTTGTGAATACTTCTTAAATTCTCTTCTCTACCCAGTCTCCAAAGCCAAATGCCTCTCACATGCACTGGCCTATATAGTGTGCAGACAGGACCCAGAGGCCAGGGCCCTAAAAAGTCTACAGTGTGGTGCTACAGGGTGCACTGTGGAATACAAAACTGTCACTGTTTTAAACCCCCTAAGGAGAGGCTATTTATAGATTTAAATCTCAACAACCAACTTGGTGGACATAGCTGCCTAAAGAGTTAGTGTTTTCCTAAGAAATCGGTATGTTTCCAAACTTACAGCTGGACAGGGAAACTTTGCAAAAATGCAAATTTTGAAAACTTTCTAAATAGTAGGTATTTCTAAAATCAGGAGGATCTGAAAGTGGTGAGGGCTAATTGTCAATGATAAACAAAAGATGCGTCTGTTCCCAGAGGTCCCGAGAACCTGGGGATCAGGAGGCTGGCCAGCAGGTGCAGACATTATAGCCACAAGGAAGAAGCTGCACCTGACTTTTTTTTTTTTTTTTTTTTTTTTTTTTTTTTTTTTAGGTACTGGGGGTTGAACCCAGGGCCTTGTGCTTGCATGCTCTGCAAGTGCTGGACCGCCGAGCTGCACTCCCAGCCCATTTTTTCACTTTTTTGAGACAGGGTCTCACTAAATTACGCAGACTGCCTCTGGTCTTGAACTTGCGATCCTCCTGTCTCTGCCTCCCAGGCCACTGGGATTACAGGCATGCGCCACCGTGCTCGGCCACCTGCCTCTTTAGTACACTGCATTTTCAAAGCCATCTCACACACTTCAGTGGAATCCAGAGTTTCAATTGCCAAACACCCCAGAGGCTGACTCCTAGATAAACCAATGGTCCAAATGTCAGAAAGCCCCAGAGACTGGGGGGCAGCTAGCACACAGCCTAGCTGGGGCATCCCTCCATCTGAAGAACCGCCTACAACTACCTCCCTCTCTATAGGCAGCCCAGTGAGCCTACGAGATGCTTCAAAGTACACCAGAGCCATTAACAGGCCAGGGTTCTCATCTGTCACTCTCAACAATATGATTTAACACTGAAATTTATACGTCAAAAGCTTTTAGGCTAGGCTGACACAGCTCAGGGGAGTGTTGCCATAGTCCTTTGGAGGGGGTTCACCTCCAGAGTGCTCCTAGAGGTATGAAGAACACTGTGAATCCTGACCACAGGCAGATGCCTCCAGACCCTCTATACTACTCCCCATAAGGGTCACCCTGAGACCCAACCCCCAAATCATAGTTGTCTAAGGATCAAGTTGTTACAGAGCAAGTTTTAGGACATGAGAATTTTAAAAACATCAACCATATGAGGGGCAGAATTTTATCCCTAAGTTCACTGCCAACATTTGGGACCCCGTGTATTTTAGGGAAACCGAAGTGTTCCATATTTAAGAGGAAAAACAGCGGGCACACATACACAGCCAACCGTCAATTTAAAGATGGACCCAAGTTCCATTGAGAATTATCCCTGCTCTAATGCTGCAAATCCAGCAATTCAGTACAGCCACACATTGCATTAATCATGTTCTGAATATACAACAGTAGTCCCTATAAGATTGCATTGACTGGTAATCCCACTGGTGTCATAAGTTTTCACCCGTGCACTCTAAGATTCTGGCAGAACAAATTCACCCAACAACTCTCAGAATACATCCTGTCATTAAGTGGTGCATGGCTGTATATTATTTTATACCTGAAACAGCTAAACTACAGAATACCAGTTACTGGGAATAAACATCATTGCCTTCTCTGTATACCTCCTTGCTGTTTGCCAAAAGGGTGACTTAATGCTACTGGTGGCACTGTTGTGTGCACGGTCCACACTCCTCTGTTTAAAACACTTGAGGACACTTGATACTCATTCACATGACCAACACCTTCTAACACCAATGACAGAAAAGACTGGAAGCCCAACTGACACTTCATGAAGGAAAGGAGAGAAATATCAAGAAGACTCTTGGATAAAGGAAACTTTACAAAGCATGCTGGGTCCTTTCTCCTCATTTCTGGGGTCAGTTTATGAGTACTGGGCCTGTTCTGAAAAGTAGATGCACTGGCTCTGGGTGCTGCACAGCTCAGACCCCAAGAGTCTTACTGTGAGCATAACAGGCAGGCAGAAACACCTCTAGCCAAAGGGACCTAACACCCACTTACTGTTATAAAATGTCTTGACTCCAAAACTGCCCCTCCCCACCATTCTCTCTCTCCCCACCACTAATTAGAGGTTAAGTTCCCCAAAACTGCAGAATATTGGGTTTTAAAAGAAAAATAGGAAATAACCTCTAGACCCAGAGCTTCCAATAGCTGAAAGGTGGTGCCCAAGAAGCATGAGGCCCCGGTGGGGTTGAGACAGAGGCACAGTGTCTGCACCACTGGCACCCTCACTGGCCACCCCAGTGCCACATGAACATTACTTTCTACGTGTGCCTGACAGAGGCTAAGAAGCACTGACAGATCACACTTCTGAAAGCAAAATAGAACAAAAGAGTAACTTCTCTTAATTTCTTCATAATCAAATATGTATACATAGGCCCGGGTTGGGATTTAGCTCAGCTGATAAGAGCATCGCTGTACGGTCTTTTGAGGTCCTGAGTTCAAGTCCCAGCACGGCAAAAATGGGAGAAGGATGTAACAATCCACTCCCAAGGCAATCTAGAAACAATTAGCCATTGAAAACCCTACAACGGTCACTATGAGTTGGACACAACTCGATGGCACCTAACAACAATATACATGGTCCCAAGAATATGTTTCATAAAAACTGAAAAGTGGGATGGGTGTGGTAGCACACGCCTGAAATCCCAATAACTGAGAGGCAGAGGCAGGAGAATCATAAGTTTGAGGCCAGAGGCAGCCTGTATAACTGAGCTACACTCTGTCTCAAAGTACAAGGTAAAAACTGGGCTGGGGTGTAGCTCAGTAGCAGTATACTTGCATAACATAGGCATGAGCTCCTGGGTTCAGCCCTCCCAGTACAACAAAAAATAAATAAATAAATAAAAAGCCACCTGAGAAGTGATCAGAAGTTATCTGGTGACAACCACTCAAACGTTATCCCTGGTTCCTCCCAGCAGTGGTGAAGAAAGCTTACAGATGCTGCCCATACTCTCTCGACCACTGAAGCCAGCAGGGAACTGCCTGCACCAGACCCCGGGTGACCTGCCCATACCTCCCTGCCTTGCTCTAGCCTCTGAAGCCATCTGGTGTGAGCATAGACAGAAAAACCTGTGCAGCAGGTGTCTGAGACAGGACTCACCTTACGCACTACCTCCTCCTCCTCCTGGCGCTTCTCGTAATGAGAAAAGTCATCGAAGATGGAGGTCGTGTGCTTGTAGGAAGCAATAATTTTCAGCACTTGTTTTGCTTTTTCTAAGGGCACCTCCTGCGTGTCACGGGAGTTTGTGACGGGTTTGTTGTCATTGTTCTCCAGTCTGATGTGCCGAAGCTGGTTATTTGGCACGTCCTTGACAAAAATCCACTTCACATCGAACTTCCCTTTCCACTTGTCCTGAGACCAGACCCCAGCACTGGTGCCATAGTCCACAGGGGACTTCATCTCAGCCACCCCGCAGAAATGCCCACTCCCATTGACACTGAAGAGCAGGTAGACAGGACCCTTGCTGCTCATGGAGCGGAAGGCGCTGTCTAGACGCTTGTTGCCATGTTCTGTGCTACACCAGATGGAATACTTGATGGAGCGGTGGATGTCATCCTCAGAATAGCTCTTTATAATGAACACCCGCCCGCTTTTAAGATTCCAGTCAAACTCTTTAGGGTTATAGCTGTGGGCAGCTTTCAGTTTCTCAAGGATGGGGTGGGATTCTACACTCGGGGTAGAAGTAGGCTGGGCATTTCCAAGAGAGCTACCGTCATTGCCAGCCCCTCCACTCTGCCCAAAAGCAGCATTTCTGTTGCGAGGGGCAACCCAGCGGGGTTGGGGCAGCTGCTGAGGGCTCTGATATTGTGGTTGGGTCAAAGGTGGGGGCTGAGCTGGGAGAGGCTGTGCCACCTGTTGGGGCTGTGGGGCAGCCTGAGGGGAGGGGGCCTGCTGGGGGGTTGGGGCCTTGGGCACAGGCCCCTTGTTATCCCAGGTGCCAATGTCCATGTTATGCTTTATAGGTGGAGGGGGAAGTGCACCCCCCATTACAGGCCCACTCTTTGTTTTTATTTTAGGCTGAGGTTTTGCAGGCTTGCTGGCGATGGCAGCCCATGAGGTCGGTTTCGAAACTGGCATATTTACAGTTGTCCCACCATTGCCGGAAAGAACACCCGTCAGTGCCACACTGTTGACTACCGAGCCCACTGTCTTGACTGCAGAGGTGGTTACATCCCCGATCTTCAGGCCAACCATGCCCTGCTCCAGGCTGTTCATCCCAGGGGCCTTGTTGAGGGTGTCGCTGTGAAAGCCTGTCTGCCCGTCAACAACTGTGCCACCCAGGGAGCTTGGTGGGTAGGTGTAACTGCTGCCGTATGCTGAACTCTGAGTCTGCTGCCCTTGAGAACCACTTGTCCCCCATGCTGAGAACGCGGGGTTTTCGGGAAAAAAATTAAACCTGTGCTGATAGATGTTGTTCCCCAGGCCCCCAGGCTGCCCAAAAACAGCATCGTGCATGAAATGATGGTCTCCATTACTGAGCTGTCCGTAGGTGGTGAGGTATGGAATCGGAGGGTCCCCTGCAGTGGACCACGGTGCCTCATTGAGGGAGTAAGGAAATCCGATGGATGGCGGATAATAGCTGGACAGGTAGGGATCACTCATTGAAGGGTAACTGTTACTCTGAGAAAACAGACAGGTGGTGAGTTAAGACTGCTGTCACACACAAGCAAACATCAAGCACACCAATTGCCTCCCGTATAGAAACAGGCCAGACACAGTGCATGGCTGTTTCTTCCTCAAGGAAAGCCAAGGCCACCCTTGTGAGAACAAATTCAAGACCCAAACAATTAATGATGAATACAACCCAGGCCTTCATCTCAAAACACAAAGCAACATTTGCAATGCTCTGAGCTCAAGTTAAATGACTGAGCTGAGCCACTCTGAGCTGGCTAGAGAGCAACCCTTGCTCTCACCTCCAAGGAGTCACTTGGAGGAAACTATGGGAATCAGCCCTGTCCTGCAGCAATAATGCTGACAGTAACACTGGCAGTACAGCAAAAAGCGAGAATGGTATGAAAAGGGCACTGATGTGCTTCTGGTGGTCAACCAGGTTGTTGACAGCTGTGAGGCTGCAGCTCACTGATCAGTCAACATGCCCCAAGTATCCCACACTTGGGCCTCAGGACTCCCTGCCATCCTTGAAGGGCTGCTCAGAGGCCCTTTCCACATGCCTGTCATGGATAGCTACCCCACCTAAGTACAAGAGTCTGTCACATTTCCCTGGTTTCCTGGGCACAGTCATGGGCTCCAAGAGTGGACCTAGTGGAAGGTGAGTGCTTCAATGCCTTTTCTGAGCGCTGTCTGCGGAGCAGTCCAGGGTGTGAGTGCAGACTTAGGGTCAGCAGCTCTGGGAAGACATCTCTTTGGCGGGACATTCACCTGATGTCTGGTCAGAATTAGGCCCCACCCCACACGGCTACCTGAGGGAAATGAAGATGCCTTCCTGCAGAGTGGTGCACACGCATAGAGGTGCCAGAGGGGTGGGAAGTGCCCAGGACAAGGTAAAAAAGCACCACTTATCAGCACACGATTTCAGAACCATCTTTTAAAATGAAATAACAGTTGTTTCCCAGTGATCAAAACCTTTGAGATTCTACAAATGGGACACTATCAATATTCTGCAAACACACACAAAAAAACTTGAGCCTATCTTCCCTTGAAAGGGTTTCAATGACTCGGGCTACTTCATTGTGACCTCCTCCTCCTGTGGTTCCATCCAGCCTTGTACAACAGACTGCCAGGAGGGAAAGCAGATCTCCAGGAAGCCTAGGCAAGGCCTGGTGGGTACAGGTTGCCCCTCTCTGAGGGAGATCAGCCCTCCTCCCTCCTCAGCAGCTGTGTCACATCAACACATGTGAAGGGCACACAGAAGAGAAGACCTAGCAGTTGTTGCCATTCTAAATCACTCAGCCACAAACCAACAGAGCAATGGCAGTGAGGCCACAGAAAGGGATGCCATGACTTACATGTAGGCCTTAGCTGAGATCAACTCGATTTAGGACAAGGTAAGAGACACCATGTTTTGCATATCCTGCAAAGTCCATTTCAAATATTACCATCAAATAGACACAGCACACAGGTCACAGAGCTGCACAAATGACCCATCAAATTCCCTGTTGTGCAGCAGGTAGTGCTGTCTAAACGTCACTTCAAGAATGTGGGTTCAAGCACAACTTCACCATCAAACTCTACACAAATCTCGGGATCTCTGCTTCTCTATGATCCTAACACAAAGGTCCTGGTTCTCTTTGCCTTGCAAGACCCATCAAACCCTGGGACAAGTGTAATTAATGTGTACACACAAACACACACACAGTAGGACCAAGTAGTGAGGCACCTGGGAAAAGTAGGCAGGCAGTCTGGGAAGGGGAGCCTTGGGATGCCCTCACCTCTCTTCTTTTCTGAGTGGTCAGATGGAGGAACAAAATGAGCAACAGTAAAACTGAGACATACTGAAAAACTGTACCACTACCCAGACTGCAGCTCTTTCTTGAACACTTAAAGTCATGTAACAAAAAGAAAGAGGTAAAGACTTCTCATTTCAAATTCCCAGGTAATAAAAGCTACCATTTATGAAGACATACCTGCAAGTGCTGCACGTGCACAGCAGCGCAGCACTGACTGTGCCCTCCCTGTACTTCTGAATTGGCTTGGGCAGCAGCCCTGCCTCTTCAGACAAGCTCCACCTTCAAAAGCCTGCAGGCTGCATAGGCACCTGAACTACCATAAGTCAATTTCAATTGTTACTTCAATCCTAGAGACATCTCAGTTTCTATTACGTCTGCCGTATTTCCCCCCAATCTCTAAAAATAAAGCAGCAGATTACTCTGCAGCTATCTCAAATAAGCCATTCTATACAAAAGAAAACCTGCAGGTGTTGCTCCAGTAATTCTGTAGACAAGGTGGCACACCAGGCTGCCATCCATGCTACACACCTTCCCTGGGAAGGGAAGTGGTTCCTGGTGAGTCTGTAGCAAACCCAACTGTTCTGGTCTAAACTGTCAGCAACTTACTTCAAATGCACCTTGGAAGTGCACTAGTGCTGCCTATAAAGCACATGGAGTCTGCCCAAGCCATTGACCTCCTCTGTCTCACGGACAGCTAGGCATAAGCTCAGCACTCACACTTGGAAGTGTCCAAGGCAAGGCGAGGTGTGCCCCAGACCCTCCTCAGCTTGGTGGCTCCCCAAGACAGTCTATGTTACCAATATGACAGTTCATTTATGACGGACACAGCTGAAAAAACTACAGGTATGAAAACAAACTCAAAGCTTGCTCTTCATACATGAACATCTACGAGTGGGCACACTTGGGCCCCCACAACTCTCCTCAAGACACTACCAGGTGGTGCCACAAAAAAGGCTTCTAATCACAGCCCTGGGATGAAGGAGCATACATCTTCCCAGCCAAATCAGAGCCCAATGACAGAGGAAATATGACCTAGAACTCTTGCCGCCGGCTCCTCCTGATGAACTAGAAAATGATAAACAAAAGAGACACTCCAAACAAAGAAATAAACTGTAAATAATCAGTGAATATTATCCCTAGATCATTTGGAACACCAAGCAGTAAGACACAGTAAAACCATAACCTTATTGTAGAATTGAGCAGTTTTTGTCTACTTAAGTTTAATGACCTTAAAAGACAAAAAAGAAAGAAGAAAGGTCCATTCTGAATGACTGGAGCCACATAAATATTTATTTCTTCCACCCATTTTTCTGAGAAGGAAAGAATTCAAACCCTTTTAAGTATTGCAAACAATACAATGTCAGGGCATCTGAGTGACCAAGAGAGAAATGGAAGGGAAAAGCAGAAGGTCCCTTCCAAGCCCAAGACCAGCAGAACCTCTGGAGTGCACTGAGAAGCACAAACTTAATTGAACAACTGTGCAAGAGGAGAGCATCAAGAACAATGCTGAAAAGTAACCGGACATACAGACTCCTGGAAACCTCTGTCTGCAGGGTGCGCTCCCTGCCTCAGAAGAAGTCTTGGGAACAGAAGTGATGTTACAGAAAAAAACCCAAACCCCAGGCAGGTGCAGTGGCTCCCACCTGTGATTCCAGCAACTCAAGAGGCAAAGGCAGGAGGATCACAAGTTCAAGGCCAGAGGCAGCCTGAGTAACTTAGAGAGATCCTGTCTAAAAACAAAGAGTAAAAAATAGGTTGGGCATGTGGCTCAGTGGTAGAGTACCTGTAGAAGCACACATGAGGCCCTGGGTTCAACTCCACAGTGCTGGTGGGGGGGAACCCAAACACCAAATACTTTCTTGACTGGCCACATTTCTTATCTGTCCCCAAGGCCAGTCCTTCTGAGGTTGCCATTTCAGCCCCCTGGCTGGTGGGTCAATATGGAAAACAAGTTTCTGACACAGAATTTCTGCCAATGGGCAGTATGTGAAGACTCACTGCACCCTCCAGCGGCACTTCTGGGAGACAGCTGTGTTGTCAAATCCCTCCTCAGTGGGTACTACCACTGGACCTTCCAAAGAAACCCATATTATTTAAATGCAGTAAAAAAAACCCTATGTAAGACACAGGCCTGGATTTACGAGGTATGCATCTGCTGACCCTTCAGGTTGTCCTGAACTCATCAGAATCACCTGGACGCAATGGTAACACAAGTGCCAAGTTCTTCCCAGCTCTTCACAAGCAACAAAGGCTGTGGACACCCTGACAAGGCACAGCATCATTTTACTCAGCTTTGTGCCGCTGGAAGGAAAAACCACCCAAACCCCGACAGAAACCTTGGGCAACAGAAAGGGCAAACCCAATTTTCAAAACAAGCTAACAGCTATCAAGGCCAGAAGCTTCTCACAGAGAAAGCATAAGGTACAACTTCAATGCAACCACACAAGGCAGCACTTGAGTGATGGTGTGTATCAGAGACCTTGAGGGAGGCTATGCTGAATACTCTCAGATGCCTCATACTCATGAAACCTTCAAACCTTGAGGCACTAACAACTCCCACATGACCTTTGACTGAAACACTAAGGTAAGGAGCATCTGAAGCAAGGACAGAATGACATCAGGGTCCCCTGTGAAGCAAGCAACACAAAGACAACAGGGTAGGCATTTGCTGAATGATTAAAACCTCCAGATCCTTCGTCCGGGCAAACTGTTTCCCCAGCACAAGTGACTGCTCAAAATAAAATTAAATGCATACATAAGAAACCTTGATTAAAGAGTACTTTCTGCCAGGCATGGTGGTGCACAACTGTAGTACCAGTGACTCAGGAGGCAAAGGCAAGAGGATCATGAATTCAAGGCCAGAGGCAGCCTGTGTAACTTAGCAAGTTCCTATCTCAAGATAAAAAATAAAAAGGGGGCTAGGGGGTAGGCAAACAAACGGTAGAGTGCTTGCAAAGTATGTGCAAGGTCCTGGGTTCAATCCCCTAGAACTGCCAAAAAACAGAAGCATGCCTTCCTAAAGAGGTGCAGAAAATACTGATGATTTTCAAATTATCAGCACTGGAACCCACAATAGGAAAATTTTGCAATTCTCTTGTAAAATTAATGTTCCACATTACACTTTGAATACAACTGAATTATCACAGAGGAAAAACAAAAACAGTTTGGTTTCCTTACTTTCTATTCCTGTCAAGTGGGTGGGCAATGAGTGTGTTGACAACTGAGCACCTGAAATGAAGGTGCAGGTGCCACCTCCCCTGCGCACAAGTGGTCCTGGATCATTTGTTCAGTAGCAGTCAGAGGTCACAGCACACACACCCTGTCTGCTCACCGGCTGGTGTAAAGGCCTAGGGACCAGGAGCATCTGTTCCCAACTCAGCCACCACCGAGAAGCAATGAATCCTGCCCTCTGAGTATTACCTGCTCTAGGTATGAGAGAAACCAGGAAACTAGGAAGCCTAACCCAACAAAGCCTCAAAGGAGAAAACCAGGACAACAAAGCTCAACGAGGAGCCCCTTCACTCTGATCCCCTCATTTCCAGAAAGGTCACTACCAAGTAACACAGACCATACCAAGAGACTTCAAGGTGCTCCCTGTCGACAACATGTACCCTGTAGACAACTAGAAAAACTGGCACCAGACACACAGCAGGGCGAGCAGCGCCTGTCTGAGGCAACAGCTCACCATGGCCCACGAAGTTATGCTTTCCTACCTGATCGCGTGCTCATAAAGATGTCCAAATCATTCTAAGTAGCATGTTTTCACAAAATGAAGCATAGTGGCCTCCAGCTGACCATGACAAACTGTATCAGGATTCAAAACAAGGGCTGAGAGTTGGCCATGATCTTCATTGTAGTCACAGCTCTGCAGGTACGCTATGTGTAAGTTAGTAGTCAGAACTGTGCACTCCAAGTATGTGCAGCTCACCATGCATCAAAGCACCTCAAGAGAGCCACTAAACACACACAGAGGAGTCTGTAAGGTACTCAGCACACCAACAATATTCTGAGCCTACCGCTACTAGCCAAACCAAAATGCTCTCTTCTGGCTGAACACCACCACACAGCTCTCATCTGAAAATGCAAGAGTGCACTTTCCTAAATGGCAGCCTCCAAAAGAGCCCAAATCTAGAGGTAGTAACAGATCCCAAATGACTCATGACTGAAACAGTAAACTAAGGAGAATTCAAGGCAGAGAAGCTTAATGACCTCATGGTTCCCTAAGAAGATACAAACACAAAGAGAACAGAGTAGGCATTTGCTGAATGATTAAAAGCAAATTACGGCCTCACTGGTCCTACATTCGTTGCTCCCTTTATAAGTAAAGCAAATACCGAAGAGCTCTCCTATCCTGCCTGCTTCCAACCTTTTACTAAAGTTAGGAATGTCTGGAAAATGTGCTATCAATCCATCAAGAACATGGATTTGCTCTTAAGTAATGTACTGATTAGTCACCTTGCTAAAAAGTGCCCATCTTGCCAGGTACAGTGGTGCACACTTGTAATCCCAGGAGGCAGAGGCTGGAGAATGCCAAGTTCAAGGCCAGACACAGCTTGTGTAATTTAGCAAGACCTTGACTGAAGATAAAAAATAAAAAAGGGGCTGGAGGTACAGCTCAGCAGTAGAACACTTGCAAAGTATGTGCAAGGCCCTGAGTTTAGCCCCCTATTACCACACACACACACACAAAAAAAACCCTACACACCTTAACATACAGAACACAAATAGGCCATTTTAAAGCTATTCACTAGCAGCATCAACCTATGCAACAATCTTCTGTCATGACTTTCCCAGAAACCAAACAGCTATGACCAGCTACTGACAGCGGAAAATAATCTATTCCTTTTTTAAAGAAATCCTCCTAAAAAACACATGAGCTCCTACTTTATAAAAATACATATCAAGCCAGGCATGGTGGTACACACCTATAATCCCAGACATGGGAGGCTGAGGCAGAACAACAGAGAGTCTGAGGACAGAGGCAGCCTGCACAACTTAGCAAGACTGTCTCAAAATAAAAAACAAATGCTGGGGGGTATAATTCAGTGGAGGAGCACTTGCCTAGCACAAGTGAGGCCCTGGGTTCAACCTCAGTACTGCAGCAAAAAAGTACTGATGTAGCCTCCATCCTCTTGTTTGGTTAAAATTTAGTACATAGTTATTGATGTAACTATAAGAAAAATAGGAAAGGAGCCAGGCGTGGTGGCGCACACCTGCAATCCCAGTGGCTCGGGAGGCAGAGGCAGGAGGATCGTGAGTTAGAGACCAGAGGCAGTCTGCATAACTTAGCAAGATCCTGTCTCAAAAAGTAAAAAAATGGGCTGGGGGTGCAGCTCAGTAGTCCAGCACTTGCACAGCATGCAAGCGCAAGGCCCTGAGTTCAACCCCCAGTACCTACCAAAAAAAAAAAAAAAAAAGCATGATATTGTACAAAATAGTTTTAACTTCTTGCTATTACCTTGTCCAAAAGCCCATGACTGAGGCTAGGTTGATTCTACAACACTCTGTCCTGCCCAAGGGATAGCCAGATTCTCAGGGACAACCAACCTAATGGATCAAGGTTCCCTCCACAGTTTCTTGGGCTCCTAAGTTGCTGACATGCTGAGTACAGGAGGAAGGAAAAGGATGCAGGACAGTTCCAAGAAGGGCTATGATGTTTCAGAAAGAGCAGACAAGCAAGAAAAAAGGCAGGGAGATCATTTCAATCCAGCACAGGGATGAGATAAAGCCTGGATTGATTTTAAAGTAATTACAGACAGAACATTTTAAGTGGCAGATACTATGGTTGAACCAAAATTCCAACTGGCCCATGGTTTTTAACCAGGGAAACTCTGTCCTCAGGAGACACCTGCAGTTGTCACAACTGGGACAAGGATGATTGAGAGCAGGGTTCATGGAACCTAGTGGATAGAAGCCAGAAGGGGGCTAAACATCCAACAGTGCACAAAACAGCAAAAAACAACATTCCAGTCCAAAGGGCTGGCAGTGCCAAGGTTGAGAAATCCTGAAGTACCTGACAAAACTAGGCAGCTATGACATGCTGGACTGTACCAGGTACTCTCTTGGTGCTTTACATGCACCCTCTAATATCATCAACAACTCCATAAACACTATTACTTGATTCACAGAAAAGGATACTAAGGCACAGGGAAGGCAAGCTACGTGATGAAGGTAGAATTAGGATCAAGCCCAAGACAGGAGTCCAGCTCCACTATTGTTATCCTAGACCACAATTCCAATCCTCCAGAGCCAAAACAAAAACAAAAACAAAAGCCAGGAAGCATTAGCAACTATGTACACCTGTACCCCATAAAAGGCACAACACCATTGGCCAACAAATGCTGTGCCCAGTAGGGTTCTGCCTGCATCCCAAACAATGGGGTGCTACTTCCTCTGAAAACCACCTGCATCATATTCATCCCCCAGGTCGAACAGGAAGTACTTGAAGCAAGTCTTCAACACCATTCTCTCCCTCTCTCTCTCTCTCTCTCTCTCTCTCTTTTTTTTTTTGTGGTCCTGGGGGTTGATCCCGGGGCCTCACGCCTGCATGCTTTGCAAGTGCTGGACCACTGAGCCGCACCCCAGCCCTTTTATTTTTTTCTCTACTTTCTGAGACAGGGTCTCGCTAAGTTACATAGACTTCCTCTGGTCTCGAACTTGCAATCCTCCTGGCTCCGCCTCCCAAGCCACTGGGATTACAGGCGTGTGCCACCATGCCCAGCTACCATTCTCTCATTTTGAATACTTAATAGCTTGCTTCTTTCTTGTTTAGGATCAGAAAGTCACATGACAGTAAAGGTGTGTTACAAACAACTGATTAAAAAAAAAAAAAGGTAACAAAACTTACCGGATTGGACTGTCCAGAAAGGTAAGGCTCAAAGTCATTATCATGAACTGTATCCTTCTGATGCAAAGAACCATTTTGTACTAGAAGAAGAAGTTGCAAAATATTATCTTCATGTTTTAAAAGATTACTTTTAATAGTAGAAATTAAAGTTAGTAACCTATTGTCATCAATTTCTAGTAGAAATCGTATTATTTTAAAGTGGGCCATCAGCACAGAGTTCATGTTTACACACCTAATTAGAATGGTGATGCAAAACTTTCAATACTTTAAGTTACATTTTTAATAAAGATATAACCATAATTTGATAGGATGTTGACAAAACATAGATGATAAAAACCAGCAAGGAACTCACAACCAAGTTTTGGCAAAATTGTCAAGGTCTTATCTTGTGATTTTTTTTTTACAGTGCTGGGGATTGAGCCCAGAGCCTCCCACATGCCAGGCAAGCCTCTACCACTGAAGTCACACCTCCAGCTCATGAAATCAACAGTCTCAGAAGATCTCGATATGAATATGGAGGCTCCAAAAGCCCAGCTTTGTGCAGAGACCTGAAGACAGGATGTTCAGCTGGGAAGGGACTGTACCTCCAGCTCACTATTATCTGGCTCTCCACTTACTTTCCAGTTACAATGCTTAGGCCAGAAAAGGAAAGGAATGGTAAATAAAGTGTTGGGCCTTTTCCCATTTTAAAACATGATGAACCATATTTGGATACGTGCAAGTAATACACATACTGTTTAAAAACAGTCTTCCAAGTAAATATCAAGTGTCACTTACAAGTTCTCACAATGGTGAGTTTGAGGAGTTTATCCTAAACCGGAATACCACAGGAGATAACAGGCTTACAAGAGCTGTAACTACTGGGGTATGGCATAGCCTACAGGGCAGGCAGGCTGGCTGGCTGCCTCTCCTCCGCAGCCATTCCTTACTGGGCAGCAGAGGGCACTTCTCTCAGCCCCTTGCCTCTGGGCCTGTGCCTTGGGCAATGCCTTATCTCCCTCACCTTCCTGCATCAAATCAATGATCTTGCCAGGCGGGCGGAGGGAGGAAAGAACTGAATTACTCTGAGCACCCATTTATTTCCTTCTCCTTGAAAAGTCCGTCTTGGACCCGTCAAATCTCCCGGAAACGCAAAGTTTCATCTCCCTAAAGCTGGTGCAGGAAACTAAGTTTCCGGTTCCAGGTCAGGTTTGTGGACTCTCTCCTGCCCACGCGGGCAGGCGGACACTGCCCCGTGCTCACCCGGCCCAGGGCTCACCTTTATTATCTTGTCCTTTTGTTCTCTGCATAGCCGCAGGCCGGGACGTGCAGGGGGACGCAACCCCGCCCGGGGAAGGAAAGAGAAAGTTACTCTCCCGAGAACGCTCGCGGGCTGTTGCGCGACCCCGGCCGGCCCCACGCCCCCACCTGGGCCCCTGCAACCCGGTCCGACACCGAGACCTCGCCGTCGGACCCTGCGACCCCTATCCCGCAAGCCCGGCCTGGCCTCCAGGTCCCTGGCCTGGACCCTCAGCCCAGCCCCGTCCCGGCCTCCACCTCCCCGGCCCCGAGACCGCAGTTCCGGACACTGAGACCCGGCCTGACCCCGAGTCCTCAGCTCGGTCTTCAGCCCGGGCCCCGCGAGCCCAAGCCCGCGACCTCAGCCCGGCCTCCTGGCTCCCGCCCAGCCTGCTACCTGGGGGTCCACGCTGGTGGCCGACATGCTTCATGAACAGCGCGGCGCGGGGCCGGGGCGCCCGCCGGCTCGGGCCTCCCGCGAGACCGGGCCTGTCTCGCTGCGCGCGCGGTCCCGGGCCGCGCCGCCAACTCCGCGGGCGCGGCCGGGCACGGCGGCCGCTGCTTGGGCGCGCGAGCCGGAGTGGCGGGCGGGCGGCAGGCGAGAGCAGACGCGCTGAGGGGAGCGCCGACTCCAATGGCGGCCGCGGCGCGGACGAGGCTGCGCGACGTAAGCGCGCGGGGCAGGCCGGGAGCGCTGCCTGGCCGCCGTTGCGCCTGCGCGCTGCCACCCCGCATGACAGATTTTGCGCTCCGGTCCCAGTCTCGCGCGGTGGGGCGGGGCCGGCCGGGACGAGGTGGGGCGAGCTGGGAAGTCACGCCGGGCGCCCAGGACTGCGCTGGCTGAGCGGGAAATAGACTGCAGCCGCCCGGATGCACCTGCCCAGTGGCCCCGCTTGCAGCAGGAGCTGCGAGCCCTAGGTGGCCTCCCCTGGCGCTCTGTGGGGGCGCTCTTGGGCCTGCGAGGGGCGTACCAGTTTATAGCAAGTCTGCGTGTTAGGTTCTGAACCCCAATTTCATTACCCAGAGGAAAAGAGAACTCAGCCATGCTCTGTGCCCGCCCCAGCTGCACAAGAGTCTTGGGCTTTGCGGAAGGATGTGAAGTCCCATCAAGTATTCCATCTCAGCTCCTGCCGCCCGGCGCCGGGCTCCCAGGTTGGCATTTTGCCTCCGGCAGTAGTTAACATCTTCCTGTTACCCAGATCTAAGTCCTGTCCTCATCCTGTGAAGGACAGAGATGGAATGCTGGCTCCAGGTGGTGTGGCAGGCAGGCAGGGGCCGCAGACAGCACCCAGAGGAGGCTGGGGGTAGGCACTAAGCAGAATGAACAGGACATCATCCCGGGGTCACAAGGGAGGCTCAGGCCTGGGCATCCTGATCAGCTTGTGACAGACAACCTCTCTCACTTGTAGAGAAGGCCTCCAAGGAGGTGGCTACAGGGGATGACCACTGCTCCCAGATGCCCATCGCTGGGCACCCCCAGCCTCTCCTGGCCTGCAGCTGGGAAACACAAAGCTGGAAGTACATTTGATGCTCTGAGGAGGAATCTGGGTCCACAGGGACATTGATAAGCTAAGCGTAGGCCACAAGCAGTTCATGCAAATATGAGGTCCATGCATTAGGGTAGGTCTGAATATGAACAGCGTATGTCCAGAGTGGTGGCAGACTTGTAGTTGCCAGCAGGGTTACTGAGGGCCAGAAGCCCCGCCGTGCACCCTCTGTGTTGTGAGGCCGATGCTCCAACGCTCAGAGAGGATCTGTATACCTGCTTTCTGAGGGCCAGGACACTCAGCGCCCTCCGAGTCCCTGCCCTCTTCCTCACCCCAGCTCACATACCTCATGCAGCATGGTGCGCTGGTCACCACAGGGGTTGGGGGTCACACAGCTAAGTACACGTCCTCCAACCTTCCAGACCTCCTTTCCTTCACTCACCACTGCCCACACAGCCACAAGAAACTGCATTGGCCCTGCAGAAATTGGCCACTCAGAGCTTATGTGACTTTTTTGAAGGGCAAGTTCTGGGGACTGGGGCTGCATTAGTTTCCTGGAGCTGCCATAACAAAGTGCCACAAACTAAGTGGCTTAAAACAATGGAAATTTATTCTCTTTCAGTTCTGTTGGCCAGAGTCTGCTTCTGTGTGTGGACAAGACTGTACTCCCGCCAGGAGCAGTGGGGAGGAGCCTTCTGCCTCTTCCAGCCTCTGGTGATGACCAGCCACCTAGCCTGGCTTGGCCTCTGGAGGGCCAACAATGAGGACACCTGTCCATCTCCATGGGTGGCAGCCACTTCAATGCAGCTGCCCCTTCTCCTTGAACACTCTCTTGGGTCCCGACTCCCCCCTTAGCTCAGTGCCAGGGCCTCCCTAATCGGCAGGCCTACTTCCAGAAACCCTCTCTTCTATACTTTCTTATGGGGCTGCTTTGTCCTCCATGAAGCCTGCTCATGCTCTTGGGGCTCCTCCTGCTCCTTGTCACACAGGAGCAAACTTGACCTGCTGCTATGAGCCACGGTACTTTATAGTTTCTAAGCTCCTGTCTTCAAATGTCTCACTCAATCTTCCCTTCCACAAGTATTAATTGAGCACCTACTACATGCCCCAGTGTATACAGTGTTTGGGATATGCAGCAGTCCCTACCCTGTAGCGCTCCCCATGGAAGGATACTTACATAGCCTTGCAAAGTGATTTGATGTGTTTGGCCTCCCTGGGCACCTAATGTCCACCAGAATGTCATAGGCATGGGACAGAAAATGAGCCAGTTGCTGCTGTGCAACCTGGATGAGGAAAAGCCAGAAGCCTGGCTAGGGCACCATGGGTCAGAGCTGAGATGTCCTCTGGTGCCCAGGACAGGAAGGAGGCAGGAGGGGAGACATCCTGGGCCCCCAGGAAGATCTCTGGAACTAAACTGGAACTGAGACTCAGGGTGAACAGGAGCTGGCTGGCTGAGGGCGTTCCAGGCAGAGGTGAACAAGAACCAGGATACAGAGGTGGCTGCCTGTCCCCAGGAAGATCAGCCCCCTATAGCATGTGCCACCCACCCACCCCAAAGCGCAACTAAGCACAGGTGCTGGAGACAGGGTGTGGAAGATGTGCAGTGCACATCCGTATCTTGAGAGCCAAGTTAGCTGTCAGCAGCTCTGGGTCCTGAAGCAGAAAGACAGCCTACAAGACATGAGAGCAGGTGCCAGGCCAGAAAGCTAGTACACGGCCAGCTCATCTGAACTTCAGCCTGCTCCTGAGCCCTGGGACCTGCCCTGACTTTGGCCCCGATCCCTCTGCACAGTGGCCTGGGGGCTAGCATTCCAGCCTGGATCAGAAACCCACCAACTTGGCGTGGGCCACTGCTACCTGCTGCATGTCCAGGAATTGCAGCTGGGCTGTCTCAGCTCTGCTTTGCCAAGAGCCTGTCCTCCCACCATGGTGATGCATTGTCTGTCCCCTAGGGCAGTGCCAGGGGGTCTGGGGTTTGGTTGTCTCCAGGGCATTAGCTCCAAGGCCACAGCTGAGTTAATGGGACCCTGGTGTGGGTGCAGTGGCTCCTGCAGCACATCTGCATCGGCCATGAGAGGTGCAGGCTGCTATAAGAAGCACTCGCACTCTCCTCAGGGGCTAGTGGGGACACCCCTCAGCCAAGAGGTCCCAGCAGGACAAGATGAGAACCGAGAGAATCTTTTTGTTGTTGTTGTTGTGGTACTGGGATTTGAACCCAGGGCCTCACACTTGCGTGCTCTGCATGTGCTGGACCACTGAGCCTTGAATTCACAATCCTCCTGCCTCAGTCTCTCAAACTGCGGGGATTCCAAGGGGTGCGCTATGACATGCAGCTCTCATTTGCCCTTTAATGTCATGCTCCGCCAGGGATGAGGAGTGCAGAGCCTCACAGACACCCAAGCCCACCCCTAAGGCTCCGTGCATGGGTGCTGAGCCTGCTGTGCCCATACCCAGGCTCCTGCTGGGACAAGGGGTGGCAGGGGTTGCTGGGTTAAGACCTGGTGTGGGGGGCCTGTGCTAAGCCAAAGCTAGCACTCCCAAACCCACTCAAGCCCCACTGTCACGTCACATGGCACCTACAAAGCATAAGCTCAAAGACCAAAAGTGTTGAGAAAGTGAAGACAGTGGCCGCAGCAGCCTTCTGGGTGTGGGCCCCGTGTGGCTGGGTGGGTCACACTCGGCAAGCTGGCCCTAGTTCTGAAAGACACCTGAGAAGGTCCCAGGATGCCACGAGGACTCGGGGGTGTTGATGCTCTGCCAGAGGTTCACAAAGGAAGCACCATGAGGGCAAAGTGATGGTGGCAGAAACTGGGGCTGGAGGGTGTGAGGGCTGGCATGGTGAGGTGAGGCAGAGAGACACCTGCAGACTCCACAAGCAGAGCTGCAGGTGGCCCCAAGGGTCATGATGGCCGCCTCTCCTGGGCCAGGTGCCCAGGGAAGGCTGGCAGGTGAGGCAGAAAGGAGGTGAGCAGGGCTAGCCCGAGGGGACAGGGACCTGGTTGGGGTGCCGGGGTTTAGGGAGGCATTTGGCAACCAGAGGGATGCTGGGTGCTGTCAGGGCACATTAACCTGGAGTGGGGCCCTGACTTACCCTTGCAAAGAGCAGCTCTCCCCAGGGGACACTCCACCTGTAGTGAGCCACCCAGGGAAGAAGCAGCCCACCTGGAGGTCCCTCCCCCCATGCACGTGGCCCATCTTTCCTCCTCGGTCATCCTGGGTCACCATGCTGGCCTGCTTAGGAACCCTTCTGTCCCGTCACTGTACCCCAAGGTTCTTTCAGGGCCCCCCTCAGTCTCTGCACTCTGGGGTGGATGCTTCACTTGGGCCTGACATGAGCCTGACTGGGGAATGAGATGTCCCCTCCCTCATGTCGCTGAGCCATGAAGAGGGGCCATCTGTGACCACATTGCCTAGAAGTAATGCCGGCCCAGAAAGGGAGACACAAGTGAATAGTGACATTGTTGAACCTGTGGATCAAGTGGAGTCCAAAGCAAACCACCCCAGGCTTTGGCCGTGAACGGACACATTTCATTCTTGCTCAGCCTTTTGAGTGTCTGTCAGCTGTGACTGAGATACCTGGCCGCTATGACAATGTCCAACACGCAGTCATCAGGCCAGGCAGAGCGCCACAGTGGTGCCACACCCAGGCCTCCTTGGGCGCCTTCCTCCACCCCTAGCACCACTTGGCCCACGTCCAGGCGCCACGCTCTGGCCAGCTCCCTCCGCTCCCACCCGGGCCTACAGCCCCTGCTCATTGTCCTCAGCCTCACTCTTCCTCCTGCCTGACCTCTGCTCCTCCTCCTGTCTCCAGAGCCGCTGAGGTTCCTGGAACCTTGTGCCAACTCTGAGGAAATTGGGGCCAACCGTGCTCAAGGCTCAGCTCCTCTACAGAGCTGGTCCACTGGGGCAGGACTGGCCAGTGACCTTGTCCCATGGCCCTCAGGGCCCCAGCCTCCTGTGCTGTTCCCTCCATGTCCAGTAGAGGGAGCCCTGAATCAGGAGTTAGGGCCTTATGCTCTCTCCCCTCCCTGCTCCTCACCTCCCTGCCTTAGCTTGGGTGGGGTGGGGTGCGGGGTACCACATGAAACAGAGTGTTGGAGGGTCTCATCCCCCCAGGGTTGAGTCCACTCACTTTCCAGCCTCAATTTTTCCTTGACTCCCTGCAGGGGACCAGATGTCTTGGGCCTCTGGTTGGACAGGGTTCGGGGACTTCATGGGAGAGTACTGGGGTGAAGCAGCTGGTGCAACCAGAATGGTGACCAGGGCCTCGGGAGGGCAAGACTGAGGCCCTGTGGACTCTGCTGCCAGGTGAGCTCAGAGAGGCATCAGGACAGGTTTTGGACCTGCTCTCCTGCTGAGCCAAGAACTGCAGACCCCTGCTGGGGCCAGGGCCTAACCCACCTGGCACAGCTGATTTCAGCCCCACACCTGGAAAGGTAAAGCCTTCTGTCTGGCCAGGCTCTTCTTCCTTTATCTTCTTAACTTTGCTTTAAAAGCCCATCCCATTTTGAGCAGGTGTCCCGATACCAGGACAGGACTGCTGAGAAGAGCCGCTTGGGTGAGAAGGGGTTTTTAGAGTTTCCTGAGCTCGAGGAGGGGCACCAGCCACCCCAGGGGTCCTGGGGATTCCTGTTCTGTCTGCCTGGAACTCCAGCTTCTCTGGGTTTACAACCTGCCTCCCTGTTCCCTAATGGTTGGGTCTGGGGTACTGGAGTCTCTGAGTGGGGCTGCCTGGTGAAAACCAGAACCCAGGAGCAGGCCTGAAGCCACGCCTATGTGGGAGATGGTGTCCCTTGCTATAGGTGCAGACAGAGAGAACCTCTGGGAGACAATGACTTTGACCAGGCCCTGGAGCAAGCACGTTCCAACCTCAGGCTCCTCCCAGGCCACGGCCAGGGGAACGCCACGCCATGACTGGGCTCCAGGGCTGTCCTTGTAGGTGGGAGCATCGTGAGGACAGGCAGGTGGGACTGCTCCCACTGGGGATTCTGGGAGGGGGATGGGCAGGTGGTCCAGTCATCCTGGGACATCAGGAGGGTCCTCATGGAACAAGTACCAGTAGAAGGAGTTGCAGACTGTCCCAGGCTACTCACCTCCCCACCCTGCAGGCCCTGGCTGGGCCTGCCCCTGCCCCTGCCCCAGGCACCCTGGGGCCAAAGTCATCCCTGAGAGTAGGTACCACCACCCCCTCCTGAAGACTGACAGTGGAGCTCTGTCCTTCCCCAAGTGTCCACAACCTGCTTACAGAGGCTGTACTTGGCCCCCAAGCCCAAGCCCTGAGCTGAGCAGCAGCATTGGCACTGCTTCTATCTGTTCTGGGGCCAGGGCCAGCCCTGAGGGGGACACTATGCCTCATCCCCCATTGTTCTGAGAGATGCTGCCACCCCATGGAGTGGAGTGGGCCCCACCACTGCCCTTGCCCTGGCCCCTGCCAGGGGCCCCGTGACACCCTCGCTACAGAGAGCATGTGACCTGGCCACCACCCTGGCCCCTTCCAGAAGGTGGAGGCCCCCGGACACTCCCTCACCCGGACATCTGGTGGCAACTTGGTGCCCACTCCCTCTGCCAGCACTTTGGGGCAGGAGCTGCCGCTGTTCCCAGGAAGGGCCCAGGTTGGGAGCCCCAGGGGATCCACTGGGTGTGTTGCCAAGCTGGCTGCATCGCTGCTGCAGACCCGGTCAGAGCTGTTGTTCTCTCAATGAGGCCCGAGGGCAGGGCTGAGGGCAGGGCTAAGCGCCTGTGCTGTGGCCCAGAGCTCAGCCGCTGGGCAGCCAGTGATGATCCCAGGCAGGAGCACTATAGACCCTCCTGTCTGTATGGCCGAGTCCTGGGCCAGGATCGAGTGGACGGGCAGATCCTGGGCCAGCTGCAGCCCCTGACAGAGGAGGAGGAGAGCTCTGGGGCCCCTGCCTTCCCCGAGATGGGCTCGGAGGAGCTGCGGCTGGCTTCTTTCTATGACTGGCCATCGACCGCTGGGGTTCGGCCTGAGCCACTGGCTGCTGCCGGCTTCTTCCACACAGGTGAGTCCTGGAATCTTCCTGCTGTGCACCAGACCCTACGTCTGGACTGCTTTTGGCCTGAAGCTGTGGAGCCACTTTTCACCTATGGCCAAGGGTCATGTGCTCAGCTTGGAGTTCAGGTTCTAGCTTTGCTCCTTCTGAGCTGAGGGACAGGGCAGCAGGATGCATGGCAGAGGGTTTTTAAGTGTGGCACAGCCAAAGCCACTGTCACCTATAGGATCTAGGGGGACCAGTCCTCACCTTCCCAGGTGAGGCCAGACTGAGGGCCACCAGACACTGGGCAGGGAGAATCAGTGGCTGGGACAGTCAGGAGCCACCTTGAGGAGGGGCCTCCTTAAGGTCAGCAGGTGGAGGTGGGGAGGTGTGGGCCTCTGCTGTCAGGATGTGGCTGCAGCAGCCCCATTTAGTTACCTCCACGCTGGATCATGCAGGGCACATCTGCCATGGTGAGGAGGGCAGCTGCCCAAGACCAAGATGAGGAGGTGTGGGCCCCTAGACCAAGCCCGGTACCAGCTTGGGACCCCAGGGCCCTTCCTCCTATCACCGGGAATCCCTGTTGGGGGGAGTGACACAGGGGGCTGAAGCTCCCAGGCTACAGACATTATAGGCCCTTGGCCTCCTGTAAGCACAAGCTCCATGAACACTGTGAATGCCAGCTCAGTCTTTCCTGAATGTTCTCAGGCCCTCCTGGCCTGTGCCCTGGGCATTGTCCCCCTTTACCTTGGAGATTAGTAAGGTGCCTGCAAAATGCCCAGCCCCTGGGCTGCCCTGCCTCCTCTTGCTAACTTCTTGGTAGGAAAGACCCCTTGGGACCCCCAGCCCCTCCATAACCCTCACAGCCTTGGCAGGACCCTCAGGGCTGCTGGCCAGGTGGGCTCCTGGCCACGAGCAGGGGCCAGAGCCAGCACCTCTGCTGCACACAGGCCAGCAGGACAAGGTGAGATGCTTCTTCTGCTATGGGGGTTTGCAGAGCTGGGAGCATGGGGACGACCCCTGGACAGAGCATGCCAAGTGGTTTCCCAGGTAATGGCCCTGTGGGCAGCTGTGGGTCTGATCATGGAGGTGAGGCAGAAAAGGATGACAAATGTGTCTGTGCAGCTAACACCAGGACAGCCCCCCACCGTCCCAGGGCGTGGGGCTCTTCTAGGGGTGGTGGGCATTCCTACTCTTCACTTAGGAGCCCTCTTTGGAGGGGCTGCTGGGATGGAAATTCTTCTCCTGCCACTGTCCCTCCTTGGATGCAGAGCCCATCTCCAAAATAGCCTTCCCAAGGGTACCAGGTGGCAGAGCCACAGGCAAGGTGGGGTCCTCAGGAGCAGAAGGCGTGAATGGCCCAGCGGGACTGTGGCCACCCAGTCCTAGCATGGCCTTCTGAGCTCCTTTTGCCAGGTGCCAGTTCCTGCTCCGGTCAAAAGGAAGGGGATTTGTCCACAGCGTCCAAGAGGCCTGGGCGCCCCTGCTCAGCTCCTGGGTGAGTGGCCCGTTCTTGGGGCTTGGGTGGGCACCAAGGCCCCTGTTCCATTTACTCAAGGCACAGATGTCCTCCTAACAGGACCGATGGGAAGAACCGGAAGATGCAGCTGCCGCTGCCCCCTCAGGTAAGAGCCTGGTATGAAACCCTCACTGTTTCCTCTGCATCAGCAGCCTGTGCACGGCCAAGGCCACTGAACGTCCCCACCTGCAGGGCAGCAGGGAGAATGGAGACTGGCTCAGATGAGCCACAGCATCCCCTTGCTACCACTGAGCAGGCCGCCAACAGCTCCAGCCAGTCCCGGGGAGGAAGCCATGCTCCAGGCTGCCCCTGCTGGACGTCTCTGAAGGCTGACTGGCTGCAATCTCCTGCCTGTTAAACAAAGAGACAATGGGGGAGATGGCTGCCAATGTCTCCGCCCAGGGCCCGGTGGGGCAGAGGTCTGAATGGCTCCCGTGTTCTGCTCACTCTGTGGCCATGGGCAGAGGACTTTCTCCCTGAGCTTCAGTGTCCCAGCCCTGCCTTGTCTGGGCTTACCCAGGTCTGTGAGTGCTCTGGTACCGGGGAAGGTTCCACCCCTATGACCTGTGCTCAGGTTCACTTCCTTCCCCTGGCGGCACCTCCACACAGGCTCCGGGAACGCTGCCTCCTTCCTGTGCTTCATCTGAACACAGTGCACACTGGAAGGCCACTGGCCTCTCTCCTTGATCCTGAAGCCCTGGCCTCTTTCTTTACCTTGAAGATGACAGGGGCAGCCAGGAGTGGTCAGCACAGAGCCACCGCCCGGATGTGCCCACCAGCACGTCCCCATCACAGCTAGTGGCCAACCTGCTCCAGGAAGAAGATGGGGACCAGGTGGCAGGGCCCAGAGGTACCTCCACCCCTCTGGACACTGCCTGCCTCCCATTTGTCCCCTTCTGGGTCCAGCCCACTGCCCCTCACCCCTCTGCCCCCAAGAGTGCCCAGTACATAGCCCCTGTGGCCACTGCCTCAGGGGCTGGATGGGCAGAGCACTCTGGTGGAGGGGCTCCAAGGGGCTTCTTGCCCAGGGCTGTCAGGAGGGCCTTCCAGAGTCAGGGCCTCTGCTCTCCCGGGCAGAACTGGACCTTGCTCTCTACTGGACCTGTCCCTAGGCCAGGCTCCACTCTCACCTTGTGCCTAGGCCTTGAGTCATTCCTCACTGCCCACAGCTTCTGTCCATGGGGTCTCCGAGTTGCTTGTGCCCAGAACAGAGACTCGGCCTGAAGGTGCTGGGGAGCCAGGTACAGCCTGGGATCCACCTGGGGCAGGGGCAGGGCCTGGGGTTGGGCCACCCTCCTCTATCCTGGGCCACTCAGCCTCCCGTGTCACAAGCCCACCCCTCTGAGAAGCCCTGGAGCCTGGGCCCTGAGGGTGTTGGTGGGTTCTTGAGTCCCCAGGAGCTGGGGACGCGTGGGAGCAGCTGCGGCAGCTGCAGGAGGAGAGGATGTGCAAGGTGTGCCTGGACCGAGCCGTGTCTGTTGTCTTCGTACCCTGCGGCCACCTGGTCTGTGCCGAGTGTGCCCCCAGCCTACAGCTGTGCCCCATCTGCAGGGCCCCTGTCCGCAGCCGTGTGCGCACCTTCCTCTCCTAGGCCAGGTGGGCACCCACAGCTGCCTCATTGAGGCTGGTGGCAGCATTTCTGGGGTGGCCAGGCATCTGTCCTCCTTCCCTCTGTTCCCAATCAATCCTGTCTCCTCCTTTGATGCTTAAATCCTCCTCATCATGGCACTGGAGGTGGTAGGGACAATGCCTCCCCCCCAGTGGTGTGTCCAGGGCTCAACCATCTCAGCGGATGCCAGCTTTGGAGGGCATGGAAAACAGGGCCATCTTGGGACCACAGACCCTAATTGAGCCTGGTGGACATGTATGATAGGGGGAGACACGTGAGCCTCAATTATTGGAGAAGGGGGGAACACCTCTCTACTTGCTGAGGGACAACCATGGCCTCCTTAGGGATGCTGCAGGCCATTGTCCCCCAGGATGTGCCTGAGAATTCTCTGATAGGACAGGGACAGCTCAGGGAACTCCCTGGAGTTGGAGGCCTCTGGCTCATCGGTGCCCATCCTGTCTCTCCAGGTGCTGTGCTGCCAGCCGAGCACCCTGCCTGTCTCAGCCTGTGCCAGAAATGCCGTGGGACTGCAGAGCACACTGTGTGTGGTCCACCACTGACCACACCTGGCTCCCAGCCCACAGCCCAGGGTGGCACCTGCTTGGTGTGGAGGGTGATTTACTGTAGCTTTTTGGATACTTTTGCCGATGAATAAAGTGAAGGTGCCACTGGGAGGGTGCTCAGGCCAGCCTTTGTTCCAGGAACAGGTACACCACCTCCTCCAGCCCTGTCCCCTGGTGGCCACTTCACAAACTCTGTCCCCTCACTCCCTGTCCTGTCATGTCAGTATTCTAGACTGGCAGAATTGATGAGCCTCTGGCACCTCTGAAGACCCTACTTCTAATTACCCACCAGTATCCTGCATCCTAGGGAAGGGTGGCCATGCCCTTTACATTTACCCACTTGCAGATACCTGGGGGTTCCTCAGGACTATTTGCCCAAAATCCCTCTTTTGGAATGGTGCCACCCACTTGTCATGGGGACAGCCTCCTCCTGTGTGTGGCCCTAGGCTCCAGGGCTCCCCTGTGCTCATCCCTTAGCTTGGGAGAGGTGGGGCTCCTGGGCAAGCCCCAGGGCCCCAGAAGCCTCAGTTTCTGGGGTGGGGAGTGGGGCAGGGGTTTTGCTGGTGAGAGCTGACAGCTCCAGGGTCTTGGCTCAATGGACTTCCTGCTGGGTTGCACCCTCCCATCTTGCTGTCCCCTTGGAAGCCCTTTCTCTGGCAGCAGGGGCACAGCCTGCAAGTCCAGCCACCCCAGGACAAGGCACCCAAGGGGGGGCTCCTCAGAAAACCACCTGGGCCTTCCACAGATGGAGCTGAAATCCATGCTGCCCATGAAGCCTGAGGGTGCATGTTTCTTGTCATTTTCTTTTGTGTCTTATTTTTTTAGAAAAAGGAAATTACAAACTCGTTCACAGCTGCAGCCAGCTCCAGCCCTGAGCTGCCACCCTGGCCTGTGGTGTCTCTGGAGAACCTGGGCAGGTGCTGGGTGGGCACGGCCGGAAGGATGTGTCCTGAGGCCACGTGGTCTCCTGGGCATTGTCCCTGAGGCTGGATGTCCAAGGAGTGGGATCAGCTGCTCCTTCACTTATACAGACCTGTGGGGAAGTCGGGGGTCAGAAGCCTGAGGAAGAGGAGGGAAGGATTATGCTCCCCTCCCCCCTGTCAGCCCTTCCTTTGGAGAACTAGAAATGCAAATGGTACAAAATCAAGAGGGGAGGATTTTCCAGCCTTTGGCAAAAAGGGATCAGGACTGGGCTTCTCCATGTCCAGGGCAGACTAGGGCCGTGTCCTATGTTGACTCTGGCCACAGACATCTCAGGGGGCATTGGCCAGGGTCTGGGAGAGGAGTGATGGGCTCTCTGCATCCTTCTGCCCAGCCCAGGCTCCCACTGCAGGAATATCCCCAGAGGTCCCTCCTATCGGGAGAGGTCTGCCAAGCCCTGGCGTAGCCCAGGGTTCAGGTATGTCCCAGAAGTGGTCATCTCTGAGGGCTTAGCCCTGGCTCGGGGGCTAAGGGGTCTTTCGCCTGCCAAGGTCTTCATTTCTTCCTTCCTTTGTCCTGGGACCTGGCCCCGGCTACCTCTAATGACCAAAGGCCATAATAGACCTTCACCTACAGACAGGCTGAAAGCTGCCCAGATAGCAGCCAGGAGACACCTCCCAGTGCCAAAAGAGCCACCAGATGCCTCTTCCAACCCCAAACCCAGGAGAGCTCTGGGGCAGGGCAGGGGCAGGCAGGGGTGGGCTATGAGCCCAAGATATTAACCTTGAGGTTGAGGTCTACAGCACCTGGGCAGGGCTGTCTGAAGGCAGGACACTGATGCCCCACACCTCCTGCCACAGCGAGACCTCTGGGAATTTGCCATATCACAGCCCCTCCTGCCCCAGCACTCCTGCCCTCAGCCCTGACTTGGGACCTGACACCCACAGAATCTGTCACTGCTGGGCTCCAAGTTCAGGAAGAAGAAGGAAATCCTGGAGCAGCCTGGTACCTAACTAGGGGCAGGGCACAAAGTCCCTCTTGGCAGAGGAGGCAGGTGCTGTGTGTGAATAAATGAGGATGGATGGACAGATGGACAGATGGACAGCCGGAGAGACAGGCACCTGGTGAGGCTCCCCAAGGGAAGGAGCCTCCTGCTGTGAGCACCTAAAGGGCCAGGCTAGCCGCAGAGCAGGCTCAGCAGGCCATACTTACAAACATGCCGGCTTGGATCAGAGGCCAGGCGGCTTTTCATTGACATGGTACAGAGGGAATGGATCAAATCCACCAATGAAATCGACTGAAAGAAATCAAGACCCAAATAAAACAAATCCCAGATGACGGAAAAGATGGCAGAGGGAAAACATACCCAGTGGCAGGTCCCATAGGTGCTGCAGGGGCAGCTGACAGGGCCCAGGGAGGCAGGCACCACCGCAAACCAGCACCAGGTCCGTCCTAGCAGGGGTCGGACAGGGAGGCCAGGGGGTCCTCCAGCCTGGGGGTCTGTGCCACACCAGCCAGGCTCTCCGGGTCACCCCCCACCCCTGCACCTTCACTGACTACAAGGGCCTGGCCCTCAAAGCTACCAGCACACCTAGGCCTGCTGGGCAGTCAGTGCACTTCTGAACCCTGGTGCTGGGGTTAAAATGCTCTTAAAGTCATCAGCAGGCAGAGTCCGTTTATTTCCTCCCCAGTGGCCAGCTGTGGTCTGAGGGTCAGGCAGCACAGGGGCTGAGGGCTTGTCGGGGCTACAGAAGTGGCTCCAGGGCCTCGCTTGCTCTCCAGAACTGAGCCCTGGTCCTGGTGTAGGAGGCCACTGATTCTGTGGCCTGACTGTCAGGGACAGATGGCTCTGGATTTCTATTCTAACCCTTGGGAAGGTTCTATCCACTGGAGCCATGGGCCTGTGTGCCCAGACCTTGCCTGGGTTTCCACCTGCCCACCCGCCTGCCTTGTCTTTTCTCTGCAGGGTCAGGGCCTGGGCCCAAGAGGTGGCCGGAGTACTACCTCTTGTACTGCAAATCAAAGAAGACTTGAAAGGGGCCCAAGTGAAGGGAAAAGGAAAATGTACCCAAATGCCTGCCTAGTACTGAGGGCTTAGACATTCCTCCTGGGGCAACTGTGGGGTCATTAGGGCAAACCTGGCCCCCAGGATAGAAGCCCAGGAACCAGGGGGGCAGCTGAGCCCTAGGACCTCAGGCCTGGACCTGGTCTGTCTCTTCTCAGGTCTCTGGATTGTCCCCTCCCTGATCAGGCCTGTGGCAGGGAGCATGGGCCTGCTGGGCATAGGAAGGCCACCTAGGGCAGCTCTGGAGACCACCATAGATAGGGCAGAGCTGTCACCTCCTCTGTGAACTGCTTCCCTCTTCCACCCCATGGGCCCAGGTATGTCACAAACAGGCTTCAGGAGGAGGTCGCGGCTGCACACTTACAGCTGTCCTCATCCTCCGTAAACACGCTGACCACGTAGCAGCCACAGACGAAGCCCAGGAGCTGCAAGACAGCAGGAGGCTGGGGTGAGGACAGCCAGGCCAGCTTTCGGGGCACCATGGAGGGACCACCAGAGGACCCCATGTGCTGACCACCAAGGCCTCTCCTGGTCCTCTGCTTCCTCCTGGGTAAAATAGGATAGCAGGGCTGATACACAGCCTGCTGAACTCCCAAGTTTCCAGTGGTGCCTCTGCTTCCCCCCAGCCCTGCTGGGTGGGCTCATGTGGGAGAGGAAGATGGGTAAGCCAGCCTGAGGAGCATGAGCAGATTCCCATATCAGGGCCCCCAATGCAGCCCCAGCTCAGTGGAAGAGCATACGCAGGGAAGTAGAGATGGACTTTTCCACAGAACATGGAAATCTGAGAGGTGGCCTGGAGGGGGTAAGGCTGTGCCTTGCAGCCTCTGAGTCTAGGTCAGGTTCACATCCTCCAGGGCATCACAGGATGCCCTGCCAGCCCCTGACCCACATCTCTAGGTGCCAGTCCCCAGGTTCAGGACTTCCTCCACAGGCTGCACACTACTCCTGGTCTGGGAGGCTGCTGTGTAGACCACATGTAGCTTCTAACCAGGTTGGCCACGGGGGAGTCCAGCAGGAGAATGGAGGGTGGAGAAGTGGGTCCCTTTTCTGCAGGGCTGCCTCCTGCCTGGTACAGACCCTTCCCTGGTGTTGGTAACTCATCCTGCCCCCAGCCTTGCAAGCCCAGGGCACTTCCCTGATCCCCAGGGGAGTGCAGCATTCCCCATGGGTCACCGCACGGCAAGGTCCTTGGTTCAGCCCCTTCCCCTCCCCCCAGGAACAGCCTGGCCTGAGGGCAGCACTTCTGTCTTACCGGAACCCTGACTGAGGAATTTCAAGGACGACCAGCTAGGAAAGGCCACAGCAGGGTCTTGAAGAAATGGAGGTGGACACCTCATCCCAGGAGGGGACTTACCAGCAAAACCACTCCAGGTTACAGGTCAGGGGGCAGGAAGGCAGCCAGCAGTGGCGACCACATGACCAAAGGCCATCAGAAGGAAGCAGAGCTTCCTGGGTGTGTGGCAGACCTGTATCTTGAGGGCAGCCTTGGCTCTTTCTCCCCTGACCCGGCCAGCAGCCTCCCCCAAGAGCCCATGATGCCCACCTGTCAAAGGACATAGACTATGCAGTGCCAGGCCAGGCTGGGACCCCACACTATCCCTGTGAAGGTGGAGAGCTGCCCTCCTAAAGGCCCAGCTCCTGTCCAGGGGTAAGTCAGGGGCCAGGAGGCCTCCTCCAAGTAGGGCAGGCAGGCCTGAGAGGTCTCACATAGCCTTTTCTGCTTCTGTGGGACGCACCAGAGTTGCCCCCACTAGGAGCTGGACTGGGAGCTGGCTATGGTGCTGAAACAGCCGGGCTGATCCTTGGTGAGCAGTCCTCCTGGGGAGGATGCTCCGTCCAGCCTGGCATTCCCTGCCTGAGGACATGCTGACAGGCCTTTCCTCATACAGCACACCTCTGCTTTCCTGCTGCCCTCCCTCATTCATCCTAGGCTTCAGCCCTAAGTGCTCCCCAAAATTCAGGACTCCCACTTGGCCTCTCCCAACAGGCTCTCTCCCAGCTCTCAGCAGGTCCACCTCTCCTAGACCCTCCAAAGCAGAGAGCAAGGGGCTGAGCTCCTGGAGAGGCAAAATAGGCACCTGCAGACCAGAACCCGTAAACGTGCATCAGAGAAGTTTCCACCCCTAGGAAAGAGGATAGGAGCAGAGAGAGGTTCCATCTTCCCATTTTTGAGCCGAAATCTCCTTCCAGCCCTAGCTCCATCAGAAGCAGGCTGCACTCTCCAGGGGGACCTTCATCATCTCTCTTGTTTCTCTTTCACAGTCTGCGATTTTGGAAGCCTTGATGTGTATCCTGGGCAAATAGGTTCTTTCGCCTCTAAGGATCACCCCAGGGTTCCCACAAGGTTTTAGGCAACCAGAGCCCCTTCCTGCCTCTGAGTGAGCCATGGTAGGAAGGAAATGGTCATCGCACAGATGGAAGAGCTGCAGCTCCTTGCTATGGAGGCCCATCTTCCACAGGACGCATGGGAGCAGGAAAGGCAGGTGTCTCGGAAGTCCATGAGGTCACCTGCGCTGTGGCACATTTTCTCACACCATGGATGTCCTCAGCTGTAGGATTCAGTTCCCACCATCAGCTGCTTGACATGGAACTTCTGTCCTGTGAACCCATTGCCCACCCAGTCAGGCACATCAGTGCTGACATCACTGTGTGTACCAGGGAAGGTCAGGAACCTTGAGATCTGCCCAGCGTCCTCCCAGGGCCCAGCCACATACGAGGTTGTCACAACAGTGACACCATGGGCCACACTGCTGCACACCAATTGAGTACATTTGACACACTCAAGCCCCATTATGTCTGTCCAACAAGATGATCTGCTTTTGATAGATGTGGTAGCTGCAGCACAGAGAGGTCAAGTGGCTAAGGTGGCACAGCAGGAAGGCAGCATCACCTGAACCCAGGAGCTGTCTCTTACCGGCTGTCCTGTACTTACCAGAGCAGGCTGGAGAGGCCAGCAGAGCTGGACACTCTCTTCACAAACTATGGCTGCTCCCTATCTCTGTTTTGTTATTGTTGTTGTTGTTAGGTGCCGTCGAGTTGGTATCCAACGCATATCAACCCTCATAGGGTTTTCAATGGCTGACTGTTTCGGGATTGCCTTGGGAGTGGATTGCCAGGCCCTTCTCCCATTTTTGCGGTGCTGGGAATCAAACTCGGGACCTCAGAGACTGCAGTGCCGCGCTCTACCAACTGAGCTAAATCCCAGCCCCCTATCTCTGTTTAGGGGCAGGAAATCTCTGGCCAGGTGGGACACAAGTCAGGTGGTGGCAGCCCTACCAGGGTCATGCTGAGGTTCTGGAAAAGCCATTTGTCAGCTTCTATGATGAGCACAAGGACAGTGGAGGGACAGTGCAGGGCAGTCGTCCCACTGGGTAACCTCTGTCAGAAGACACATGCCCCTCCTCCAGAGGGCCCCTGGAGCCTGAGGGGGTTTTCCAAGCAAGGGCCAGCACCCGGCATGCCATCTGGAGGATGTGTGTTCAGTTGCTCTTGTGGTTTGAACTGTGTCCTCAGGCACACCGGCTCAAGTCCAAACCCTGGTGCTGAGAATGTGATCATATTTGAAAACAGGGTCTCTGTGGACCAGTAAAATGAGGTCGGACTGGATTAGGGTGGCCCTAAATCCAATGGCTGGTGTCCTTATAAGAGAAAGGAAGGAAAATTTGAGACAGGCATGCAGGGAAAAGGCTGTGTGGTGACAGCCAGGCTTGGTGGTACTTCCATAGGCCAAGGACTGTGGTGGCCGTCATGGCTGGGAGGAGGCCTGTAACAGACCCTCTCCCAGAGCCCCAAGAAGAACCAGCTCTGCCCCTGCCTTGGTTTGGGCCTTCTGACCTTGGAACTCTGAGAGAATACATTTCTGTTTAAGCCTTCCCACCTGGAAATGTGGCCTTTTGTTTGTTTGGTTTGGTTTTATTGTTGTTTTGAGACAGGGTCTCATTGTGTAACCCAGGCTGTCTGGATGGAACTCACCATCCTCCTGTCTCAGCCCCCTCACCCTGTGAGTTCCAGGATCACAGGTGTGCCCACCACACCCTGCTCCTCCTGTCTGGTGATTCACTACAGCAGCCACAGGGCCCTTGCACTGATGTAAGGCTAGAATCTGGCCTCTGTGCCAGCCCAAAGGCAGGGTCCCCAAACCCTCCTAGGGGCTCCCCAACCATGCTGTGTGCTGGGGCAAGGGGCCATCTGGCCTAGTGAAGCCAGTTCAGAGACCCCAGCCTGACAGGCCTCAAAGCCCTGGGAGCAGCTTCTCTGGCCCTTTGCTTTTTTGGGCGGGTCAGAGCACCTGATATGGCTGGACAAGGCCCTAAGGGGCTCAGAAATGCTCCTGATAACATCGTCTTTCTCCACAAACCTCCAGGCAGAGTTCACAAGTCAGTAGCATTCCTTCCAGGGCCCCAGCCTCTGCCCACAACCCGAATCTAGACATGTGGACCAAACATCCAGTTTGGCAGGTTTTCAAAGTCCCCAACTGGGGACACACCAGGACAGGGTGTCTCTGCTGCACAAGGCTCAGCCTTAGGGTGGAAGGGCTCAGGACCCAGGCAAGGTCTAGCAGCAGGCCCTGAGGATCCACAGTGGCCGCTAAGCACAAGCATTCTCAGAAGGGACACCCATGCCAACCAGGCCTTGGAACTGCTCCGGAGGGGTGTGTCCAGAGGCTTTGAGAGCAGGGAGGGGTCTGGAGACATGACGGAAAGAAGTACCCCTGCAACACTAGCCTTGTGGGGTGCTGTGTTTTGGTTGTGACATGCCCCCTAAAAGGCTCATTTGTTGAAGGCTTGGCCTCCACCTGGTGGTCTGTTGCGAGGTGACCTCATCAATGGGCCAGTGCTCTGATGGAATCACAGTTTGATGGCTGAGGGAGAAGGCCACTGGAGGACCCAGAAGGAGTGCTCTCTCCCCAGCCCCTCATTGCCTCTCTCTGCTTCCTGGCCACCCTGAGGTGAGCTGCTCTGCTCTTCCACACTCCCCACCATAACATTTCAGCCTCACTCAGGCCACAGCAGTGCAGCCAACCAACCATAGACTGGGATCACCGAAACTGTGAGCCCAATAAACCTTCCCCACCTTGAGGTATTTATGTCAGGTATTTTGTCACGGCAATTCAAGGGCTAACCTGGGGACCAGGGCTTCCTGAGGTGCAGAGCTGCACTCTCACAGCCAAGGCCAGGCTGGGCAGCAAGTATACAGACAGTGAGGACAGTGGTATCAATGGCTGCCTCGCCTGCAAAGGAAAGGAGCAGATGGGCAGCCCAAGGACATCAGCCTCCTGGCAACCCTCCTGTCCCTGGGAGGGGGTTTGTCTAAGACTTCCCCTCCCCATACCCCTAAAGAGGGGTCCATCCCAATCCCAGGCATTGCACTGAGGTCTCAGGGCAAACTTGTGGCTTCCACATCTCACTTCTTCAAAATGGGCCACAGCTCCTCCTCCCACCAGGTGGTAGCAGGTCCACAGACCCATGTCCCATCCAGAGCCTCTGGTCTGCATCTATCTGTGTTGCGTGGCAGTGAGACAGAGCAGGGCAGAGCTGGCCTCGGGCCAGATGCCCCCACGGCCTTGCCCTACCCCACCCTGGGCAGTTGTCTCCACTGCCTGCTGACCAGTTGGGTGCAGCAAGGCCTCCAGGGTTCAGAGCCCCCACATTCCCCACTGGGGCCACTGTGGTTCCCCACAGCCCCTGCATTCTGCTCTCCGCTCTGCCCCATTACTGCCGCAGGGTATTCTCCAACCATATTCTCACAGTTGGGTATCATTGTCTCTGACCTCACTGAGACTTGTCTCTTGCCAGGCTCAACGTGGACAACAGCTCAGGGGTACGTGACCATCGCACAGAATGCTGGCATCCCCAGATACTTGCCACTGATTCAGCCATGGGAGCCCTTCCACCTGCTTTATTGGCACGTATCCCAGGGGCACAGGGGCCCACAGCCATGGCAAGTCACCCATATGGCAGGGCTCCTGGGACCAGCAGCAGCCTGCAGTGCTGAGAGACCTGAGTCAAACCCCATGGATGATCCTCTGTCCTGCAGGACCTGCCCCTCGGCACACACTGTCCCCAGGGCTGTGGGTTCAGATGGAGGGAGACCGTCCATGGGCCAACCCTGCCAGCATGCTGTGCACCAGGAACTCCCCCTCCCCCATCCTGCTTTCTCTCTGCAGAGATGAAAACTTGTGAAACGTCCCCAAAGACCCTGAGACTCTGGGAGGAAGCCCTGGAACCCTGCCTGAACCCATCAGACCTCATTAGGAATGAACAATGTGACTAGCAGGACCCACTCAGTGGGCGATGGGCCAGGCAAGGGTCCCCACCTCCCTCATCTCCCTCTCCCAGGCCTACCAAGTCTGCCTTAGAGGCAGCCCTGGGGCTGTGGGGAAGCAGGAGCCTCCGACTCGGTCACCCCAACCAGCCTGCCCCTCTCTGCTGCTGCTCCTTCTCCCTCCACAACCTCATCAGAGTCTGAGGCTGAAGCCCACTCTGAGGCCATCTTGGCAGTAGGGGACATGGACACGGGACTGAGGCCCCAGTGGTGTGAGCCCACCTGGGAGCCAGATGGGGGCTCCTGCCCAGCAAAGGGGAAAGCCAGTCTCTCTGCATGCAGGAAAGGCCTGGACCCAGGCAGGATGAGCCCCAACCCTACCCAACCTCCCGCAGCCCCACCTATACTCACAGCCATCAGGATCTGCAGGCCACTGTGCAGGGCCTCCACATAGCTGTGCTCCAGGGCACAGCCGGCACCCACCACCAGGGCCCCAAGGCCAGCCACAGATGCATCCTCATGCAGACAGCCCAGCCCATTCTCGAGCCACCAGGAGCGGTGCTGTGAGAGGTTGAAGGTGAGGAGCTCACTGTCCTGGGGACAAGGGGGCAGGACAGGTTAGCACCTGGAGGCAGCCAGCCCCTACCCACCACATCCTGTGTGGAAGAGGGCAAGGGGGCCAGTTTTCCCTTGGCCCTCAGCCCTCCTGCCTGCTCCTTCAAGGCCTCCTGCCTGGGCAGACTGCAGGCTCCTCCTCTATAGGCAAAGCCTCCCCTTTGCCTGTTTGTCCTCACCTAGTCTCCTGACTTTAGCCCCAGGTCTGGCCCCCCAAAATAGGGCTGACTAGCCCTTCCGGGAGCCTGTGTTGGCACCAGCCAGAGCAGAGAGCCACCAGGCACCAGAGCCAAACTCCTACCTCTCCTGACTCCTGAGCGATGTGCCCAGTGCCTGGCACAGCGCCAGTCTGGGCTGGCTCACCATCAATGCCGCTGCCTGTCCCTCCACACACAGGGAAGAGGAGGGACACTGCCCAGTAGAATCTACAGCTGGCTGGGGCAGAAGACCTCACCTGGCCCCAGGAGGGTGATGTCCACTCAGCTGGCCCCCCAGTCCCACCAAGCCATACAAGCGTCCCATCTGCACACCTCTGTCAGGCTGGCCTCTGCTTTGGCACCCTCGCCCCCTCCTCCTCCCAAGTGCTGCCTGGACTCCAAGGACCCCTCTTCCAGGAGCCCTTCCTGGAGTGGTCCTGGCAGATAGACATAGTGCCTTGTTGACACCCCATACTCAACCACAAATCTGTCTCCTCAAACCTTTAATAAGGCACTGACCACAGATAAGACAGACCTGGTGGTGGGGACATGCATTGAACCCCTCCCCCCATGAGGAGACAATCAGTGAATAAGCAATCACAAGTGCCACATGGTGACCTGGCTGGGGCCCTCACCCATGGAAGGGCTCCCTTCCCATCTTTACTCACCTTTGAGAGGCCCCCCACTTCCAGGTAGAAGCAAATAATGAAGATGTTCCAGGTGACCCAGACAGCTGCCCACACAGTGTACTAAGGAGGTGAGAAAGGGCAGGGGTGGAAGTTGAACCCAGCCGTTTGGGGGGCACCTGCTTTTGCCCTTGGGGAAGATCCCACAAGCATACAGCTGGGTTGGGATCTCCCCATATCTGACAGTCTTGTGATGTCTAGCTTGGAGAAGATTACTCTAAGCCCACCCTGGACTGGGCTCAGAGCCTGTGGCCACCTCCCATGCTACCCTCAAGGGCAGTGGGGCCTGCTCCATGTGGGCACTCGAGACATGGGGCACCAGGAAGAGCCAAGTCAATGCCAGGCGTGGTGGCACTCACTCACAATCCCATACTCCAGAGGCAATGGCGGGAGGATCGTAGGAGTTGCCTTGTCTGGTGTCCTTGTTCAGAAGTACCTTTGGCTGTCCCAGGTGGGCAAAGAAATAAATAAGGGTATAACTGGTCTCAACTACAGCGAGCCCCCAAAACCACACTGGAAGTGTTTCTGGGCTGCCTGCTTCATGAGTGAAGCTTTCTTCACACATAGCCACCCCACTCATCCAGGGCTCCTTCAGCAGAGCTGAGCAGCATGCACTGAGACTGTGACACAGAAGACAGGAAAGCCTGCTGCAGACCCCAGTCCAGCTCATGTCCCATCTGTTCTAGACAAGCGTGCCGGCCAATCCCAGCAAGGCTCTGAGCAGGCACAGGATGGTCATGGGCAAGAGGCATGGTCTGGGGCTGCCAGGGTCCACATCGCGTGGGCCAAGAGCAGGTGCTCCGTGCCTCGGCTTCCTTGTCTGTAAGGCAGAGATCATGATGTCTGCCTCTGACTACTGGAGGAAGAACCAGTGAAGGCAGTAAGTGCCTAGGTGCCCCAATGCACACGGCTGCTCCTGGAAGCAGCCTTAGAAAAGCCAGTGACCAACTTAGAATTCTAGATGTCCAGGCAGGGGAAAGGTCTAACCCTAGGGTCTGGGGTGGCATTTCTGGGGTATTCTAATGGCTTCCAGGACAATAGGACCAGATGCTGCTGCAGAAAGCCCCCACACTGCTCACACACACTCCCACAGAGGCAGTTAAGCACAGTGGACTCACCACCACGATGTAGCATGGCCGGTAGTGGATGGTTCCAAAGAGCCCCAGGATGACCACAATGATGTGGATGAAGTTGGCCAGGATGGGTGCCCACTGGTAGCCCAGGAAGTCAAACACCTGCCTCTCCAGGATAGTGACCTAGAAGCAGGTGGGCTGTGAGGAGTGGTGGACCCTTAGAGTCCCCCCCACCCCAGTGTCATGGCTGGGTCTTGCTTCCCCCCTCCTCCTCAGTGCCTTCCAGGATGTCTGTTGGCAGAGCTGCACCAGGAACCACAAACTCCTACTGGATCTTCACCATCACCCAGGCAGTGAGTGCCTTCTGTTTGTCCCTTCCAACAAAAACCTCCGGGTAAGCCTGACAGGCCCTGGATGTCAACACTGGAGTGACACCTTGAGCAAGTCCGCTGCCCCCCGTCCTCAGCTCCCTCATGTAAGAACAGAAACACTCAAGGCTGTTCTAACTTGTGGGGTAGAAGGCAAATAAACAGAAGGCACTGACCCCAAATGCCATTCAGGTGTGCTGGGTGGCAGTTGAGAGCCTGAGTTTACATGGGAAGCCAGGTGCCAAGCCCTGTGGCCTCTCTACTTTGTCAGCTCAGAGGTGCTTCAGGGTGGATGGTGGGTAAGGTGGCTCTCACCTGGGCAGGCTGACCTCACCTCCACTTTGGGGACACTCATGAGACCCCATGTGAAAATGCTGACTCTCCAGGTAGGTGGACCAATGGTAGAGGGACCAATGGGAGGGAATCATGACAGCCAAGTAATATGTTTATACTCAGGGGAAACCAACTGACTCTGAGCACAGTGAAGACTCAAAAGCATTTGTTCACCCATCCATTGACTCAGCTCTTTACCATCCATTCATCCACCCATCCACATTCACCTCTCCATTCACTATTCACCCACCCACATTCACCTATCCATCCACTCCCCACCTACCTTCACCCATCCATCCACCACCCACCATTCAGCCATCCATCCATCCACTCACATTCACTCATCCATCCACCCACATTCACCCATCCATCCACTCACTCACCAGTCATCCACCCACCACCTACCCACTCACATCCATCCATCTATCCACCCACCATCCACCCACCAACCTTCACCCATCCATCCATCCATCCATCCATCCATCCATCCATCCATCCACCACCCACACACACACATTCACCCATCTACCCACCCATCCACCCACCATCCATCCATCCATTGCCAAGCTCCATCCCATGAGTCCATGTTGATGAAGCAAGAGAAAGTATGGCCCAATCTAGTACATCCTGGCACCTTCCCTGGAGCCAGAGCTGCTGTGTTCTGGATAAGGAAGCATGTCCAAGAAAGACTGGAAAGTCTTGGCAGCTCCTGGGAGGACAGCAGTAATAAAGGGGCAGCACTGTGGGGCTGAGCCCAGGGCCACGTACCCAGCACATGTGGAACCAGGCTCTTAGTGATGCTCATGGCAGCTGGGGCAGCTCTTTCCAAGGCAAATCTCCGCATATTCTCAAGGGCCATTGCTCAGCTTCTGGCCAGTTGGCTAGCCAGTCAGTGGACAGAGAACTGCTTGGTCAAGCTTCCAGCTCCTAGCTGGCCAGGGGTGCCTGCTGTTTGCACTGAACAAAGGGAGGGGCTGTCACTAACCCTCCAGATGGGGGGATACACTCGGGACCAAGCCCAGGGCTCCAGCCTCTGCATTTACTGACACCCATCATGCAGAGACCTAGGGGTGCTCAGCTCTCAGGGAGGTTGGCAACTCATTCACATGGCCAGAGGCTTGCCTATGGGGCATGAGAAGCAAACATGAGGAAAGCCAGCAAGGAGGTCTTTCTGGGGAGAGGGGCAAAGGGTCTTCTGTGTTTTCACAGGAAATCTTGTGTTCACTCTGGTGTTCTGTCATTCTAAGGAATTAGTACCTGAACCAGGACGCCATCCTCCTGGACTGTGCTGGGAATCCCCTGGGGCTCTGCCTGTCAGTGGAGAGGAAGGGCTTGTTTTGCCAATTATAGATGATGCACAGGCCAATGGTCTCTTAGGGCCTCTGAAGGCTTTGGCTGAGAGGAGGACCTCCAACCCTGGTCAGTCCTTGAGTGTCTTTAACCAAGGCTGGGACTGCCCTCCACCCATGGTGGGATTGGAGCCTCCTTGGCCAGGGTAGTGCATACAGCAGGTGCTCCTAGGTGCTAGCCCCACACAGTATTCAGAGGTTGTAGCCACCATGCTGTCCAGAGCAGGAGCTATAGCTGGGCTCCGGCAGCAGAGACAGGATAGCTCAGGACTGCCACCTCCTCACCAGAGCCCCAGTGAGGCAATGAACACAGTCTCAATGTTTGACAGTGGTGTTGGAGCCCTGTGAGAGATTCATGCAATGGTGTATTTTGGAGAAAGAAGCCCAACTTTGTAACTTTCAGATCATTTAGGGGAATGTCCCATGTGGAGACAACCAGTGGTGTGGAAAGTGGGTGATGCTGTGATCCAGGTGAGTCTCAGACAGTACAAGGAGCCGGGGATCCTCTCAACTCTCTGTGAATGGAAGTTACTTCAAAGAAAAAGTCCTTACAAGAAAGTAAAGCTTGCTGCGTGCCCACAGCTGGCCCACCCAGGCTGCCAGGCTGTGCCTTCCATGGCCCATGGTACCCTTGGCCCTGGCAGCTCCACCAGCCTCCCAAGAAGGAGCCCACACACATCAGCTACAGGTGGATCCTGACTGAGCTGTGGGGACCCTGGGTGGAAAGGACACAGGGGCCTACAGCCCAGAAAGAAGCTTGTCCCTGGACAGCCATGGTGGCTCTCCTGGAAGATGTTGGAGCTCAGGGGCCAACAGATGCAGATACTCACTGAGCACCTCATGTGATCTGGGTGCTAATGAGGGGCAGGCACCCCTGGCCAGGCCTGGAGTGCTTTCCTGAAGCAGGCTGGGTGGCGGCAGAGGCCTTGAGCAGGGACCATGTGCTCTGCCCCACATTTTACAGCCAGTCTATCCTGTTCTCCCTTAGCCTGGGTCTAGGAGGCTCTCTATGGCTGCTGAGAGACCCCAGTCCTTCTGCTTGCCTCCTGTCCTCCTACTCAGGCTCTGGGCAGGGCCCTGAAGAGCCCAGACCAGAGTGCTACCCCAGTCCCCCAGCCATTCCAGTGACTCTCTGCTTCCTGAGGACCCAGTTTAGGCCATGTGTCCAGTGACCTTCTGGCCTCAGAAATGACCAGAAAGCTTGCCTAGGCTGCAGATGGCTTGGGCTGTGCATAGGCCTGGAGTCTGCATAAAAACATGAAGCAAGGTGTGTGCATGTGTGTAGAGAAGGAGGCAGGACAGAGGCCGGGCAGCACCGAGGCAGGCTGGCAGCTGGGGAAACAGGAGGGAAGCTGGTCGCTGGGGCCTTACAGAGGTAGGCTGGTGGCCGGCAGCTGAAGCAGGGCAGAGGCAGGATCGTGGTCAGGGCAGTAGGAGGCAGGCCGGCGGTCGAGGCAGCACCACAGACGCACAGAGATTCTTGACCTGGTGTTCCCAGATCTGCTGTCATATGGAGGCATTTTTATAACTTTAAGGGAAAGATTCTTTCTGTGATCTGCTAAATTCTTCCAGACCCTGCCCCTCTTCCAGGTCAGTCCCATGTCCCTGGGCCTGGAATGCAGGGTCACTGGGAACTCCTAAGTTTGATCTTGGATGGGGGACAGGGTGCTCAGCAGCACCAGGACTGTCCATTCTGCAGCCTTTGGGGGTGGACTGAATACCCCCTCACCCCCTATTTTCATAGTCATAGGAGGGAAACAAGTGCTGAGGTCCCTCCTGGGAAGCAGCCCAGGCCCCACTTCTGATGCATTTCTAGCTCTGGCCTCCCAAGCATGGTCTCAGCCCTGCCTGGCCTCCATCTGCAGAGTCCTCACAAGACTAGCTCTCCACGCTTGGACTGGGCCCAAGGCCTCACAGCCCGTGGGGGACCCCTGCTGCCCCCACCACAAGCTCCCAGTGCTGCCAACTCCAATCTCAGCCAGGCTGGACCCTTTACTGGCCTCTCTCCCTCCTCACCTAAGTGCAGTGTCGCCTCTCTGGGACCCTGCAGCACTGGGAAAGCCGTGTGCTCTGGCTCATCGTCCTACCAGGAGCAGCCCTGACCCAGCTGCATATCTCTTGCTCTCTCTGGTGGCTGCCCTCTCCCACGGGGGTCTCCATGCCTGGCAGGCAGGGTCCCTTCTCTCACTGACTTGGACAAACCCACAGCCTCTCATCTGTCCTACTGTCCTGGCCACAGCCGACCTTGTCCACCCTCTGTGCTGCCTGCCCTGCTGTGCTCCTCCTACTGCACCCAAACGCAAGGCCATGGCAGAGCCACCAAGCCCAGTGCATAGAGGCCATGACGGACTTGCAGGGCCACCACCCCACCCTTCCCACATGCTGTCTCGCTCCCTGGGCCACTAAGGTGGCCACTGTGTGCTCCAACAGTCCCACTGGAGGCCTCCCACAGTCTGGCCCACGACTCCCTCAGTAATTCTCCCCTCCCTTCTCTCCTCTGTCAGAGACCCCAAGGGCTGGACCTGTGTACCAAGATGTGCCGAGTTCTGATCTTTAGCCCCAAGCTGGGTCAGCAGGAGGAAGAACGCTCACCCTGGGGCTCCCCTGAGGCTAAGGCAGGGACTGAGACTCTGAGGTCCCAACCTGCATGTCCCCTTGGAAGGCCACAGAAGGCAGCACACATCGCAGTGACGGCTCAGGAGCAAGTGGGTCTGGACAGAGCGAGTGAGTGTCAACTCGAACTGGAAACAGAAGGAATGGAACATGTCCAACACATCCAAGCCTGTGAATTTCTGTGCGTGGTTGGTTTGTGTGTGCGGTGTTAGGGAAGGAACCCAGGTCCTGACTCAGGCTGTGCAAGTGCCCTGCGACTGGCTGCATCCCCAGCCTGCCTGCAAATTCTTAGTGCTGTAAAAATGCCATCGGAAAGAACACAGAAGACGCTCAGCATCGCCATGACAAAGGTCATGAGAGGCCTGGCTGGGCACCTTTCCCTGTGGTGCCCACTGCCGCCAGAGGCGCAATGTTCCTACAAGATTAGTGCTGACAGCAAGGACCCCATGCAGAGGTGGTCATCCCAGCCAGCCAAGATGGAGACAGTGGCAGAGCTCTGGCTCAGTGCTCAGGACAGAGAGTGGAGACACAGAACCCTGTCCTCAGCCTGCTGCCTCGTGGGGTGGGGCACTGGTGGCCCCAAGCCTTTGAGGCCACGTGTCCCCCCCAACCCCTTGGATGGATGACCAAGGTCCCAGCCCCTCACTTGAGTGATCGAGGCCCTGCCCATCGGACTCACCACCTCTGGCTTCCGTCCACCTGAACAGACCATGGCACATTTTCACAACTCCTGGAACAGCCAAGCCCTTTCCTCAAGCAGGACTGGGGTCTCCACCTCCCCACACAACTGGTGGCCAGCAGCTCCCACCCTGGGCCCACGCAGGCAGCAGTGTCGCCCCTGACCTGACCTTTCAGCTCACAGGATAATCTGTGTGCTGACTTGTTTCACAGCAAATGTAAAGGGCACTGACCAAGGGCAGAGAGTCGGTGTGCAGGCACCAGCACAGAGGCCCCAGAATGGGCCTCGAGCATCAGGACCACTCTCCCTGAGGGCAGGGCCCAGCTGTCTCCTCCCTACATAGCCCCTGGTCCCCAGAGGAGACTTGCATATATCAGTTTCTCAATGGTCAATTGTGGGGGAAAAGCAGCACCTGAGGGCAGAGGCCCAGCCTCTCTGCACCTCACCACAAGCCCTGGCCCTGGGTGACAGCACAGGCAGGGTGGACCCACCCAGGGGGCCTTGACCCCCACCCCATGCAGACAGGCTTCATGGCAAGCTTGTGTGGACCCCAGCCACTCAGGAGCCACACGCTGGAGGCAGAGACTCTGCAGGCCCAGACAAGTGCACTTTTGGCCAGCTCTGGGGACACAAGGGTGAGTGATGGGGAACTCACTGGATACAGGGGGCCGAGAGTGACGCTCTGGAGGAGGCTGAGGAGAGGAAAGGCCTGCATCATGCCAGGTGCCATGATGCAGGTGTGAGGAGACCAGGAGATGTGCACGGGTGCGCACACACACACACACACACACACACACACACACACACGCAGAACTGGCTGCAGCATCTGTTCTACACACACAATGGAATTAAAGTCCATGTGGCCTAGATGGCCCCTTCTTGCCCAGAGGATGCTAACCAACCAGAAGGGACATCTGCCCTGCCTGAGCCCCATCAGGGAGGAGCAGGGGAAGGTGGTCAAGAAAGGCTGCAAGGCCTTGGCCACTGTGCCCTCCAGGCACTGTTCTGGGAGGCCCAACCTGGGCCCCCCCCCCCCCAGCAGCTGCATATCTCTGTTAAAGAGTCTCAGGCAGAGAAGCAGCCATCAGGGCTGCCTCAGAATGGAGACCCTGGGCCCAGGGGTGGGTCAGGGGCTATGCTGGGTCCTTGTCGTCTGAGCCCAGGTACCCAGAGTCTCAGTGCTCCATGGTACCCTGGCCACCGTCACGAGGCTGAAGTACACCACACGGAGATGGGCAATTTAGCACTGTCACCCTGCAGGACCCAGCCCCAAGCCTCCTCATGGACCTCATGCTCCCCAGTCTTGTCATCATGGCAGAGCAAGGTCTGGGAATGGTCTTGGCTTCAGCACTGGGCTGGCTCAGCGCCTGGGAAGTTCATGCAGTTCTTTGGGAATGTTGTTCTGGCCCTTTGTCTTGTAACTTGGTAACAAGAAAACTCTCACTGCTTGTCAAAAAGAGAAAGCCTCAGGACCCCACCCCCACACCCAGCTTCCCCTGAGCCCCCCACCCACATACAGAGTAGTGAGTGGTGTCAAGCCTGCTCCTCCCGGAAGCAGAGGACCATGGACAGCCCCCAGCTGCCAGCCAGGACAGGACAAAAGGCCTTTAACAGCTCTTTGCTGCATTTCAACTGTGGTCTTGCTGGACACAGTGAGGGGACACAGCTCTGCCAGTCCTTGGGGCTCGCCTGGCTGAGACTGTCTGCAAGAAAATCTTGTGCAGGGAAGCCCAACTGCGCTTCAGCCAAGATGACCCTTTTCTTCTTAGCTGCAATCAAATATCCAAGAGCCTGCTATGGGTGCCCATCTGTCCACAACTGAGGTAAAACAGGTAATAGGCGCTGACTTGATCCCTCTGCACCCCAGGGCCCCACCCCTCACCCAGCACATGTGACTAAAGATCCATTTCTCCTGACTCCAGCCATGTGCCAACCCCACGTACATCTTCATAACAAATTCAACTCACGGAAACCAAAGTCATGGCTCGCCAAAGTGGCTGCACTTTCTACCAGACTCCAAACCTCAGTGATGTTCTTTTTTTTTTTTTTTTTTGGGGGGTACTGGGGGTTGAGCCGAGGGCCTCTTGCTTGCATGCTGTGCAAGTGCTGGACCACTGAGCTGCTGCCTCCAGCCCCTTTTTTTTTACTTTTTGAGACAGGGTCTCACTAAATTACACAGACTGCCTCTGGTTTTGAACTTGTGATCCTCCCCTCCACCTCCCGAGGCTCTGGGATTCCAGGCATGTGCCACCTCTCCCGCCAGGCTCTCAGTGATATTCTTGTCCTTCACCTAGATACCCAGCAGGGCTTTGACTGCTTCCTGCCTTCCCCAGCAGCCTCCTGAGAGAGCCCCTCAGAAAGCCAGTGGTGGGAGGGCTCCAAGGCCAGAGGGCCTCAGCCTTTCCCTACCTGACCCGCCCCAGCTGGGACCTGCAGACCACCCACCTCCCTCCTACCCCAACACCCAGCCTGGGCCACTCCTTCCTTCCTGGAGGTGTGACACAAGAGCAGTGCTGCCCCTAATCAGAAGACAAGACACCAGGCAGCATGGCCAGTGATGGCTAAGGAATTTCCCCCTTAAAACTTCTTAGAAACAGCCTTTTCTCCCTCTCTGGTTCCCCCTCCCCCCAGTTTCAGAAGGGGGAGGAGGCACCCTGTCCAGCTGAGCTGGGCCCACACCCAGCCTGGAGACAAAGCAGCATTTCCTATTTAAGACCAAAGACCCTGGGCCCTTGGCATCTAAGCAAAACAGCCTCCCCAGACAGGCCAAGACCTTTGTTTAACCCTCTCCTCCAGGGCTTTGAGAACCCACATTCCAGGCCTCCATGGAAGCTCCAGACTCCAAAGGAAAAGTGGGAAGTTGCCTGGGAGACACCCAAGTTCTCTGGAGGCTCTGCACCCAGGTTCCAGCTCATCCTCAGGCAGGGCCCTGGGAACCAGGGGCTGTGACCTCCCTGTCTCTAGGGTAGGGTAAATGGGGTCGTGGCTGGACAGTTAGCCACTCCCACTCAGGAACACTCGCCACCCTCGTCTCCAATCTCAGTCTCAGAACTTTGTGCCCTCCCGGCGACGGGTGCGGCTTCCTTAACATAGAGTCGTCCACACACGCCTTCCAAGGCGCACGGGTGCCCCTCAGAGCAGCGCCCTTCCTTGACCTCGCCCATGGGACTTGAGCCAGGGGGAGCTGAGGACTGCCTCGCCCCAGGGCTTTTGTTCCTCGCGGGAGGGCCCCTCCAGTCCAGACACCTGTCCCCGCCGCTGCTCGGGACGCCGCGCCCTGCACGCATAGCCGGACTTGCTGCCCCACCGGGCTGTCAGGATCCGACACAGGGCACGGACTCCTCACGCCCCCCTGGAAGTGGCGGCAGAAGGCCGCGGCTTAGCCCTTATCCCCGGGAGTCTCCCGAGGCTGGCGAGCATCCGGCGGGCAGCGTTGGGCCCGGACTCACCAGCTGCAGAGCGCAGAGCACGAGGAGCGTGCAGCGGCCGGAGCAAGAGCCCATGGTGCCCGCCGGCCGGTGAGCGGCCGGAGCGGGGAGGGTGCGAGAGCCTCGCCTGCGCCGCGCCGCCCCTCAGGCCGCGAGGGTCTCCAATCCCTGGCGCCCCACAGACCCCCACCCCCAACGTGGGCAGACCCCGCCTCCGGCCTGCCCTTCCCCTTTGAGTAACAGCTGCGAGGCGTCTTCTCCCCACCTCCCACGCCTACGGCCCCAGGGGCCTTGGTGCCGGCGGGGAAGGGGGCGTGGGACCCCCTTCTTAAAGGGGCGATGGCGCGGCGATGGGCAGGAGGGGATGCGGGGTGGCCTCGGGACAGACCTACCCTGCCAAGAGTCCGCCAACAACCAGCGACTGTCCCTCCCTCAGGGTAACCTTCTGCCAGGCATCTGTGCCTGCCCTGGGCCCTCCCGTAGTACCCCTCCTCAGCCACCATCCAACTTCCTCCTGGTAGGGGTCCAGGCGCCCCCCAACCCCACCCCTGGGAGAGGCGTTTCCACTGAGTCCGCAGGACTCCTAGGTTTGCACAGGTCCTGGGCCTGGATCTAGAGCTCAGAGGTGGGGAAGAGATATTTAAATGAGACATGAGAGCCAGGGACAGTGGCACATGTCTGTAACTCTAGCCCACAGGAGGCTGAGGTAGGAAGGTGGCAAGTTGAAAGCCAGTATGGGCTACTTAGGCAGAACCTGTCTCTCTCTCTCTCTCTCTCTCTCTCTCTCTCTCACACACACACACACACACACACACACACACACGGAAGAAAGAAAGAAAGAAAGAAAGAAGGAGAGAGAGAGAGAAAAGAAACGCACAATTTCAGATCATCACACAGATGCTCAGCACAGCTTTGATGGTGACTCAAGATGATGATGCTGGTGATGAAGGCTTCCAGTTCAGGCAGGTTAGGAAATTCTGGTGGGATCATCAGCCAAGAATGAGGCTCCACTGTGGAGACCAATGAGATGAATGTGCCTCACAGCAAGATGCCAAGAGGTGGTGAAAGATGAGCAACACAGCCATGTGCCACGTAATGATGCTTCCACCAATGTTGGGCCATATATACGACAATATGAGATGCTAACAGAGCTGGAAAATTCCTATTGCCTAGTGATGCTGTACTATAGTAACATCACAGTGCAATGAACTTCTCACCTGTGTGGTGTAAACAAACCTACTGCACTGCTAGTTACCTAAAAACATAGCACGCAGGGCACAGGAGCCCATGCCTGTGATACCAACAACTCAGGTGGTTGAGGCAGGAGGATTGAGCTCGAAGCCAGACGCAGCCTGTGCAATTTAGCAAGACCCTATCTCAAAATAAAAAAGGGGCAGGGGGTGCAGGTCAGTGGTACAGCGCTAGCCTAGCATGTGCACGGCCTGGGTTCAACCCTCTAGTACTAAAAAAAAAAATGCTAGTACATGTGATCGCATAGAGTGCATAATATTTGGCAAGATAATGAACAACTGTTTTTGGTTTATGTGTTTATTAGGCCTTTGTCATTTTCGAGCACACACCTCCTCACAAAAGGTTTGCTGTAAAACACAATGCCTTGTGATGTCAGCAGCCTCCTCCACCTCAGGCTTACAGCCTGTCTTGGTTACCACAAGGGGCCACCCTGAGCGACCAGCCAACCTACCTGGTCTGTGTGAGTGCAGGCCGTGTGCCTGTGAGAGCATCCCATCGAAGCGTCTCAGCATGTTCCCTGTCGGGGTGACATAGGGCTGGATGCATGTTTATGCAGAAGTAGTCTTGGCAAGTCCATCCAAGTTGCTGGCTGTGCCACCTCTGAGGGACCTGCCCCAGGACCCATGGGCATCCTCAGTCCTGGGCTGTGAGACTCCTCCTTATAGTTCCTTGAGACACCTGCTGGGGCAAGTCCCCCACCGTCTGCTTCCTAGATTGGCCCATTCTGCTCATCACTGCTCCAACCTGCCCTGATCCTGGAACAATACAAGGCCTACCAGCTAGGCTGCAGGAGTTTCCTGGGGGCCACTTCTGTGTGGCCCTGGCAAGAGACATGAAGAGGGCAAGGGTCCGAGCTGCTCCTCCAGTGACTCCCAGGCACCACAGCAGGAGGGAGGACCCAGAGCAGCACCTGGCATTCCTAGAAGGAAGGGTGGAGATGGGTGTGTGTGGCTGCAGGGCTCCTGCCAGGACAGGAGGGACAGGACAAAAGCCAGGGCAGAACCCCAGTTCCTGGGAGGCCTCAGAGGCCAAGTTTGGCACTGACAGGGGCTGACAACATTGAGCAGGAGTCTGGGTAGACAGAAGAACGTGGATAGCATAATTTGCATGGCCTGCTGATGGAGAAGGGGACAGAGGGCTGAAGTGCACATCCCTTCTTCCTCAGGTCTGGTTTAGTCCTCCCACCACCTTACTGGAGCAGTGTGACCTTGGGTAAGACACTGACCTCTCTGAGCCCCAATCTCCTCCCCACAGTGGTTCTGACACTGGGATTTGACCTGGGGAAGCAGCCCTGTGCCTGTGCAGTGAGAGCATAGTGAACACCACCTCTTGCACCCAGGAATGACCCCAAGTGGCTTGGGGCATCATTCATGACATGCATAACTGAACTTGCAGGCAGGCATTGGTGATGGCGAGGGCTAGAGACCTAAGCAAGATGGCTGGGGATGACTTTGCCCTTAGTGGCCCCTTTTCCCCATTGTGAGCAGATGGCAGTACCGCTAGCTGGTCGGGCTCTCTAAAGGCACAGCCTGGCCTGGGACCTTGGGCAAGCTGCTCATTGGGAAGGGGCTGCCTTGATCTGCTCTGGCTGCTGTAACAGGACATCTTAGAGTGGGCAGGTTGTTCAGTCTGGAGTCTGGGAAGCTGAAGATCAAGGTGATGGAAGTGCATTGCAGACAGTGCCTTCTCACTGCGGCTATCCTCCAGAGGAGAGGGGCTGGAGCTCTCCAGGGTCCCTTCTATAAGGACACTGACCTCATGTAGGAGGGTGGAGCCCTAACAACCTCCAAACACCATCTCCTTGGGGTTGATAATTCAACATATGAACTGCATTTGGCAGGGTGGGAGAGCATAGGGGGCTCTTGGGAGAAAAATGGGTGGGGTGTAGGATGGGTACTGGGCAGGGGCTAAACCAGAATGGGCTCTGAGCTGGACATCATCTTCAGCCTGACACCAGGCACCTCAGATTCAGCCCCACCCACCACCAAGGGTGTCCTTTGTGCCCCCACCTGTCAGGTGTTGGTTAAGGCTTGGGTTGTATATGGCTCTCAGGCCTAGGGGCCATTCTCTGGAGAAGGGAATGCTGTTGGTGCCCAGTGGGCCCATGCCTGGGGTGGGTGCACCGTGAGGGACAGGGGTCCAGGTGGGAACTGCAGCCTCCACTGTGTTCCAGACCTGCCCAGGCCTGCAAACGCCTCGAGTCCTCTGGGTTCTGGGCACCCAGGCATTTGTTGTGCGCTACACAGAACAGAACAATGGTAGGCCAGGGATGGGGACTCTGGATCACCAGTGCTGTTATTGCTGAGGACTCTGGCTCCTCTGTAGGCCTGGCATGGGGGCCTTAGTTTCCCTCTCTGGCTTGAAGGTCCCCTGCTCAGGCCATGCACCCTTATTGTTGCCCCGTATTACCAGGACTTCCCTTGGTCACATACGTGGCGGGCTTCCAGGTCTGGGCCACCACACCCAGCTGGTTCTTGCACTGGCCATGGTGTGCATGGTGGGTTGCACAATTCCAGCCATGGCCAGTCTGATGAGACCCTCCAAACTTTTCTCCTCCATGGCCATATTCTCCATGTGGCTCTCAGTCGGGGGAGGAGCTGTCCCTGACGGAACCTCAGTGCATCTAACTGCACTGCTTGCTGAAGGCTTGTGCACGGAGCGGATGTAGTCACAGGGCTGAGCCCAACATGGGGGTTTTTCAGGGTTACCTTAAAACCCAAAGGGAAGCTGAGGCTCTGACACCTGTGCTGTCAGTACAGGCAGTGGTGCTGCCCAAGAGCGGCCCAAATCTCAGAGCAGGAAGCTGCTGTGACCAGAGGGCAAGGGCCTGGGGACCCTAGCCTGCTATGGGGGACTGGCTGGCGTGCTCCTGAACCCCTGTATGTCCGCTTGCTCGTGCTCACCAAGCAGCATTCTGGTGAGGACTTGGGGCCTTCTGGGATGGGAGTGTCCTGGGGCTGCATCCACACCTGCCCTGCTGCTGGCCACAGGGCTCTGCCACATCTCTCCCATGCCCTATGTCAAGCGGTGGCAGCTGTGCAACATGAACACAGCAGGCAACCCTGAGCAGGCACCTGCCTTTGCAGCACCCCTAACCATGTATGTTGCCACTTGCATATGGGTGACCCAGTATGGCGAACCTGAGCCAGTAACCCTAAAGGCAAGTCCCCATGCATGTACATGAAGTGCACCACCAACACACCAAATGCATACCAAAACACGCTTGATAAGCATTCACGTGCATGCATGCACGTGTTCCAAAGTACACACATCACACACAGACCAGCCTGGGTGGGTTCCCCTCGTCAGCCCAGTGCAGCTCTAGCTGTTTCCTCAGATAGATCCTGACACCCCTGTTGGGAGCTGGCTGGAGCCCTGGACCTGGCTGCCCCAATTGTGGGGCCCATATAGGGTCAGTGAGGACCTGTGCTCAAGGTCCTGCCCACTTTCTGTTACTTGCGTCTGGAATGAAAGCTCTGGGTTCTAAACTCATGGACTGGTGAGGGGTCTCCCCTCAGAGGACAAGCCCCTGCACAGAGGATGCCAGTGCCACGCATTCATCTTCCACCCAGGAGGGTACTACAGGCCCCTGGGTGCGAACCTTGGCTCTAGTGCTTACTGCCCTTTTGATCTTGGACAAGTTACTGGATTCTTCTATGCGTCAGTTTCCTCATCTGAATGAGTTCCTGTCAGAAAGAATGTGTAGCTGACATGGGTTAGATGAGATCTTCCTCATCAAGCCCAGGGACTCCACTCTGTCAAATGCCCAGAGAGTGTGGGCTCCTGGCTTGAGAGAGCAATTAGAGACTTCATTTTATGAGGGAAACTGAATCCAGGAAAGGCAGCACTTTGCCCTCGGTCCACAGCAGCCTCGCAGGTAATCTGGGGTCCTACCTAGCTCTCAGCAACTTCACCCAGCTCAGCTGGCTGTGCTGCCTTGTTTCACTGTGTGATTCTGTATAGGTCCAGGTACAGGATCTCAGTACTATAACCGAGTATTATCTACTACACTTCTAAAAGAAAAACAAATGGTAACAACCTCTTAGGCAGAGCCATGAAACATTTCCATTCTGCACCATTTGCCACATTGTTGCCAATGCTGGTCTTCACCAGCATCTCTGGCTATTATGTGAGCTGAGATGGCAGAGATGACTTTGAATGCTGCAGGGTGCAGGCTTGCACAGGCCTTTGAAGGGCCATACCTCTTTCTGAGCTCTGGGGGTGAGTACAGCCCCAGACCTCTCAGAGCCAGGGGGTTAGGGGGATTGGGTGATGAGGCAGCACTGTGACCTTTTTGCTTTAGGACCAGAAAACTGGAACCAGTCTGCACTGGTTGTTTAGTTACCCACTGCCAGATGCTCTGCCCTTCCCAGAAATGCCTTTTTTCTCCCTTCCCCATTTCAACTTCCCTGTCAGTCTGCCTATCCCAGGAAGCCCACTGTGACTACCGAGGCAGGGTCTGAATGTGTGAAGCCTACAGTCCTGACCATAGGACCTGGTGCTGAAACCTACACCATCTCACAGTTGTGTAGATGCTGTTAGTGTCTACCCACCTGGGCTCTCAATCTCTGTGACTGCAGTAGTGAGCTAGCCATTCCCTCCCAGGCTGCAGCAGTGCTGCTTCAGGGCAGCTGCAAGGAGTGCAGGGCTTAAGGTCATCAATCAGTAACTGAAGGAAGTACAAATAAACAGTAACTTTGTACTACTGATTGTTGCAGATGGGCTGCAACAGAAACCAATCAGTCGGCCTCTTATATCACTGGTGGAAGTGTACAATGGCACGCACAACCCCTCTGAAAAACTTTAGCAATTTCTTTTTCAGTACTAAGAAGTTGAACCCAAGATAGGCCAATGTTCTACCACTGTGCTGTGCCCCAAGCCTCTTATTTATTTTTTTGCGGTAGTGGGGGTTGAACCCAGGGCCTCCCGCTTGCATGCTCTGCAAGTGCTGGACCACTGAGCTGCACCCTCAGCCCATTTTTTTACTTTTTTTTTTTTTTTGAGACAGGGTCTCCCTAAGTTATGCAGACTGCCTCTGGTCTCGAACTTGCGATCCTCCTACCTCGGCTTCTTTTTTATTTATTTTGATACAGGGTCTCACTAAGTTGAACCGGCTGCCTCTGGCCTCAAACTCACAATCCTTGTCCCTCAGCCTCTGAGTGGCTGGGATTCTGGGCCCGCACCACCGTGCCCAGCTAGCACATGCTTAGGGAATTACCCAAGAGAAATAAAACACAAAAGACTTGCACATGAATTTCAAGGCAGCTTTATTAACAGCCTGGGCTGGGATTTAGCTCAGTTGGTAGAGCACCTGTTCTGCAGTCTCTGAGGTTCCGAGTTCGATTCCCAGCGCCACAAAAACGGGAGAAGGAGGTGGCAATACACTCCGGAGGCAATCCCGAAACAATTAGCCATTGAAAACCCTGTAAGGGTCACCATGAGTCGGATGCGACTTGATGGCACCTAACAACAACCTAACCTTATAATAGCCTTGTTGTTGTTGTTGTTGTTGTGTGCAGTTTAGTCGGTGTCCAACTCAGCGACCCTACATACAACAGGCCAGACACTATTGTTAGAGCTTCTCAGCTATTCATAGAGTTTTCAATGGCGAATTGATTTTTGGGGGTAGGTTGCCAGGTAGTTCTCCCAAATTAATAGCCTTACTAACTAGAAAAACCTTGGAAACAACCCCAGTGCCCAACATGTAAATAGAGAGGAATGGACAAAAGACTGCAGTGTAGTCCCTGAGTGGAAGACTGCTCAGCATTAAGAAGGAATGAGTTACTGACATGTGACACGTCTGAATCCCGAAAACATATTAAGAGATAAGTTCTCAAGAGCGTATTTTCCCCTATTCTATTTAGAAGAAGCTCTAGATCAGACAAAACTGAGCTATAGGGACAGAAATCCCGCCGATGGCTGCCGCAGAGGGATATGGTCTACACCACTGACTGGCAGAGGTCCCCAAGCGCATGCCTGTGCCACCACTGCGCAGTGGCTTCCACACTTCGCTGTATGTTGGTTTTACCTCAATAAAAATGCTCACTCTCGGTCATTTCGAAAGTTACGCCGGCCGATGAGGAACGCGCGGCCCGGAAACACGCTGCGTAGACGCGAAGCCCAAGCCTGCTCGCTGTGACAGCTCGCCGGGGCTCCGTCCGCGCACGCGGTCCACTGTCCGCACTGCCTCCCGGCCGGCCCAGCGACGGGGCCCCGTGCTCCTTCGGCCAGCTCCGGTCCAGCCCACGCCGGCGGCCGGCTCGGAGGGTCTCAACTCGAGCGAGCGCCTCTCGCCCGTGGTGTCGGGTGCAGCGGGCATCGAATAGCCGGCCTCACGCTCGGCTGCAGGAAGGCCGGTTCCCAGGCGAGGGCAGGGCCGCGCTTCCGGTCTACGGCTCGGAGGCGGAAGTCCCGCCCAGCGGGCCTCCCGTGAGGCCTTGCGAAAGCGCGACGTAGCCGGAAGCTGCTGGCGGCCGGTGGGCGAGCCGGGAGCCCGCTGCTTCTCTGCGGCCCGGCCGGACGCCACATTAGCGGCCTGGTCTGCCCGCGTCAGGTAAGCATGCTGCGCGGCGCCCACACGGCGCCTAGGCCCGCGCGGGCCTGAAGCCGCGCCGCCGCTTCTGAGTCCGCCCCGCCCAGGTGGACGAGCTCGCCGGCCTCGGCGCCCTCCTCCCGGGCTCCGGCGGCCCCAGACCCCGCGCGCGGCCGTCGGCCCGGGAAGCCCCTCCGCGCTCCCGTCGCCGGGCTCGCCAGCCTTAGCTTGGGTCGCCGGCCTCCTTCTCGGCCTTTGAGAGTGTCCGGGAATCGAGGGAGCGAAGGAAGGACTCCAGGACGGGGCTCGTAGCCCTTCCGTTTGCCCGGCCTTAGCGGATGAGGTGTTTTGGCATCCGTTCTGAGGACTACATCCCTGCCGAAGTTCAGAAATAACTTGTTCTTAGGAACGAGGATGGAGGGTGATTCTTAGACATGGGTTCTTAGGGGCTCTGAACGGTCCTGAGACAGACAGTATTTCGCCCTGTCACCCATGCTACTGCCTTAGGGCCAAGCAATGTTCTTAAATGTCCCTTTGATTTGAAATGTTGAGTGCGTCCCATCCTAAGGACCAAAAGTTCTGTAGTCTGACAGATGTCTTAGTGAAGTCAGAAAGTGCTCTTAGAGAAGGAGAAACACTAATTGTTTTGGTTTTCGCTGTTAAAGGGTTTGTGGGGTGTGTGTGTGTGTGTGTGTGTGTGTGTGTGTGTGTTGTTTTTGTTTTGAGACAGGTTATTACTGTGTACTTCAGGCTGACCTGGAAGTCACTGTGTAGCCCAAGCTAGCCTTGAGCTCATGTTGATCTTCCTGCCTCAGCCTCCGAAGTTCAGGGATTACAAGTATGCACCACCACGTTTGGCTTGTATTTTTGAAGATAAGCCATGTGTGTGCTCTTGGAAGTTAGAAGGTATTTGCTTTCATGTTGTTAAACTTAACATTTCAGGTAACCAAAGGCTCTCAAACATCCAAATTTGGTCACACTGGAGAGTTCCTTATAAATCCAAGCTACCAAAAGTCATTACATTTTGCACATGTTTTTTCTCCAGTAGTTCCTTGAATATCCTTCTGCCTTATCTTATGCAGTTAGAAATTCACAGTGGTCTTACTAGGTCCTGACTTTTATTTGCCTCTGTTTTATTGACCAAGTCATGAACTCCTCTGGGCAGGCACAGTGCTATGAAAAGAGGAAAGGCTGATGCAGAGACTTGCATTAGTCTCCCTGACCCCTGCCCCTGTCCAGCAGCCCCACACAGGGCTATTGTATGGCTACTGTGAGACAGTGTGTCCAGTAAACTCATTTAACTGCCTTCTGTGCCCCGTGTAAGTAGATAGTGTGATGACAGTGTTCTGCCCAGAAGAGTCATGCCAGGGCCAAGTCCTGCAGGCAGGAGTCAGCATTCAAGGATCACTTCATGATCCTTACTTTCAAGACACCGTCTTGGCAAAGAATTACAGAGTGGAGGGGAGCCAACGTGAACTTTTGATTTTATTTCAGACAATTACAGAAAACAAATGCCTGTTGCCACCAGATAGCTTAGAGCAGGTCCTACTGTATGTTAAGGGGCAAGGTCTTCTACATTCAGAAGGTTTGCTTGGTAGAGAGTCAAGATTCCCCTTGGTGAAGACCTTTCTTATTTCTGGAGACTTAAGATTAAAACTGAACTGGACACTGTAGTGCACACCTGCCATCCCAGTAACTTGGGAGGCCTAGGCAGGAAGATCACAGGTTTAAGGCCAGAGTTAGTTTGCACAACTTAGCAAGACCCTGTCTTAAAATTAAAAAGGGGTTAGGGGGACAACTCAGTGGTAGGGCACTTGCCTAGTGTGAGTGAGGCCCTGGGTTCAACCCCTCAGGACTGAAGAAAAGAAAAGAAAAAGCTTAAAAATGAAGCATAGGATATAAGACAGAGGTGTTTCTGATTTTTTTTTTTTTTTTTTTTTTTTTTTTGGTTCTTGGGAGTTGAACCCAGGGTTTTGCACATACTTTGCAAATGCTTTATGACTAGGTTGCACACCTGCCCATTTTTTATTTTTTATCTTGAGACAAGGTCTCACTAAGTTACACAAGCTGCCTCTAGCCTTGAACCTGAGATCCTCCTACCTCCACCTCCCAAGTCATTGGGGTTGCAGGTGTGAGCCACTGCTCTTGGCTTTCTGATTTATTGTGAAGCTGCCCCTCATATGAAGCTCTCTATACAGCATTAACAGAAAGCCAGTCTAAATGGTCATCTCTAGTCCAGAAGGATACAACACTGAAAATGTCAGTGGTGCACCATGTATAACTTCTGCTACTTACAAGTGCTGATGCGTTTTCCATATGTGTGCTGCCTGTAAGTGAGAGGGACCAGCAGCACATGGGTCCGTTGGAAAGGTAGATGAGCTACTCCTCCTTTTTTTTGTTGTTTTTGGCTTTTTCAGACAAGATCTTACTGTTTAGCTCAGGCTGGCCTTGAATTTGCAATCTTGCTGTCTCAGTCTCCCAAGAGGTGGGATTACAGGAGTGCACCACCATGTTTGGCTCAATAAGAGAGACTTTCAGAAGGATGGCCCTCCTGGATCATCATTCAGACCAAGGGCCATTGTTCAAACCAAGAGCCTCATGCTTGCCAAGCAGCGCTCTCTACCACTCTACCACTCAGCCATGCCCTCATGCCCTGACTCAGTAGATGAGCTGCTGAGAGACCATGCCCTTGGGCTGGCAGTGAGGAGGTAGCTGGAGGCTCAGGTCCTGCCTCTGGTCCTGTCAGTGCTGGGATATACAGAACCAGTGGGGCTGACTCTTGTCTGATGTTGCAGATGGCACCACCCACTTTGCCCACCTACGTGGGACGCTGAGGCAGGAGGATTGCACGTTTGAGGCCAGGGATAGCCTGTGCAACTTAGACCCTGTCTCAAAAAAAAACCAAAAAACAAAAAACACTGGCGTGGTGGTGCATACCTATGATGCTAGCACTCTGCAGGCTGTGACAAGAGAATCAACAGAAATTCCAGGTCAGCCTGGGCTACACAGTCAGACCTTGTCTAAATAAACATATACACATGTGCACCCACAGCACATGCATATGCATGCAGACAAAATTAAAGGTGCTGGAGTATGGCTCAAGTAGAGCACTTCCTAGCATGCATGAGGCCCTGAGTTCAACTCCCCCATACTGAAATAAATAGCTTTTCTCTTTAGCCTGAGTCTTGCTCCTGTCCCCATCAATGTCCCTATGAGTTGCGGTAGCAGGTCTCATGGTCTGGGGCCACTGTCCTTGTCCTCCTATGGCTGTACTGTCACCTCCCTTCTTCAGAATGGCCCCACAGAGGACTTTCTTACAGCCTCTCCAGCAGGCTGGCCATCACATTGTCAGTCAGGGACCCCACCTTACCCCTGTCACAGGCTAGGGGGGTCTCCCTGCACAGAGAGAGTTGGAGGAGAGTGGGGAGTGCACAACACCCAGGCCTTCTGCCATCTATCCCCTTCATGTGGGGTACAAGCTGTGTGTTTTCTGTAAAGGCCACCCTTCACTGAGTTTCACCAGTAAAAGACAGAACTTCTTATAAACTGTACAGTCTTGGTGTCCCACAGTGCTTAAGCGGAGAAATGCCACCAGTTACTTTGTGGTATTCCTAACTGTTCTGCTGACATGGCCTGGATGCCTCGCAGAGTGTGAAGAGGACCTTTCAACAAGTGGGCTCTGGCACTGGCTGCAGGAAGCAGCATCGCATTATAGCTTCAAAGCAGCTCAGCATAAGTTTTTGTGGGGTTATTACCGTATAGTGTTTTTGAACTGCCAGTTTATTTTCTTTCTTGCAAAGTCATCTGTTTGTAAGTTTAAGGGTTTCTTTTTTCCTCCTTTGCAGCATCATGGCCAGCCCAAGAACCAGGAAAGTTCTTAAAGAAATTCGGGTGCAAGATGAGAACAATGTGAGTGTCCACTTTGGGGTGGTGCTTGGGAGGGCTGGTGAACCTCCTGGGGTCACATGTAGCCGTGGCTGTGTGCCCTTCAATGGAGTAGCAGTTTTGGGCACAGATGCTTTGGGGGGAGCAGGGCTCCCTCCACTGCTCAGGCTGCACTGAGACTGCTTGGTCTTCCATCTGCACATTTCTGTCATTCAGGAAGCTCTCCTTCAGGCCAGTTTCTGGGTAGGTTCTTCTTCAGCTTCTAGCTTCCCTCCAACCTCATATTTTGTGAGCAGCCCCATTGGGCCTTTTGGCACTAGCTCCCTGGTCCAGGCCTGTTATGGGTTGCCTGCCTTTTCTTTGCACCTTGTTGGGGGCACCTAACAGGTCTTTGGGGTCCCCAGCCCTGCCTTGAGCTGACTGGTGAGTTGCATGCTACTCCCCTTTGCAGGTCTGCTTTGAGTGTGGTGCATTCAACCCTCAGTGGGTCAGCGTGACCTATGGCATCTGGATCTGCCTGGAGTGCTCAGGGAAACACCGCGGGCTCGGGGTGCACCTCAGGTCAGTGGCCTGCTCAAATCCTCCATTTAACCTGGTGTCTGTGTTGTGGTGAGGGCCTCCTGCCCCAGGTGTTGTCTGACTAGGAAGCTTTAGGGCTTCTCCCCACCCTCCTGGATTGCCACTGCTCCAGTAATGCTGGCCAGGCTGGCCGGCTGCTATCCACCCATCTTCTGCATACCTTCTTTTGGCTTCTGTCTTGCTGCAGGCAGCACCCATGTCTAGTTTAGACTTGACCTTGGTGGGGAGGGCACTGGATCCCCTCATTCTTGGTGATTAGACCAGGCCTCTGGTTTCTAGCTTTGTGCGATCTGTTACAATGGACAAGTGGAAGGACATTGAGCTTGAGAAGATGAAGGCTGGTGGTAATGCCAAGTTCCGGGAGTTCCTGGAGGCACAGGAGGATTACGATCCCAGCTGGTCCTTGCAGGACAAGTACAGCAGTAGAGCTGCGGCTCTCTTCAGAGATAAGGTAAAGGCAGGACCAGCTTGCTCTCTCCCTGCTGTCCAGGCTGCACCACCCATTCTTGGTGACTGGAACATGGCTTTAGTGGCTTTTGGAGGCAGGTTTCTTCTGTCACTTGAGACATATGTGTCAAGGCCATCCATAGTCCAAGTACAGACAAGAGCATGTGGCTCTTGCCTCAGCCAGAGCAGGCACTTACTGCCCAGAGGGGAAGCAAATGGCCCATAATTAAGGGAAGAAAATGCACTGTGATCATGATTCTCTAATACACTTTTCTGCAGTGCTTCTGAGAAATTGTGGGGCCTATTGCGCGGGGGTGTTAGTGGGTCCCTGTGCATTTGAAGTTGGAGCTACACTGATCAGGAGCTTGCTGAGACCATTATTCATGGCTGTCCAAGTGAGACCGGGCCCTGACACTCTGGCTTGGCAGCTAGCTGTGGCCCCTGAGGCCCCCAGGTGCGGCCTGTGGTGGCACGGGCCTGTGGGCTTGAGTGTGTTCTAGTGGAGAGAATACACACTCTCTTGACTATCTTGTGTCCCTCCATCAGGTGGCCACTCTGGCAGAAGGCAGAGAGTGGTCTCTGGAGTCATCGCCTGCCCAGAACTGGACCCCGCCTCAGTCTAAGACGCTGTCGTCCACTGCCCATCGGTAGCTACTCCTCTGGCCAGCTGGTTGGGCCTCAGTGCTGTCATCAGCTTGACCTTAATCTTAGCAGTAGCTTGGGATCCCAACAGAAGCCTCACTTCTTCCTCTTGTGGAAACAGCTCCAGCTGTGAGCTCTTCCCAAAAGTCAGCCTGAACAACTTTTTATAATTGTTAAAATTGTCCGAGCTCTTAGTAAAAATGTGTCCAGTAAAGCCTCACCTAAAATGAGAAGTAGTGTCTCTCCCATTCTCAAGTAGGCTGCACACTTGGGAATAGTGGCATGGCAGGCATGGGGGCAGCATTTCTGTGGCATATGATCACTTCTGTGCTGCTGTCATCCAGTAGTGCAGGCCCCAGGACAATGCAGGCCCTTGCTCTGGACAGTTACAGTTCCACTTCAGATGGAATGTCCCATCTGGAGGCTGGTGTAGCATGAGGGGGCCACAGGAGGCTTGTATGTGCACTGGATGAGAGTGTCCCCCATCCTCTTAGTGTCCTGCAGGACCTGCTCAAAAGGTCCTAACATTACTGATGGCTTCACTCCTTGCCTGACCCTGAACTGCCGCTTTTCCTAGCTGGCACATAGCTGCCTACCAGCTGCTTTTGAAATCTGTGAGGCCGGGCATTGCTGGGATTTCAGCAGTTGAGCCCGAGCATGTATGAGCCAGAATTGGAGGTAATCCTGGCCCAGATGCTTTCTAGGTTTGGTGTGAAGTCTCCTCTCACATAGACGACATGGTTCCAGCTGGTGGTATAGGGGGACCTGTGATACTCTGGGCCTCTGTTTCCCTGCACTTGACTCCCTGACCTTTGACTCTTGATTTCAGGCCCTCTGGCCAGCTGCAGAACACGACTGCCTCTGGGGACAAGGCTTTTGAAGACTGGCTGAATGATGACCTTGGCTCCTATCAAGGGTAAGGCATCAAGCTAGGGATGGCACATGCAGCGGGGGTGTCTTAAGCAGGCCTCCCTCAAGGGTTTAGTTTAGGGCTGGCTGGTTTGGGGTAGGCTGGGCCTGCACTGTGTACAGTCACAGCGTGGGTAACAGAAGTTACAGCCCAGGTTTGAACTGGGGTTCTTAAGTGGGGAGAACATCTAACATTTAGAAGAAAAAGGTGATGTATTTTTTCCCTGGAATCTGCCTAGCCAGTAAACAAGTTTTTACCCTGGAGCCATCAGATTTGGTTGTTCTGATGCTTCTTCCAGCAACCCACATACTGCGTTTGGGTCTTGCTAGGGACCCTCAGGTAATTTGGTAGGAGGGACTTAAGTGAGCATGCAGATGACCATCATGCTTGTTTCTGTGCGATGCATGTGTCTTGTGAGGAGCAGTTGGTGCCTCCTCCCGAAGTCTGGGGTCTCACCACTGGGGACAGTGGGGTTCATGCCTGTGGCTGGTGCCATTTGTGCTTATTCTCAGGGCCCAGGAGAATCGCTACGTGGGGTTTGGGAACACAGTGCCACCTCAGAAGAGAGAAGATGACTTCCTGAACAACGCCATGTCGTCTCTCTACTCGGTGAGGATGCCCAGGCCTGGCAAAGCACCTCCTGTGGCAGACATGGCTAGAGGGGCTGCCCAGTGCCATGGACAGGGTGGTCACATTATGGACAGTGCAGGCAGTCCTGGGTTACATGCTCTTTGTTTGGTCTGATTGGAAGCCCCTTACCTTTGATGAAAGTTTTTGATGTGGCTTACGTTATTGAGATCCCAAATGTATTCAGTCAATTACTCACTTTGGCTACAAACTAAATATTTCAAATTTAGCAAGCTAGATTTCTTTAAAGGACTGAAGGGTTTGCAGCTACATAAGCTGTCCTCTCTGGGAAGGGCCCTGAGCCCAGTAGGCCTTTGCTGTGTTGGCTTAGCTGGGAGATGAGCCTCCCACCCAGAGACAGGGTTGGGGATCTGCTCAGGCACAGTGCCCTCTCTGGAGTGTGGTGCTTGGCCTGGCGAATGTCGGCTTACTTTTAGGGCCACTCCCTGTTTGGTGGCCCTGGAAGCTCTAGGTCAGATGTTCAGGGCATAACATCTGGTCTTGCTGGTAGACAGAAATATACTTCATCAGCCATTCATTTTCCAAGGAAACTAATTTTTTTTAAATCCTCTTTTCCACTGTAGCATTGTGGTCTACAGTACTCATAATTGCAAACACCTGAGGGCTGGCTAGGGAAGGCTGTTAGATCGTAGCTGGTCCACCCATTCCTGGGTGCTACATGGAAAAGATCTGGAAGGGCTTTTAATACTGATACCAGATCTTCAAAATAGTTAAGTACAAGCAAACCAGGTGGAGAAGAGGGTGGATGCTGTGTGTGAGAAAGGTTGAAAACTGGGAATCTCTTTTCCTGCTGTGTGTGTACAGTGAGGTGTGGACTGATAGGCACAGATGGGAGACTCCACTGTGTGTCTGCTTTGAACTATGCACATCTTTTCCAAAAAAGAATGAATTTTTTTTCAAAACTTGTTTAAAATTTAAGCTGGGCATGATGGCATGTACCTGTAATCCCAGTACTCAGGAGGATGAGACAGGGGGATCACAAGTTCAAAGCCAGCCTGGGCTATGTAGGAACACCCTATTTCAAAAAAAAAACAAAAAATGCTTAGAACTAATGCTTTGCCTCCAGAGAGCTCAGCTGTTGGCCCTCATGCACTCTAGTGTGCAGAGCTTCGAATTGCTCAGGCAGCCTGGAAAATGGGCAGACTGGGCACTGCAGCTCTACTGGCATGGCCAGTGTTCTCTAGAGAGGGAGGGCGAGCTTTCAGCCTAAGGCCTGTTGTGGGTTTTCCCTTAGCCCCTCTGCTTCATAACATGTCATTTTTGAATCTATATCTTCCCCATTGGTGTCTGGAAGTGTGGGGTCCTTCAGCCTTCCCTCATTGAGAGGAGGGCAAGTTGTGATATAAATCAGACATTTTTGTTTCTGAGCAGCTTTAATTTACCTTGGAAGGCCTAGGGGAAATAGCCTTGGACTTAGAGGAAGGCAGTGCCCCTGCCTACCCCACTTCTCCTCTGGGAGGCAGGAGGGAGCAAGGAGAGGAGAGAAGCAGGTACTGACTCCGCAGACCTGAGCCCTGTGGCATGGGGCCCAGGGTCCTCCCCCACACTGTGTTTGGTGCTCTTGGGACAGATGGTGCTGACGTGTGCTGGGTGCTGCAGCTGGTGAGGGCTGCAGGTGCTGTGGTGTCCAGGTTCCTCTTTCCTCTCTGGACACAGGCACCACACAGTGTTGGAGGCACCTCTGGATCCTCCTATGCTGATGTGAGGGCCCGGCTGTTGTGGGGTCTGGGCATAGCCACGTAAGGAAGCATGAGCTATCTGCATCTCTGTTGCCTCCTCAGGGTTGGAGCAGTTTCACCAGTGGGGCCAGCAAGTTTGCCTCTGCAGCTAAGGAGGGCGTAAGTAACCTGGGGATGTGTGTGGGAAACACAGGGTTTCTGGAGCTCTGACCACCGGGGTCCTTCCCCAGCAGATGGGCCTGAGGCCTAGGTGACCACAGGACGGCCCGGGGCCTTTGCTGTAGCAGTCTGTGTTCTCTGCATGTAAGTGACAGCTGTCTGCAGAGGTCAACTTGCCCAATTCAGGGGCAGCTGTTACTCTGATTGATCCCCTATGGATAGGTAGTGGGCACGTGTGCACTCTGAGTGTGTCTCTGGGTCTTGAGAGAGGCACTGAGACAGGTGGGTTTGTTCTCATACTTTTGCATAAATGAGGGATGGGCTTGGGGCTTTAGGTGGGACAGACCACAGTCCACAAGAAGCATGTCTGGCTGGGGTCATGATTCAGCAGGCCAAATAAGATGGGGTACAGCCTAGAGGAGAGACCATGGGCCTGGGGCCAATGTGTGGCCGTGGCACTGAGAGGAGCAGGGACAGAGGTAGCGTGGCTCACTGACCCAGAGTGGACAGGCCAGCAGTGCCGCTGGAAGCCACTGAATGAGCTCCCCATCGTTTGCCATGGGGCTGCTGCTGTTCCGGCTGGGACCTGTACTTTCTTCTCTGGAGAGAGATGGAGGCCAGGGAGGTGCAGGCACCTTCCAGCCAGGTTGTCTGTGGCCATATGCTTTTCTTCTGTGCTGTGTCAGCAGTTGGGCTGCTGGGCAGTCACATGGCTGCATGTGCTATTTGTGGAGCTGCCCCGCATTGGGACAGATGGGGGCTCAGGCATTGGAAAGGCCCACTGAAGACGATGTTGGAATGGCTGCTGGGTCGGCTCCCATGGTCTGGAGGATCAAGTAGGCCTTGTGGCTCCCCTAGCCTGGGCTTGACCCCTGTGCATCGCCTACCCCCAGCAGTACATGGGGCTGGTCTCCTTACAGCTCTTTAGCACCTTGGGAACTGCTGCCAGCTTAGCACTGGCAGCTGTGGTGCTGCTGGGAGGGAATCCTAGAATTGAGCCCAGCTGTGTGGGAGTGAATCCTAGTGGTCACAGTCAAGAGCTTGTACTAAAAAGTTCTGTCTTTGTTTTTCCTTTTAGGCTACGAAATTTGGATCCCAAGCAAGTCAAAAGGTAGAAAGGAGGTTTTGCTCTGTGTTCTAAAACAGTTGTGAGCCTGTGACATCATATAGAGTGGAAGCTTCTTGGGCCGTGTCCCCAGGACAGTAGGGTCCTAGTGCAGAAAGGCCCACATATCAGTGTGGTCCCCTCAGTGACTGTGCAGTTGAACTAGGGGAGCAGGAGGCTGGCCCTGCTCAGCACCTTCTTGTCCATTGGTCACCAGGGCAGGTGTGAGGCTGACCACCTCTTTTGGGAAGGTGCTGGGTGATCTGGAGCTTGGCTCCCTGGTCGCAGAGTTCTTATTCGGAAAGGGCATTGCCCCATCTGTACCTGATGCCTGAGCTCTGGACATAGTGGCTCTTCCCTGATTTTTGCATTCCTTGTGGGCAGTGGCAGTCTCAGGCTTTGATGTTTTCTTTTTACTTTAAACCTTGGTGTAGCCCAGCAGTTGCCCCAAGGTGCTCAGGGTTCTGGTGGGCCATCCTCCAGGGACCCACCCCCACACCCTGAAGGAGGAAATTCTCTTGAGGCCCTCTGCTCCCCTTCACCTCTCAGGGCTCTTGCTCCCTGCCCATCCCAGACTCCTACCCTAGGGCACTTCCATAGCTCTGTAACAGATGAGGGTGTGTTTTTGAGGCGCTTCCTGAGTGTTGCTAAATGCTGCTCCTACCACCTCTCCCCCTCTGTCTCTCTCTCTCTCTCTACCTCTCTCTACTAACCTGTCTCCATGCCTTCTGGGTCAAGTTTTGGGGTTACAAGCAGCAGCCAGAGCCGGTAAAGCCCTGTGCCTGCGGTGCATGTGCCTCGTGTCTGCTGAGTGTGTGCTTCACTCCCGGCTGATCTGCCCTGTGTGCTTGGGCTGCCTGTGTGTGCCATACGCACATCTCTTCCCTGCCCTGCCCACGATAGAAGCCCCCAGCTCGCCCCGTGCCCAGAGCGACCCTATGTACAACAGGCAGATCAGTATTGTTACTGCTTCTCTGCTATTCATAGGGTTTTCAATGGCTGATTGTTTTTTGGGGGGGAGTGGGTTGCTGGGTCCTTCTCCCAAGTCTACAGCACCTGGTGTTCCCAGGTGGTCTCCCACCCAAGTACTAATCGGGCCCGACCCAACCCTTCTTAGCTTCCAAGATCTGACGGGATTGGATGCCACAGTGGTACAGCTGCAGACGTGAGGCACTGGGTGGACCAGGGAAATCCCGAGAAATGGGGTGGCCTAGCAAGATTTTCACACCAAGTCTTAATTACCCCAAACCAAACAGCCCCTGGGATCTCAGCTTACCGGCATGGATCATTCCTATGTTGTGGAATCACTGGCCTTAAAATCTTTTAGATGTGCTTGCAATGAGGGCAGAGACAAGGGGGTCCCACCCCTTGGCAGCTCAGGGGTATGTGGCTGTTACTGTGGTGACACCAGGTGCAGGACAGGCTGTGTCCTCCCTCTGCCCAACCTCCATCCTTTCTCCATCCATAGAGAACAGGGAGAAAAGCTGTGGTCAGTGGTATCCGTTTCCACCTGCCTGTCCCTGGGGACAGGAGTGCATGGCCTTAGGACCTCATCCTGTGAGCCGACCTTTGCCAGCAGCTATGGCCAGCCATGAGGTGTAGCCCCAGAGGGCTCCCTGTCCTGGTGGGGTCTGCTGCCCTCCTGTGACCCTGTGACCCTGCTCCTGTCTGTGTCTATGTCCTGCGGCCTTCCCCTTTGTTAGCAAAGCTCATGCTGCCCTGTGCTGTCAGTGTTCTGCGGCAAATGTCACATGGGAAGCTCATGTGACGTCACTTCCACCAGGCTTCAGAGTTGGGCCACAGCCTGAATGAGAACATCCTCAAGCCTGCGCAGGAGAAGGTAGGGGTGGCACCCATTGCTTGTCCCACCCAGGCCCTTTGTTTCCAGAGGAAGCAGTTGTGTCCTAGATCAGCAAGGCCTGGCCTCTGCCCTCCTCTGGCCCAGGTGTCCCGGGCCCCCACTTACCCCTCACACTCAGCTCACTCAGTCCCTAAGCTCGTCCTTCCCTCTGCCTCACACCCCAGGGGGCACAGGCCCCGGTGCCCAGGTGTGAGCAAGAGGTCACCAGACCTACCCTTCACCACACTAGAATCCCGACTCAGTCAGGGTACACTTAGCTGAGGAGGCATGGGGTCTTTTTTGTACTTAAAAGGTCTCATGGAGCCGAAGTTGTCAGGGACACAGCCAATCTTTTGGGGACTTAATGTGGGGTCTCCCTGGCTGTTTCAGGTGATGCCTGCTGTCCTCTGAAGCTTTGATACCTTAACAGTGCCCTTTAAATCTGCACAGGTGAAAGAGGGAAGGATTTTTGATGAGATGTCCAGTGGGGTCTCTCAGTTGGCATCCAAGGTAGGGCAGCCCCACCAACATGTGGTGCAGCCGAAGCCAGTCTCCATATTCCAGGCCCCAGCATTAGTTATGGGGAGGAGGCCTGGGCACCCATGCGCTACACAAGTGGCCTCACAGTGGCCTCTGTGCTTCAGTGGCCCAAGGGCTTGAGGAATATGGAAACAGCTTGACTGGGGGGACCTGTCAGTCACTAATCTGTTGCTTCTCCTTCTCCCGACTTGCTGCCATTGGTTTTTCCCTTGGTAAGTGCCAATGCCTGTCTGGCTACTGCTGGCCCCGTGATTGCTCCAGTGCATGTTGGCCGGGGAGGTCCTGTTGGCTTTCCACGTTTAGCAGTCTGTATGTGCGAGCCTGGCACTCTTATTTCAGAGTTTGTCCAGGTCTTTCCAGCACAACAATGCACAGTGGTGTTTGCACTAGAGTCAGAGGCCCGCTGGGGGCCGCCATGCTGTGCAGAGCAGCGGTCCTGGCCAGCCACTCTTCCTGTCTCCTTCCAGGTCCAGGGAGTTGGCAGTAAGGGATGGCGGGACGTCACCACCTTCTTTTCTGGGAAAGCAGAGGACTCTGTGGATAGGTATGCTGTACACCCAGCCCAGGCCCTGGGTCCCATTGTCTTTCCATGGGCTCCTTGGGAGGCACTTGACCCAGGGCACTATCTTCCCTTGGTCCCTAGGGCTTTGCACACAGGCCTAACTCCCAGACCTTCTCACCCTCTCACCCCTGGGGCCCCTGCTCAGAGCAGAAGGCCATGTCCTCATTGTTCCTTGACGCACCATTTTGTAAACACTCTCCAATTTGATGGCGTAGACTCTGGCAGCAGGTTGTTGTTAGGTGCAGTTGAGTTGGGCCAACTCATAGCAATCCCAATAAGGTTTTTGGTGGCTGACTGTTTCAGGAGTGGGCTGCCAGGTCCTTCTCCCATTTTTGCAGTGCTGGGGATTGAACCCAGGCCTCAGAGAGTGCAGAGCAGCACTCGACCAGCTGAGCTAAACCCCAGCCCCTGGCAGTAGGAGGCTGTCCTTTTCTGGCAGGTTCTGTTCCCTTGACCCCAGAGTGAAGCCTCACCAAGGCCAGGTTTGCTCTGTTTCTAATAGTGAGAAGAATAATTCTCACCTGGTGGAGAACTCCAACCCCTGTGAGGGTGGGCTAGGCTGTCCAAGCCCTGAGACCTGAGCAGGGTGGGCAACTTAGGGGACATGCCAGTGCAAGTGTCTGGTTCTGTTACAACTGTTGAAAATCCCTTCCTTTTTCTGTAAAAGACCCATGGAGGGCCACAGCTACCAAAACAGTGGCGGTGACAACTTCCAGAATAACACCATAGACCAGAGCTTCTGGGAGACCTTTGGGAATGCCGAGCACCCCAAGGCCAAGTCCCCAAGCAGTGACAGCTGGACCTGCGCAGATGCCTCAACAGGGAGGAGGAGCTCGGACAGCTGGGATGTATGGGGCTCGGGCTCTGCGTCCAACAACAAGAACAGCAACAGCGATGGCTGGGAGAGCTGGGAGGCCACCAGTGGGGAGGGCAGGGCCAAAGCCACCAAGAAGGCTGCCCCATCCACAGCCGCTGATGAGGGCTGGGACAACCAGAACTGGTAGGACCCCCCCCACACACACACTGGCTCCAGCCTCATTGGGGCGACTCCTGTGTTTGCACTTTGCCCTCATCCTTCCTCCTTCCATTCGACCCAAGAAGCAGCAGCCTCAGCAGGAGGACGGCATCTCGGGCAGGACTCAAGATGGTACCACCGCTCTGCGAGGCCCTGTGGGGCATGCTGTCCTCGTGCCTCTGGTTGTCTGAGCAGCCTTCCTGGGCTTGTCAGTTCTCAGGATTGGGACACTGTCTGGGGCCCTTGCAGGAGGTGGGCTCTGGGCACAGGCTGGGCTGTTGCCTCCCTGAGTAGTGCTGCTGGCCACAGCAGATGTCTGCTTTCACCGAGATGCGTTTTCACTGTAAATGGCCCACTCTGGTTCTTTTGTTTTGAAGAAGATGGCTGAAGTTTTAGAGATGGAGATGCCAAAAGCAATACTTGGAGCTTGCACTGCCACCACAGGCCCTCACTACCGAACCTGTGTTGCCCTTGGCCTGTGCTGGGAAGCTCCCCATTAGGACTCCGGCTTTCCCACATTGGCCCCATCCAGCCCCCAGGTTCATGGGACAAACCCTTCACAGATGGCCGCATTCAGCAGCATAAGCTCTGGCCCCAACTGGACACGCCAGCTGGTCTCTGTGTGGGGTGGGCACATGCTCAGCATGTCTGCCTGCTCCTATTGGTGTAGGGGATCCTGGTTGTGGGGGGGTGGGCACGAGGGCAGGTGGGGCCCATGCTGCTGGGTGGCCTCCCTGCAGGAGGACCCCTCCACCCAGGCCTCTTGCCATGGGTTGTATCCACAACAGCCGGGCCCTCCTAACAGCTTCAGTGCCGCAGAGCCAGAGTGGGTGAGCTCACCTGGCTGTGCCTGTTTGGCCTGCAGCTATACCTGTGGCTTTGTCCTTTCTCCTCTCACCCTGCCTCGCCACAGCATTTGGGTCTCACCATCCCAGAGTCCGTCAGTGCTGTTGGACCCTTTGAAGCAGGTGGACACAGGCTCTGTGGACTTTGTGGACCCTGGTGCCTTGCAGATGATACCACCATGTGGTGCCCCACAGTTGATGTGAGCCGTTCCCACCCAGGGCCCTGTGACAGAGCTGCTGTGGAGTGGCTGGAGGGCACAGCTGGACCTCTGTGTCCTTGTACTGTTCTTGTCAGACCCTTTTTGACCAGCAGTGCATGATCTGAAGCTCCGGTGTTGTTTGTGTGTGACATGCTCGCTTCTCCCTACTGTGTCTGTGATTGTCACAGTGCCATCGGGAACTGTCTGGGTCCTTCGGCTGCTCTGTTTGGCCCACCTCGGATTCATACCCCCCACTGAACAGGCAGACCTTAGGTTTGAGGAGCCTGCCTTGGTGCTTCATCTTCGAGGGGGCAGACAGCCCATCAGGCCAGGTCTCAGGACATTCCTGAGCTCTGGAAGGACTCAGTTGCTAAAGGAGCAGCCAGAGGCCAGAGTGACAAGTGACAGGGCAGAGAGAGCCCACACAAGGTCACTGTAAGCAGCTCAGGAGCTGAATGAGAGCAAAGGGCCCTGTGGGCAGGAACATCTCTCCAGAGCTGAGACAGCCTGGCTCAGCAAGTACAGAGTAGCTGGTTGCTTGGATCCCTGAGCAAGAGTGGCCTGAGGCAGATGGAATCTGCCCTGCTGGGGGTGGACACTGCCTGGCCTTCCTGTTTCACACCGACAACTTGGAAACAGCTTTGTCCTAGTCCAGGGAGTGGGTTACCTGGGGTGTATTGGAATTGGGGAGAATGGCCTTAGCTGCCCAGAGTCCCCAATTCTCTGAATAATGTGGCGGAGGCCTTGTGTGTTTTGAAGCTTGCTCCAACAGGGAGGTCTCAGCACTCTCTAGGCCACTTCTAAGACCTCTCACAGCAAGGGAGAGAAAGGGGCCCAGGATGAGTACTGTGGCATCTCTGTCTGTGTTATGTGCCGCCTGAGCATTGCCTGAGTCCAGATACCTTGTCCTGTATGTGGGACCCTGACCAAATAGTATTCCACTAAAGCACATAAGGACACTGGACAGCTGGTGAACCCCAGAGAGCACTTCCCTTGGGTGTGGGTAGACAAGGACCAGGCAGGCAGGGCAGGCACTCCTGGGCCCCAGGGAGGCCAGGGCAAGACATGCTGAGGGAGATGATGGCTGCTTCCACTGCCCTAGCTGGGTGACACCTCCAAGGAGAGGTCAGCTGTCCCCCAGCTCTGCTGGGAGGCCCAGTTGCTCTCTAAGCTGGACTCTGGGGATTGAGCTCTGGGGAGTGGATGACCCAGCAAGGGGCTGGGCAGGTAGGGGGAGTGTCAAGGCGGGGACCCTCTGCTTGGGGCTAATGTGGGCAGAAGCCCCTAGGCCACAGCAGGCCTAGTAAGAGAGCCCTCCAGAGACCCTCTGTACCCCATCTGGGTGGCTGGCAGGAAGAGCACCACAGGCATCTTGGCCTCTGCCCTCCTTCAGCTGTGTTGGGACCTAGCCAGGAGAGGCCCCCTGAAGTACCAGAACTGGCCTCTGCCTGGGTGGCTTCCCAGGAGTTGTCCTGTCCTGGGGCAGTGCTTAGAGCACAATAGCTGGATGGCTAATAACTTATAGGGTTCCAGGCCACATGTGTTACTCCAGTCATTTCAGCTGAAGCTTAGTCTTGGCCTTTGGCCAGCTGATGGGGGGTGGAGGGCAGGAGGCCAGCTGCTTCCAGAGGTGTTGACCTCAAGTTGGCACCAGCTGTTTATTTGCCCCAGACCTAACCAAGGCATGAGCCTGACAGTGGGTATTTAAAGGCCACCGCTGCCATTTCTAGAACTTAACAAGACAGTGGCATTGTGGGCATCCACCTGGCCACACCCATCTCACCATTCACCAGTGCTGTCATTCCCTGCTTGGCAGCCCTACATATGGACCGCAGCTGGTGGGAAGTTGAGCTGACTCCGGGCTCATCCAGGGCGGGTGGTGCCTGAGCAGGACCAGCCCCGCTTCTGGCGTGACCTGGCCAACTGTGTGTGTGTGTGTGTGTTGGCCCCCAGTGCGCTGGGGGTGCAGGGAGAGTTGGACTCCCTGGGAGCCTTTTCCTGCAAGCCCTTGGGGTTGCAGTGAGCCTGGAGTGCTGTGGGCACTCCAGCAGCAGCTTGCATGTGGGATGTGAGTGCACACATGTTCCCTGGTGCCTGTGAGCTGTGGCTATACATGTTTGTATCCAGGGATTGCCAGGCTAGATGACTTCGGCTAGCTACACTGAGGTACTGCTAGGCCCAGCACCCAAGATGAAGGCCACAGAACCTGCCTAGTAGGGTCCCTAGAAGCAGAAGCTGGGACGGGTCAAGGAAGTGGGCTGTGCTGTCAGGCCAGGCTGCTCCTCCCTGGCCCAGGCCAGTTATTGGCCTGGACAGTCCATAGCCATGTGTAACTTTGCATCTATCTAGTAAGAGTAGTCTTGCAGGAGAGGTCCCAGTGAACAGTCAGTACCTATGCCCTAGCTGCTGGGGGTGGGAACTCAGAAGTGGCTGTTCCTGAAGGCAGTAATCCCACCCCTCACCCCTGGGCCCAGGACTGGAAGACAGAGTCCCGTTGATCCCCAGGACAACCCAGGAGGGAGGTCCACAGGGGCTGGCAAAGCTGGAGAGGCTGGCACTGGTGTACAGCCCCTGACCCTGTTGGGCTCCCAGACTAAGCTGGGGCCAGTACTGGGTGAGGGGGCTGAGAGGATAGAGTTGGGCTCAGGTGGTGGGGCCAGGATGGGACTGATGGCAAGGCAGAAACTGTGGCTGGGCTGCCCAGATCAGGAGCTACCCATTAGGCCTGTAGGGGACAGTGAGAGCCAGGTGACCAGGCCTGGCAGGTCAGGCAGGGAGGGCTTCCTCTGAGGGCAATGCTTGTCTGACCTATGCACAGGGAAGGTCTTAGGGAAGTGGGTGGTGTGGCAGTGTCCGGGGAGGCGTGGGGTGGGCATGGCCTGAGCCTGAAGAACACCGTGGTTGGGGTCCTGGGGGCAAACAGGAGGGGGAAGGGGTGGAGACTATGTGGCTCCTGCCCCTGGTGGCTACATGGAATCCAGGTACTCCTTCAGTTTGTTCCCCCAAATAGGCTCCAGAGGCCCATAGTACCCAGTACTCAACAAATTGGGGCCCAGGGCCAAATGTTGGGGGCTGTGTCCCTGAGCAGCCTTCTCTGTGAGCTCCTCTTTGCAAGACAGGCCCTTGGCCCTTATGCCCCTGGCCCTGCCCTGGAGTATCTGGCCCTGTGCATGATGGGGTCACATGTCTTGGGACTGCTGTCTCCTGTTGTTGGAGACATGCCCAAGGCAGCAGCACCAGGGAGGGGAGGGGAGAGGACCGAGGGTGGGCCCAGGAGTGACGTCAAGGAGAAGAGGGACCTTTTATAAGCTCCAGCCTTCTGTGGCCACAGCGGCATCAGAGTGAACCAGAGGGCCCTGGGGAGTGAGGGACGCTGTCCTCGGAACAGGTTTGTAACTGTCCTGCAGCCTTGGGGCCAGGGGGATGAGTACCAGGACGCTTCTCAGGTCTGGGATCAGAGGGCACCTTTGGTCTTTCAGAAGGGTTGGGATAGGAGCTGAGTCCTGCGTGAACAGCAGAACCAGGGTGCACACAGCTGTGGTGGGGCCAAGGGCTCTTGCTGACCTTTGTAGGCATCTCAACACCCAGGGCTACAGGGGCACATGGAGGGTAGGTGTCCAATAGAGAGGACTCTGAACTCCAGTAGGGCTTCAGAATATAGACTGGGGGTCCTGGGGCCTAGGAGAGTTCTCAGGTCCGTCCAATGTGGTGGTTTCCCTCAGTGTTGGGAACAGGGACTGGGTGGAATGTTCAGGTTACTTCAGTCCCACATGCCCAGACCCGGTCATGTTGATACCCCTGGCACTCTTCATGCCTCTCCAAGTGACACCTCTGGGCAGTGGGCACTGGGTCACCCTGGCCTCCTCTGTATCCCATCGGCCCTTCCTCCAAACATCCTAAATCTGACCTTGACTCCTATCATCTTTGGGCCCCAGGCTCCTCTACACACATTCCCTGCACCCCCACAAAGTGCCCCAAGGCACACTTATTCCTGCTCTCACCTGAACCCAGGCTCAGATGTTTCTTCCTTGAGGGCAAGGCAGGCGCTGGAGTGGACTCCACTGTGTCCGGTGTTGAGACATTGCCCCAACTCCAAGAACTCTTGTGGGCAGGGATCCATCCCAGCTACCTTGCACCCCAACCTAGCCTCAAGATTGTCTTCTTACTCTTGCTGCCCCAGCTGTGTGCATCCATTGTACATGAGAACACCATGAGGGGCTCAGGGAGCACGCAGTGTGACTCAGCTCTGGCCTTGGACCCTTAGGCTTGGGCAGCAGCCCAAGGCAGCATCCCCGTAGCAATGGGTCACAGGCCTCTGCCCCCATCATATCTTGCAGGGGCACAGACAGAAACCTTGGTGGGTGTGTGGTGAAGGGTGTGGTTTTTCCTCCCCAGGCTGCTCACTATGAGCTCCCAAGGCCCCCACCTATGCCTCTACCTCTGGACATGGCTGGGCACCACCCTGGTGCTCGGGCAGGAACAAGGTAAGGAGGGTTCCTGGTCGTGATGTGCTCTACTCCTGCAGGATGAGCCTCTGCCATAGGCCCTTGACCTTCCCTTGACAGTCAATTTCCCTGTAGATGGAATAACTGCTTAATTAAGAGCCACTGTGACGACAAGCAGACGGGACACACACCAATAGGGTCTGACTCCTGCCCAAGTCCTCAGCTTTTGCCTTGATCCTTGGCCTTGTGATCTTTCAGCCTCGTTTGGGGATGTTTTTATACATTTTCTTTCTGTGTTTTCAGTATTGACAGACTCTGTATTTACTTTCTGTCATACTAACATTTGGCTTAGCTATTCCACAACAGCGATGTTTTCAGACCACATCCACCTGGAGTAAAGGGAAAGACCCCTTCCTCCTCTTCCCCCAGGAGGAGGCACAGCACCTGCCTGCTTCTCCCTCCTGTGCTGTCCCCTCTGTGCATGTAGTCTGTCTTGCAGGGTATGTAGTCCTCTGTGTGAGTCTTGGGACAGGAAATGCTGCCATCTGGCTGCCTCCTGTGTGGTAGCTCTGGCTCTCCCCTTCTGGGAGGGGCTCGCCTGGTGTCATCTTTGACCACTAAAGTTGTACACAGGCTCCATGGCGAAGGTCTGTGCTGGAGGCTCCTTCCAGAACCTTCATGGCTCAGTCCATGCCATGAACTTGCTTCCTGGGTTGGGCAGGTGCAGCCTTGTCCTGGCAGGTCTTGGCTCTCATGGAGTGGTACTATTGTTCTTGATGGCACCTTGTCCCTGTCTGAATCTGCTCCCTGGGCTCCAACGACTGTCGTGGGCAGGATCCATCCAGGCCGTGGTCTAACCAGGTCTGGGTGAAGAGTACTTCTTCCCACCACTGCCACCCACAGTTTCAGGGCACCTGGGCCCCATGTTGTTGTTGTTGTTGTTAGGTCCCATTAAGTCGGTATCTGACTCATAGCGACCCTCATAGGGTTTTCAATGGCAGATTGCTTCGGGATTGCCTTGGGAGTGGATTGCCAGGTCCTTCTCCCATTTTTGCGGTGCTGGGAATTGAACTCGGGACCTCAGAGACTGCAGCGCAATGCTCTACCCACTGAGCTAAATCCCAGCCCCAATAGACTTCTCATTCCCTACCCTGTCCTCTCACCCAGGGAGGTGCCTAGCTTGTGGCATGGGCAGGTCCCTTGGGTCCCTGTGCTCAGACAGGACAACTCTGAGGGGGGCCTGTGGGCCAAGATTTCAGTTAGAAGGAAGGAAAAGCTCCATTAGAGTCCAGTAACAAAGTGATTCTCCAGATCCACTTATGCCTAGGTGAGGCAAGCCCCCAGGCTGCACCCAGACAAGCCTCAGTGTGGTGAGCTGTCTCTCACCAGGTCCCATGGGGTTCAGCTGGCCCCCAAGGAGGGTTGAGGTGGGGCCCACACATCCAGGCAGCCCTGGGGAGGTGCAACTATGGTTAGGGGAAGGTGGAAGAGGGAGCATGTGCCTATACTGTCTCCAGGGGGAGTGCCAGATGGCCCCCCACCATGACTGAGGGACAGAGGGCTCTTCATAAGCAGGAGTGGGCTGTGCTCACAGATGGCTTTTCTGAGCCCCATGCTGCCCCAACGCATTCCTGCCTTTCAGCAAGATGCTCCCAGAGCAGCCGGGCCCCATCTGGAGACACTCAGCTGCTCCCTGCTCTGAAAAGAGCATTGTGTGTGCCCTGCCCCCTGACCCCAGCCCCTGCCACTCTCCTGTGTGCTGTCTCTCAGAAGAGGTTTCTCTCTGTCCCCATATCCCAAAAATAGCTGTCCTCCCCACAGAGCCCGGAAGCTTCCCAGGAGGCCAGCCCAGACCCTCCTCCCCTCTCCTGCCCTATGCTGTTGGCCATGGGTACCCTGTCTTGCCACAAGGGCTCTGGTTGCACACATGGGCACAGCTGCCCATGCGTGTGTACAGACTCCCAGGCAGCCAGCCAGCACACCCACACACACACATGCAGCTGGGTGTTCTTCACTCAGCTTGCCTGCAAGGGATGTGTCAAGCCAGCAGCAGCCTAGGCGGTGTGGGGGTGGTCTGGAGTGGCATAGCTGCATCCCCCAGGGCCCAACTCATGGCCTGGAAGTCCAAGAGATCTGCCCAGGCCACAGGTGGGCCAGCAGCTGCTGCTGCAGTTTAGTACCTCTGGTCACCACAGGTTTTAGCTGCTCTCCTGGGCACTGGCCCAGCCTCCCTTGGGATAGGGATGCCTTTGGGTAGGACCAGACTCCTCACTGAAGTGTCCAGCATGGCCCTGTCACACTACTGAGGACCTTGGAGAGGCCATGTCCTCAGCCCCAAGTCCTCTTCCCAAGGTCCCCTGGGTATAAGGCCTCCTCAGGGACCCAGGGTAGGACTATGCTCCCCTCAAACATTAGGGAAGCTACCTCCCCCAGGCCTCCTACCTGGTTGGGGGAGGAGTTGGCTGGTCACTGGGGTTCTGTCCTGACCCCTCCATCCTGTTACTATAGCGAGTGGCCGCCTGCAGCTGACTGTGCTGCCTGAGGACCGGCTGCAGATGAAGTGGAGAGAGTCAGAGGGAGGCACACTTGGCTACCTGGTGCAGGTGAAGCCCATGGCAGGTAAGGGTCATGTGCCTCCCTTCTCTTTGTCTCACTCCTCTCTGTTAAGACTAGTCATAAAGCTGGGCATCGTGGTACTCGCCTGTGATCCCTGATCCTAGTGACTTGAGAGGTGGAGGCAAGAGGATCGAGTTCAAGGCCAGAGGCAGCCTGTGTAATTTAGTGAGACCCTGTCTCAAGATTAAAAAAAAAAAAGGGCTAGGGGTGCATCCCAGTGGTAAGGCGCTTGCGAAGTATGTGCAAGGGCTTGGGCTCAAACACACACACAAAAGACTAGTCCTAAGGAAGGTCAGCATGTGGTCACAGTTCCCTGCTCGGCCAGTGGCTCCCCCTGCCCCCTCCACACTGTGTCTGAGCCTCTCACTGTGCATCAAGGCCATTGTCTCCCAATGAGGTCTCCAGTATTCTGTGCTCCTTTCCTCTCTGCTTGCCTCATTCACACCAAGGACAGACACCAGGGCAGGATCTTTGCCTCCCACCTGCACCCCAATGCATGACCTGCACAGAAAGAGATCAGAACATATGCATTGAAGAAGCAGTAGCTCCCTTGTCTGCATGAGTCTTAAGGTTTTAAGGGGCTTTCAGATAGCCAGGACTCTACATGCCAACATCCATGTGAGCAGACAGGACAAGGAAGAACACCTGACCACAGTGTCAACCTCGTTACAGGGTGGGGCCACAATGATGCCCAGAAGGCTCAGCATTGCTCAGACCACACAGCATTGCAACTGTGGCACAGCCTCTGATTCTTATCACCTGTTTTTATATAATACAGAATCAATTTGGAGATATTCTGTCTTATATCTTTACACATAGGTTCACAGGGAACATCCCTTAGTAACCCTTTCCTCATAAAGGCCTTGTTACATTTTGGTATCAGTTTTATACAGGCCTCAGAATGAGGCAGGAAGGGTTCTTCTTACTCTGTGGAAAGAGTCTGTGTAATTGTTGGTTTTTCTTGAATGTTTGTGAGACTTCACTGTGTTGAGTTCTGAGCCTGGTGTGACTATATAAAAGCTTTAAATAATAGATTCAATGTCTCTACCAGACATAAGACCATTCAGATTTACTATTTTTCCTTGTCAGTTTTAGTAAATTGTTCTTTTCCCTAGTAGTTTGTATTTCATTTAAATTTTTTGGATGGTGTGGCATAAAATTGTTTACAATATCCTATCTTTTAAAATCTACCATATCTGTAGTTATAGCCTCTTTTCACTCCTGTTACTGGTTATTTGAGTCTCCTCTGTTTTTATTTTAAACAGTCTATCTAGAAATTTGTTTTATTAGTATTTTAAGAAAACACCTTTTAGCTTTGTTGGGCCACTTTTGCTTTGTCTTCTCTATATTTCATTAATTTATTCTCTTTTCTACCTTTTCAGATTTACTTTTCTGTTCTATCTAACTTAAAATGGATGCATGATATTTCTCTTAGCAGCAGCTACATCTTTGTTGCTATTGAGATGATAGGTTCTTGCTATGTAGCCTAGGTTGGCCTCAAACTCTCCATTTTCCTGCCCCACCCTCCCAAGTGCCACCATACCTAGCCTCAACTTTTCTCTTCTAGTTGTTGTTAGGTGCAGGTGAGTCAGATCAGACTTGTGGTGACCCTATGTACAACAGAATGAAATACTACAGGACACTATTCCATGCATACTATCTTTTTATGTTTGATCCCATTGTTGCAGCCACTGTCTTTCTTCTCATTATGAGTTGTGCCACATCAGCGCATGGAGATCCCAGGAGCTTTACTCCATTCCCCTCATTAAGGTCTACACTACTTTGAGGAGGCATCTCTTTCCCAGTCATTTCTTGAATGCCTTTCAGCCTGTGAGGGCTTATTTTCTGGCACCATATTTGACAGTACTTCTCTGCTACTCATAGGGCTTTCAATGCCTAATTGCTTTTGTAGTAGGTTACTGGGTCCTTCTCCCTAGTCTGTCTTAGTCTGGAAGTGCAGCTGAAACCTATCTACCATGGGTGACACTTCTGGTATCTGAAATACCAGTGGCATAGCTTTTAGCATCACAGCAACATACAAGCCCCCACAGCATGACAAGCTGGCAGACACGTGGGGGTTTCTCTTCTAAGCAGCATGTCATTGGGTATTATTTTTAGCCAGTGTGACAATATTTCTTTCTTTTTTTTTTTTTTCAGTGCTTGAGGACTGAACCCAGGACCTTGCACATACTTTGCAAGTGCTCTATCTCTGAGCTGTACCCCCAGCCTCTTTTTAAAATGTTTTATATTGAGACAAGGTCTTGCTAAACTACGCGGGCTGCCTCTGGCCTTGAACTTGCAGTCCTCCCTGCTTCCACCTCCTGAGTCACTGGGATTATAAGTGTGTGCCACTGTGCCCAGTTCAATCTTTGTCTAACATTTTATCCACTTACACTTAATGAAAATCTTGACATATTTAAGTTTAAATCCACATTTGTCTTTTTGTTCTACTCATTGTAAGTTTTTCCTTGACTTTTTTTTTTTTTTTTGGTGGTACCAGGGCTTGAACCCAGGGCCTCGCACTTGCATGCTCTGCAATGCTGGACTACTGAGCTGCACCCCCAGCCCATTTTTCCACTTTTTTGAGACAGGGTCTCACAAATTATGAGGACTGCCTCTGTTCTCGAACTTGCAATCCTCTTGCCTTCGCCTCCCAAGCTGCTGGGATTACAGGCGTGCACCACTGCACCTGGCTTTGACTTCTTTTGAGCTGATATTTTTATGGAAAAATTATCAAGACACAGAAGATGATGGCACAGTGTAAAGAAGCCTTGTATCCCCAGATTTAGCTCCAACAGTTAGCAACATGTGGCCAATATTGCTCCATGTCTGTCTCTTCAACCCCTCCATCTGCCAAATTATTTTAAAGCAAATCCTACACATCATATTATTCTGTCTATAAGTATTTCAGTATGTTTCTCTAAAAGAAAGTGCTGAAAAACAACCCATGTACCATTAGTATCCTCCCCAATTAAAACTATTTCAAAACTGTCATTAAATATTTAGTTGTATTCAAATTTTATAGCTTCTCTGATAAATATCTTTTATAATTGACTTATCTGAATTGGGATCTCAAAAGAATCACAATGTTTTTCTTCTTTTTTTTTTTTCCCTTTGGATTTTGGCCTCAAACTCACAATCCTCCTGCCTTTCAGCCTTTTGAGTGCTGGGATTAGAGGTATGCCTGGTGGAGTCCGTATATCTTATTTGATCCCTGTGTCTCAAATAATTTTTCATCTGCAACAGTTTTCCCTCTGTTTCCCTTGATGTTTATTTGTAGAAGAAACAAGATTCCCACATTCTTGTTTTGCAGTGGCATAAAACATCTGGCTTTGTGCATCTTAATTCTCTATTTATATTAAATCTCGTGAAACATCTTCATTATCGTAGTTGGTTGTCAGTCATCAGTTACACCTCTGAGCAGGGCAGGTGACACTAGGGCTCACATCCTGGTCTGTTTTCTGCTGCTATGACAGGGTAAACCATAAGCAATGGAAGCTGGCTTGGCTCGTGGTTTGGAGGCTGGGCAGTTGGAGATTGTGGCTCAGCACCTAACGAGGGGCCCAGTGTGGTGTCTTACCAGCCTTGGTGGGCAGGTGTGAAACAGGGGAAGGAAGTTGGGGTGAGCCCTCTCATTTACGAGGAGCCCTGCCCACAATGATGGCACACGTGTTCCTGAGGACAGTTCCCTGACAACCCGATTGCCTCTAACCCTGTTCCAATGGCAAATTTCAAGACGAGTTTTGGAAGGGACAGTCAGATCACAGCAGTAGCAGTCAGAAGTGTGATAGACTTGGATTTTAATCCTGGTTCTACCCATGAGTAGCTGTGTGGCTGGTCCCTAATGCCTCAGTTTCCCCATATATAAAGTGGGTGACAAGGCTGTGTGGACCATGAGACTGCTGCACACGGCACATGGGATGGTGCTAGGCACACAGCGAGTGTTCAGTCAGGGTCAGCGTCAGTGACAAGGTGCTACCACCTGTCTTGTTCTCCTGTGTCTTCACCCCTGCTCACTCAGCCAAGAGTGTAGGGTCCAGCCTTCCTGTGTCACTGCCCAGTGTGGGGCTGAGTGCAGAGCCAGGCACCGTCCACAGTACAGGGCAGGGGCCTGCTTTCCTCTCAGGGGCAATGTGGGCTCCTTCTTCATTACCCAGAGCTGGAGGCCAGAGATCCCACGGGTGCAGCTATAATCATCTGCTCAGCTCCATTTCAAGGCCACTTCTGACTTCCTCCTTCCAGATAGGATAGGTCCTCTGTGAACCATTTCTTTCCAGCACTTGAGCCCATTGCTCTCCACAGATGATGGAGCCACAAAGCAGGGAATGTGAGTTCTCCCTGTGTGGCAGGCTGTTGGGTAAGGCTGTGAAGGATGCTCCTTTTCATGGCCACAGACACTCCCTTTCAGACTGTTGCCCAGGAGTGACAGCCCCTCCCAGCTGGTCCTCACCCTTTTTCTCTCCCCTGCCTCAAGAGGAGGCACTGGAGGGCCCAACCTGAGGACCTCCTGCCCTACACACACATGCACACACATGCGTGTGCACATGCCTATGCATGCAGACACATGTGCCTGCACATACACACACACACACACACACACACACACACACACACACATGGGCATGCCCACTTTGGCAGACGCAACAGCTCTTCTGGCCCCACCCCAGGGGACTTGGAGCAGGAAGTGATGCTGACCACCAAGACCCCCAAGGCCACCGTGGTGGGCTTGAGCCCTTCCAAGAGCTACATCTTGCAGATCTTCACGCTCACTGTCTCTGGGCCCATCCTGCTGGTGCGAAGGGAATTTGTGAGTAAGTGTGGCATCCTCCCTCTGGTTCCACCCAGGGTGGGTATGGGTAAAGCCCACCTTGCTCATGTGGTACCTCTGGGTCTTGTTTCTGGCTCCTGACGTCCCTGCTATTTCCCATGTGTGTGGGCCCATGGAACTGAGGATATGCCTTCCCGAAAGGGATGTGCACAGGCCTTGGCCCCTGGGCTCTTGGCTCCTGCCCCAAAGCCAGGGTCCTCACAGTCCACTATCTCTCTGCAGTCAAGGATCTGAAGAGCCACTCCCTCAGCAGGAGTAGCCATAAACTAGTGGGGGAAGCCCTGGAGCCCACCAGCTCCCCTTGGCAGGGCCCAGACTCTGAGCCTGGAATCGCCGTGGCACCAAGCCAAGACCCACCTATCCTTGATGAGTCAAAGTGGAGTGAGAGTAAGTCCTAGGGAAGGAAAAGTTCACGTTGAGCTTCTCATCATTCTCCTTGTGTGGCCAGGAAGTTCTTCCTTATACCTAACTACATACTCTCTAGTTAACTTAAACTTGCCCATCGTGCTCCTGGATCCACTCAAACGTGGGCACTTGGAGCAAATGGTCTCTGACCCCTTGGAGTCCCATCCTCAGTCTTGGAGGTGTGAAGTGGTGTCTGTGAGCCCCAGACATGCCCAGTGTGAATTGGGAGCAGCCGAAGCTAAGGTGGAGTGGGGGTCCTGGGATGCAGGACACCACTAGCCTGACCAGAAACCTGGAAAGGCAGAGCCACCCCGCAGCCTCTGCATGTTGGAGGGAGAAGCTTGGTGAGTGGGCACTCTGTGCTGTAGGGCCAGATGGTGCAGGGCCAACTCCACGGCTCTGTCTCCCTCTGTCAGACCTCAGTGCCACCCCATTCAGGTGTCCTCACACCCAGGACAGGGTCTAGTCAAGACCTCCCTCTTTAGACTCTGACCCTGCGGCCATGAGCAGGAGTCCCCTGGGGTTGACTTACCTCTGGGGCTGAGCCCACAGCTGCTGTCCATGCAGCACCATCATGGCCCCTTGAGAGTTTCGTCTCTAGCAGAGCTCTGGGACCATCCAAAGCATGTAGCCTCAGGGGGAGCAGCTGGCCAGGAAGACCTGCAGTTCTCAGGTGGATCTGCCTGGAGCTGTCCATGGTTCTGATACACTCTCCACCCTAGGCCACAACCCCTGGTCCTCTGGGCCTGAGAGTGTGAGCCCTGGAGACCATCAACCTTGGGGCTGCAGAGACAGTTATTCACAGACCTGGTGCTGCTGGAGCCCTTGGAAGGCAGAGGTGGCCACTAGGGTTGAGGTTGTCATCAACCCTCTTTGGGGAAGACATAGAGGGGCTGAGACCATTGTCCGGGGTCCACATGGGATTTTCTAAGTCTGGTGAGATCAGAAGTCCTCAGAATCTGTGCCTACCCCCAGACTCCCCTCAAGGAAGGGAGTCCTGGGGGGCTGCAGCCAGGCCCACAGCAGCTCATGGGCTTTGCTGGCACCTCACTTCCTTCCTGTATGCCCCAGCTGCAGCCCAGTTCCGCTGCACACCCCCAACACCTGCCGACATTGTCTTCCTGGTGGATGGGTCCTGGAGTATCGGCCACAGCCATTTCCAGCAGGTCAAAGACTTTCTGGCCAACGTCATCGCACCCTTTGAAATTGGACCTGATAAAGTCCAAGTAGGTGGGTATGGCCTCCCTTTGGTTCTGCTCTGGGGGTTGGGCTTCACAATTCCCCACCAGCAGAAGGACAGTGGCTCCCCAAAGAAGGGAGAGGGAATGCCATGGCTACCTCGGGTTCAGTAGCCAGCCGGGAGAGGAGAGAGCTGCTGATTGATGTCCTTGCAGTCTGAGTCAGGTCATGCAGCCAACTTGCTACCTTTCCTGCTCTGGCCAGGTTGCTGTCCTAGTCTGCTAGACTGGCTGGTGTGCTCTTATGACATCTCCTGGGGCCTGGGGATGCTCTGTCTGGAGGGGAGCATTAGTTCTTAGGGGATAGTCTCATGGGACACAGCACTGGACATGCAGTCCGGGTGGCACGGGTTGTAGTTCCACAGTGGAGCACTTGCCTAGCATGATTGAGATTCAGGACCACAAAAATAAATAAATAAGTTAAGCTGAGCCCAGCGCTTCTTCCCAGGCTTGACTCAGTACAGTAGTGATGCCCAGACCGAGTGGGACCTGAACTCCTTCCACACCAGGGAGCAGGTGCTAGCAGCTGTGCGCAGTCTCCGCTACAAGGGAGGAAATACATTCACAGGTATGGCTTGGGCCCTCAAGGGTCCATTTGGCCATTCTGAAGCCTTACTCCATCCTGCTAGGTGACCTCCCTTTGTGCCCTTCCCAGCCCCTGAACACCTGCATGATGTGGGGAGCCTGACCTTTGTAGATGGTGAAAAATCACCCCTTCTTTTTCTTGAGCAAAAACCTGGGCCCCTACTGAAAGCGACTGGCTCCTCTGATTGCTTGAGGCTTCTGGTTGGGTCCCTCCCCCATGCAGCTTGCCTGCCAGCCTTGCAGGTGGTCCCTGGGAGCTCCCGTGTGGCCTTGCTGGGCCACAGGCACCCTCTGGGGAAGGAGGAGCCACCCCTGCTCCTGGGTGCCCTCAGCCTGGCCAACTGGATGGACAGAGTGATGGACAGCTCTGGGGCCAAGCTCTGGGAGCAGCTGTGGCCAAGAGAGCACTCAAGGAGGGGGTGCCCGTGGCTACCTGTAAATTTTGTTCTTGCCATTCTCAAGGCCTTGCCCTGACCCATGTGCTGGGGCAGAACCTGAAGCCAGTAGCAGGTCTCCGTCCAGAGGCAGCCAAAGTGGTGATTTTGGTGACAGATGGCAAGTCCCAGGATGACGTGCGCACAGCTGCCCATGTCCTCAAGGACCTAGATGTGGATGTCTTTGCTGTGGGTAAGCTCTTGGGCTCTGGGTTGGACTTCCCACCTTTGGAGTAGACTGTAGGTCACAGATGAGAATGTGCACCCTGGCTTCCCCTCCCGAGAGCAGAAACAGGTGCCTTCTTGACCTCTGAGCCTCCTTTCCATGTCCATGGGGCCCAGAAGTAGACCTTGCTTGGCACAGCTGTGTGCAGAGCCAGGCACCCCAGCTTACATGGCACCACCCACTTGGCTGCTCCTTGTGGGATAGGCCACGTTCTCACTATTGTCTGCAGAATCAGGCCTGGCTGCCCTTGCTGTGTCCCTCCCACCCTGTTGCACATGTTCCCTGAGCAGCTCTCAAGTTTATCCCCAGCTCAGCCTCTGTCCCTGTGCCTGCAATTCTCCTACCTTCTGTGCCAGCTTCCCCTAGCAAGGATTGTTCCTGGTCCTTTCTGCAACCTAGGGCATAGTGCTTGCACCCTGTCCTATGGGGGAAAGTCTCCAGATTCAAGGGAGTCATCCTGGGAGACCCACATCCCTTCACTCTTGAGCACTCTGCCCCAGCCCCACACAGCCTGGCCAGCTGTCCAGAGCTCCCAGGACGACCCCCCCACGGGCCTGGGATGTGCCAAGAATGCTGTCCCTCCTGTCCCTGCTGGCCCCAGGTCCTGTCTTGCATGTGGACGTGACCTGCCCCCTGCCACATGCTGGGGTTTCCACCTGGGGTCCCCACCTTTTCCTGTGAGTAAGCAGGATGAGGGTCATGTGGGGGGCCAATCAGCACACTCTCACCCTCCTCCCCTGGGCAGGTGTAAAGAACGCCGATGAGGCTGAACTGAAGCTCCTGGCGTCCCAGCCGCTGGATATCACTGTCCACAATGTGCTGAACTTCCCCCAGCTGGCCACACTGGCTGGCCTGCTCAGCCGTCTCATCTGCCAGAAGGTCCAGGGCAGGAGCCTGAGCAGAGGCCCAGGTGAGAGGCAGGGGCTTGAGGGACTCTAGGCTGCTTCTCACAGACAACCCTCTCTGCAGCCCCCAGAGGGAACCAGGCTGGGGTGGGAGGGAGGGGGGATTTCCCTTTCCTTCCTACTGGTGACCACCAGAGGGAGCAGGCAGAGCTGCTACTTGGTTCCTGATCCCGCCCTCTCTGCCCAGTTGCACCAGCAGTGGCGGCACCAGCCCTGCACCCACTCTCTGCGCCCACCAGCCTTGTCCTGACCCAGGTCACCTCCTCTAGCATCCACCTATCCTGGACTCCAGCCTCACCGCCTCCCCTCAAGTATCTGATTGTGTGGCGGCCTTCCAGGGGCGGTGCCCCCCAGGAGGTGAGAGGGATCCTCTGCCTCCCGGGTCCCAGGCCCAGCTCAGGCAGCACACAGGGTCCCCATGACCCCTGCCTTGGGCGGGACCTGTGAGCCGGGCTGAGTGCTGGAATAAAGGCCCACTGACCACCAGGTCCACAGTGGGACCAGCCCAGGGGCGGGGCTGGATAGCTCTACATAGATGCCCCACGGAGCAGAGTAGCCACAGGGGGGGGGCGTCCGGAGGTGGCTGGGGACACCACAGCTTGGATTTGGCATGAGAGACACTGCCTGTGACTGATGAGTGGGCTGGTTGAGGGTCTCACTGGCCCCTTAGTTCCTGGTGCTGCTCTGCTCCATGTGGGGACCCAGCCTCCCTGGGGTGGGGACAAGTGCTGTGTCCCCAAGCCCATGCCCTGTGGATGGCATACCCCGTCCCCACATGCCCTGCCTGCCCAGCTCAGCCTCTGTCTAGGTGGTGGTGGAAGGGCCTGCCTCGTCTGTAGAGCTTGGCAACCTGACGTCTAGCACCAAGTACCAGCTCTCTGTGTTCCCCGTCTACACAAGTGGGGTTGGCGACGGCCTGCAGGGCCTGGCGACCACAGGTAGGGGGGTTCAGGCAAACCCCCAGGGTCTGGTACCCCCTACATCCCAGGCAACACAGCTGGCAGCCATAACTCTGACCCATCCTACAGGGCTCAGTCCCAGACCTCTCTGATCCCCGTGTCCTCTTCTAAATCCCAGCAATGGGACACCACAGCCCAAAACTCCTGCTCACAATGACCCGGGGCTCCCGCCCTGCCTGGCCCACAGCAGAAAGCAGTGAGGCTACCCAGCCCTGCCTCCTGTTCAGCCCCACATCCCCATACCCCCACAGCTCCACTTCTTAGATGCCTTTTGTCATTTGAACGAGGGCCCCATTGTCCCTGGGTATGATTTCTGCCTGTGCCTTGTTCCCCAAGTCCCGCTGATGGTCACCCCTCTGCAGCACCTCTGCCCCCACCCCGGGCATTGACTGTGGCTGCAGCAACATCCAGAATCCTCCACCTCACCTGGCAGCCCTCTGCTGGGGCCACCCAGTACCTTGTGCGGTGCTTGCCAGCCTCCCCCACGAGCAAGGAGCAGAGGAGAGAGGTGCAAGGCCTGGAGGGGCAGGGAATGGGCACAGCTGGGTGGGCACGTGACAGGGAGTGGCCCCTAACACCCCTCCCTCAGGTGCGGGTAGGGCAGCCTGAGGTGCTACTGGACAGCCTGGAGCCAGGCAGGGACTATGAGGTTTCAGTGCAGAGCCTCCGAGGGACAGAGGCCAGCGAGGCCCAGGGTGTCCGCGTCAGGACCTGTGAGTGCCTCTAGCCCAGGCCACCTGCCCACATAGCAGATGCCCCCCACCCCCGTTCTTGAGCCTTCCCCAGGGTGGGGGATGGCAGACCCCTCTGGAAGTGCCATAGGCCCTCAGACCCAGGACTACCCACCCTGCTCGAGGCACAGGGGTGGGGATGTGGCAGTTCCTGAGGCTTGATTCTGTTCTGCAGCAGCCCTGGACCCCCTAAAACACCTGGGCTTCTCAGATGTGAGCCACGACTCAGCCCGTGTGACCTGGGAGGGCCCCCGGAGGCCTGTACAACTGGTGAGGGTCAGCTACGTGGCCAGTGATGGCAGCCACTCAGGGCAGGTGAGAGGCTTGCCTGGCCCCAAACGTCCTGAGGGCTCTGGGAGACCCAGCATCCCAGGGAAAGCCAGCAACCCCCCACAGACCCTGGGGGAGCCCAGCACCCTTGGCACCCCCGTGTTCTCGTCTGACTCAGCCCACATCTGTTCAGCCTCCCCACGCCCAGCCTCTGGCTGGTACAGGGGACCCTTGTGGGGCCTGGTCTACTGGGAGTTGTGGGGAGACATGAAACAAAGACACACACGTGCACACACACAGACATGCGAGCACACATATGCACACATGCACACCCACACTCAAAGCATGGGTGTGGTGAGGCTGGGAATGTACTTGGTGTGGAGACAGAACAGCCTATGGGGCCACTGGGGGCCCTGGCCAGGTAGGGGGGCCCACCACAAGGGGCTGTCTGGATCCCAGTATCATTTTCCCCTTTTAGGGGTCACAGGGTTGTTCTAGCTACAGGTCCTGGGTCTCTGACAGGGGCTTCAGCACCTGCTGGGTCTGTCCGTGTCCCCCTAGGTGCAGGCTCCTGGGAATACCACCTCCGCCACCATTGGCCCCCTCTCCTCCTCTACCACCTACACTGTCCTTGTCACCTACGTCTACCCTGGGGGCGGCTCCTCCACGCTGACTGGCCACGTGACCACAAGTATGTAGGGGGAGGTCAGGGCTGGCCAAGGGTGGCTGTACTCTGTTGCCCTGCTGGGCAGTATAAATTGATGAGCACGTGTTGAGCATCAGCTCTGGGCTGAGCTGAGCCAGGTGGGGCCAAGTGCTGGACAGGAGTGACAGGAGGGCCACAGCGAGACACAGGGCCACATGGTGCACTCTTGCCTGAGAGCTGCAGCTCAGGGCCAAGCACAGCCTCCACCTCGTCTCCAGGGAAAGTCCCCAGCCCACGCCAGCTGTCTGTGACGGAGCTGCCGGAGGACTCCATCAGGCTGGCGTGGGCAGCTGCGGCACCTGCAGGCGTGCGTGTCTACCAGATCAAGTGGACCCCCTTGGGAGAGGGGCCGGCCCATGAGGTGCGGGGACAGGGATGGCTGGCCCTTCAGGGAAGACCCTCCCATCCAGCTCCTAAGGCCCAGGCCTGCACCTGGACACCTGCCTGTCCATGGCCTCTGAGCTGGGCCTCCTGCTTAGGCCCCCTGTGAGCTGAGTGGACACCTGAAACCTCCTCTCTCCAGATCTCTGTCCCAGGGACCCTGGGCACAGCCGTGCTGCCTGGTCTGGGGAGGCATGCAGAGTATGACATCACCATCCTGGCCTACTACAGGGACGGAGCCTGCAGCGACCCTGTGTCCCTCCGATACACTCCCTGTAGGTGACTCTTCCTCCACTGGGCAGCCCAGAGGGGGCCCTGAACTCTTCCATTGCATAGGCAGGGAACCTCGGACTCCCAGAACCACTGGCAGGCAGATCCTCCAAGTCACTGACCTCTGGCCTGGCCGTTGGGGTCTGCAGAGCATTGTTGGGTTCCCATGGGTGCAGGTGTTCCTGGGAGGAGGAGAGGGTCAAATTACCTGGCGTGGGTAGCACAGCCTCTGCAGAGGCAGCTGAGGGGGACCTGGTGGGGGGCACCGTGCAGTGTTGGGCAGGGCAGGCTGTGGAGCATGGTACAGGACTGGCCAGCCAATCCTAGAGGGCCCTGAGCCCCACCCTGCCTGTACTGTTGGCCAGCTGCAGTGAGCAAGAGCCCCCCATCCAGCCTGGCCCTGTCCTCAGAGACCCCCAACAGCCTGCAAGTCCATTGGACACCCCCAAGTGACCACGTCCTCCACTACCGGCTCACCTATGCACCAGCCTCAGGCTCTGGACCTGAAAAATCAGTGAGTCTGTGAAGAGCTAGGAGCTGCTGCCTCCCAAAGGGCCTCCTGGGCTGGGGCCAGTGGGGAGAGGCAGCCTGGCCTGTCTGTGGAGGGCAGCAGTTACAGCATAGGGGGTGGACAGACAAAAAGGAGCTGAGCTTCTTAGTGAGCAGACCCTTAAGAAGGGGAAGCTCAGGGGACTCCTTCCCTCCAGATCCTCGTGCCAGGCCCTGGGAGCCACACCATGCTCCCTGACCTGCTGCCTGCCACCAAGTACAAGGTCCGGGTCTCGGCTGTCTACAGAGCAGGGGAGAGCACACCAGTGTCTGTTACAGGTCATACAGGTGAGTGGGCCAGCACACACAACCCAGTTTGAGGCCCATCTGGACTTTAGACCCCAGACCCAGCCAGATCCCAGACCCTGCCAGACCCCAGACCCATCCAGATCCCAGACCTACCCAGAGCCCAGACCCACCGAGACCCCAGACCCACCGAGACCCCAGACCCACCCAGATCCCAGACCTTGCTTGACTTCAGATCCAGCAGGACCCCAGACCCAGCCAGACCCTGCAGCCTGATGACCAGGGCCTCCCAGCTCCCACCTCACTTGCAGGGCTTGGTGGTACTCCTTAACTCCCAGGGAGTCTGCAGGGGCTGAACCAGCCAGAGGCCAGGGCCACCATGGAATGGGAGGGATGGGGAGTGGCAGGGCCCACCCCGAGGCTGCAGTGCCTATTTATCCACTGGCCCAGATCCTCCACACAAGTCCAGGCCTTGCTGGGCCAACCCTTGCTGGCGGTTGTCTTTGGTTTTCCTGAACAAGCCTAGCTGCATGTGGCCTGTGGGCTTCCACCCGTTCCCAACAGGTTGGCACCCAGGCTGTCCTTGGGGCTCAAATCCCTGTGGGGATGCAGTCCTCACACCTCCGTGGACCCTTGCACACACCTCTCCCATCTCAGGCAGTGGCTCCTGACTTCACCCAACCTGCCGCATACCCAGCAGTATATGCGGCCTACGCACAGCACCCCAGCCTTGCACCGCCTAAACTGCTTGCCACACCCGGGCATCCACCTGGCCCTGCCATCGAGGGCTGTGGTTGAGGGCTGTATTGTCTTGGAGCACAGCACACAGTGCAGCCCTTGGCTTTGGCCCTGAACTCTGCAGGGTGGGCAGGGTACCTGCTCATTCGGAAACACCCGGCTTGGCAGGACTGTCCCTGCCCCTTCCCAGAGGGTTGGGGACCATAGGCCTGAGAGCAGCAAGAGGACAGGCAGGTGGGCTTCTGGTGGGCCACCTGGGTCCCCAGGGAGACAGGACTCCGCCCCCCAAGCAGCCCCTGCATGGTGTTCGGCCAGGCTTAAAGTGACTCGCCCGACACTCTGTCTCCTCTCAGCAGCCTGCCCAGCCCTGCACCCAGACAGCTCCATCCCAGGTGGGTCCCGCACACCTGTGACTTGTTCTGTGCTCTACCCTCTGCCTCCCTGCTTCTCTCTCCCTCTTCCTGGCATGTGGAGGCTGAGGGAGCTGTGACCGGGGACCACCTCAGGATGCCAGAGGAAGTTGAGCCAGGCTCTGGTGGGCCCCCCAAGGCAGAGGGAGGCAAAACTTGGCTGGGTCTGTGAGGCTCACTGGTCTCAGGGAGCTGGGGGTGCAAGGTGCTGAGCCTGGGGGGTCCCCATTCATGCTTCACAGAGCTCAGGCCTTCCTCAGAGAGAGGGCTAAGCATGGGTGCTGAGCATGAGAAACACCGCCAGGGGCCTCTGCCCAGCAGGGAATGCTCCCCAAAATGCAGGGGCCAATGGGCAAGAAAGCCCCCATGGGGCTGGGGCTGCCCTGAGTTGGCTTCCATGCATCCAGGTGGATGTTGGGGCTGGTGGACAGCAGGGCCGGTGGACAGCGGGACCAGTGGATGTTGGAGCTAGCAGACGGCAGGGCAGGAAGACTGCGGGGCAGGCAGGTGGCAGGGCAGGAGTGGCTGGATCCTCTGCCGGCCTCCTGCTCTGGGTCCTCCTGGAGATGGTGATGAATGCCCAGTATAAACGTGATTTCACCCTCTGTTTTGTGCCAATTAATGCTGGAGGAGGAGCTGGCACTTTGAGGACCTGCTATAGTGTTTGCAGCAATGTTGGCCAGGACATGGCAGCACCAGGGCAGTGCCACAGAGGGTCCTCAGGTTGTACAGGGCAGAAAGTTCTGTGTGAGGTTGCCCTACTGGCCGAAGGAGAACACAGGTCTTCCTTAGAGAGAAAATCAAACATGGAGGCTGGGTGTGGGCAGAATGTGGGTGCTGGGTGAGGCAGGAGTTGGGGCTTGTAGCTGGGTCTGGTGCTGGGGTCCCACCTCTTCACTATCTGGTGCCCTATGCTGGGGCATCTGGCTGGGCAATTTCCCCAGCACTAGGACTAGGACTGAGGGAAGCAGGACAGCATGGCCTGGGAAGGGAGGACACGGCCAGCCAGAGGCTGGGTTCTCCCTGGGAAAGCAAGGCCGTGCTGGGCCAAACGCCCCAAATGAACCCCTGCCTGCCTCAAGACCCTGTGCTCCAGCCTCCCCAGCCCCAGGCCAGGCCACCCATTCCAGCTGCCCCTCCCATCTCCTGCCAACTCCTCCAAATCTGAATCTTCGCCCTCCCCCCACATTATCCCTAGTCATCGTTCCCTGTCCCTCCAGGGTTTGATCTGATGGTGGCCTTTGGCCTGGTGCCGAAGGAGTATGCTTCCATTCGAGGCGTGGCCATGGAGCCCTCGGCCTTGGGTGCAGCCCCGACCTTCACCATCTTCAAGGATGCTCAACTGATGCGGCGGGCCAGGTGCTGGGGGCACTGGAGCTGAGACTGCAAGTAGGGGCTGTGGGAAATAGGGTGGGCAGAGGCGGGCATAGGATGGAGACTGACCATACCCACATGGCTCTGCCCGACCTTGGCTCAGAGCCAGCTGACCCCCTGATGTCACATCAGCAAACCATAGACCAGCCCAGCCCCAGACCATGAACTTCAACAATTCTCATTCTACAATTTAATAAAATCTCTGGCGTGTGGCGTGAGGCCACCCCCAGCGTCATTTGCAGACATATGTGGGTCTTTTACCTCCATGGCCCCAGAGTTGGTCACGTCTGCAGCATTCTGCACACAAGCCATGACACTGTCTCCTTTAACTGGCCACGTGTCTGCTGGGTTCACCACTGTCTGAGGTTGTGAGAAATCATTGCCTCCCTGCTCACCCCATGCCTTGGACCATAAACTTGAACTGTGATGCACACAGTGGGATTTATCAAGGGCAGGGACTCGATTCCCACATCCCAAAAGGACTGAGAGACAGGCATGTAACAAAAATGCATAAAACCTAACAGCCACGCACAGTGGTGCACATCTGCCATCCCAGTGACTCAGGAGGTGGAGGCAGAAGGATTGTGAGTTCAAGGCCAGAGGCAGCCTGTGTAACTTAGCAAGACTCTCATTCAAGAAAAAACAGTAAAAAATGGGTGCAGCTTAGTGAGAGAGTGTTTGCAAAGTGTGTGAGGCCTTGGGTTCAACCCCCAAGTATTCCCCCCCCCAAAAAAAATAGACGAGTACTGGGGAAGCTGGCCTTCCTTCTGGGCATGCAGCTCCTAAGAGCAAGGTGAGCCATAGATGGATGGAGAACAGCTCTGCAAGCTCCTACAGCTACCCAGGACTCAGGTGCAGCAAGACTAGGGTTCTGTCCCCGTTGATGCGCCTTAGAGTTGGAGCACCTGGAACCCTGGGGAAGCTGCATAGAAAAGCAGCCTGGCAAAGCCAGCGTGAATGCCCATGGGGAGGTCCTCCTCCTGCCTAAGCAGCTGAGGCCTGTGAAGCTGCCATGGTAAGAGGGACCCACTTCAGGTCAGCCATCTTTAAAGGCAGGGAGGTACCCTGCTGCTGCTGAGCTTGGGTTTAGAAGCCTCTTTCAGAGCCATCTATAATCATATAATTTAAATTTACATTTTAATGGATATATAGAAACACAAAACTTGTACATATCAATGGAGTAGCATGTGATATTTCGATAGATGCTTACATTGTGTACTGTTTAGTTCAGAGTAAATATATCTAACTCAAACATTTATCATTTTGTAAGAACAAAGTCCTGTCTTCCCACTTTATGACACCAGAGCCTCCTGCTCCTACCTCACTGTACCTTTCTACCCCCACTTTCCCCTGCCCCTGGGAACCATTCCAATCTCTACTTCTTGATTAACCCCCTTAGAATCCATGTATGAGTGAGATCATGTGGTACTTGTCTTTTGGGGCCTGGCTTATTTCACTTAACAAAATGATCTCCAGTTTCACCCATCCTTTTTTGTGGCTAAATAGTATTTCATTGTGTGTATGTACCACATTTTCTTTATCCATTCATCATCCAATGGACACTTTGGTTAATTCTATATTTGGCCATCATGAATAGGGCAGCAGTGAACATGGGAATGCGGATGTGTCTTTGACAGACTGAGTTCACTTCCTCTGGATATGTTCCCAGGAGTGGGATTGCTGGATCATTTGGTAGCTCTCTTTCTAATTTTAAGGACCCTCCAGACCCACCACTGAGTGCACCTGGTCCCCATGTCAGGCTCAGCATCTTCACAGCTGCCTCTCATCTTCATGACTCGAGGTTTCCTTCATCAGCCTCTTCTTTCATCCTGTTTTTTGCTGTAAATCTCCCCCACAATGCATCCCCCTTTTCAGATCTTCATAGCGGATGCAGAAGTTCTGCCGCAGAAGCAGGTGGCTTCCCTCCTCATGTGCCTGGAGTTCGGGCAGCTCCAGGACCTCTTTCTGCCTTCCTGGCCTCCGCTCCCTGTCCCCGGCTCCATCCTCACAGCAGCACAGCACCAAGGCCTCTCCCTAAGATCCCTCCGTTCACAGGCTTGACTTGTCATGGGGCCCTCAGTGCCTGCTCACCTTTCTGGGGCTCCAGAAAGCGGGCAGGTGGCTCCCCAGATGTGCTCACCTGCCTCAGTGCAGGTGTGCTTGGGCCCTCGCTAGGAGGGCTGCCATGAGGAGGACCTGGCTGCTCCGTGTGGCAGGCACCCTTCTCTGTGCTGGGGTCAGAAGGCTCCTCAAGGAGGCTGAGGCTGAGTTAGAGAGTAGGAGAGGCTGGGGAGGGCTTGGTCCTGCACCAGAGGCATAGAGACTCTCAGGAATGTGGGAGCACTGGGGCTTTCTGGCTCCTGGCTTTTATCCTGAGAGCAAATGAGGGCCAAATAGGGAGGGTGCAGGCTGTCAGGAACAATTCCATTGGGTGACTCAAGCCCCTATTCCCTGCCTGTCCTCTGCCCTTTGGTGAGTCGAGCCAGCACAGGCCCAGGCTCCCGTTGTCCCCAGAGTCTGGGGACTCAGATGTGTGGTGGGAGGAGCAGATACTGAGGGCAAAGCTGTCTGGGCTGGTGGGCTCCTGACCCCCAGGAGGGACCCAGGGACCCTCCTGCTGGGGTCTCCTTGACTAGCACCCATTCACTCACATAGGGACCCTGAGACACCTTCACTGCAGCCCAGTGAGGCCAGGCCTTGGGGACAGGGAGGGCTCTGAGAACTTCTGATTCTGTCCTTTGCACACCCCACAATGCTCATGGGGAAAGCGAGGAAGGGAGACCTCAGCTTGGCTTCAGAGCCCATGGGTCTGAGCTCTGGGAGTGGACAGTCTCCACACCTTTCTCTGTCCCTAGTTGAGAAGGCCCTGCAAGGGCAGAGCAGCCCTGGAGGCCAGGTTGGGCCTGGGTAGAGGGCACACTCTGCCCCCCAACGGGGCTCACCACCAGCCTGTCCCCCCAGGGACATCCACCCGGCTGCCCTCCCACTGGAACACACCATCACCTTCCTTGTGCGCCTACTCCCAGAAACACCCCGCGAAGCCTTTGCGCTGTGGCAGATGACGGCTGAGGACTTCCAGCCCATTCTTGGGGTTCTGCTGGATGGTGATTGTGGGCCTGGATCCCCCTCTCAATTCTGTGGCACACGGTGTGAGGACATTGGCCTCCAGGCCGGCAGTGGGTCTCCCTAGGCAGCAGGTGTCAGTGCCCACCCTCAGCGAGAGCCAAGTATCCCCAGGGCCAGGGGAGGAGCCATCCACATTCAGAGTCAGCCCCAACTTTGTATCCCTGGGGCTGCCCCTGCCCCTCGTGGCGTCCCGACCTGGGCCCTGCCTCTCCTGCTCTGTCCTTCCCCATCTTTTGGGCCCTGGACCCTTCTCACCTGCTCCTCATCCCTCCCTGGCAGCTGGCAGAAAGTCTCTGACCTACTTCAACCATGACCCCAGGGCTACCTTGCAGGAGGTCACCTTTGACCTGCAGGATTTGAAGAAGATTTTCTTCGGGAGCTTCCACAAGGTCCTGCGAATGGCCTGCCCAAGCCCTAGCCCCCCGCAGGTGGCCTTCTCTCCAGGACCACGAGAGTGTTCCTTGGGAGTCAAGTGTTGACCCATCTAGGGCCTCTGACCGTGATGCCCCTTTTCCCTGTTGCAACATCTTAGTTTGGGTCAAAGAGCAATGCAGCCCTTCTCTAGGGAGGCACCTGCAGCCAGTGTCCTGGGGAAGCTGAGGCCAGGGGGTGGCTTCCCAGGGCATGATCGTGACCCTGGGAAGCCACCCCTGGGCGGTGGGCTCCTCCTCCACCTGCTGTGGTCCTGACCCTGGCCTGGCAGCGGGATCCCTGTGGTGTCTCTGCAGGTGCACGTGTCCGTGGGCCGCTCCACGGTCAGGCTGTACGTGGACTGCAGGAAGGTGGCCGAGAGGTCCACTGGGGAGGCTGCCAGCCCACCTGCTGCTGGCCTCGTCATGCTGGGGAGGCTGGCCAAGGCCAGGGGGCCCCGGAGCAGCTCGGCCACAGTGAGTCTGCACCTGGTCCTGTCTGTCTTCAGGGGCCTGTCTTCAGGGGCCTGGGTCTGGATGACCTTTTCCCTTCCCCACAGTTCCAGCTCCAGATGCTGCAGATTGTGTGCAGTGACACCTGGGCAGATGAGGACAGGTGCTGTGAGCTCCCTGCATTGGTAGGTAGCAGCAAGGCCCTGGCCACCATCCATCCACCCTATGCCAGTGCCCTGCTGAGGGTCAGTGTCTGAGATAGATGGGCCTGTCTGAACCATTGCTGTGCTGTGGAGATCAGGGCAGGCCTCCTGGAGGAAGGGGTCTTGGGGCTAGGCAGCTGGATGGGAGAGCCCCAGAGCCCATAGTGGGCAGCCAGGAAGTGGGCTGTGGCACTTGCTGTGTACTGGGGGCCACTCCCCCTGCCTGAGGGCTCAGCCAGTGCAACAGGCCAGGAAGGGGTCCCCAGTGAGCAGAGGGGCAGCTGACAGGATATTCAGGGGCCCTCAGTGGTACCCCGAGTGCCAGCACTGGGCTTGGCCATGCTGGGGCCTTGGAGGGGAGCGAGAGGGAAAAGGCCCCATCTTGCCCTGGGCTCATGCAGGCAGTCTGGGAGGGGCACTCAGGCCGCACTGTGTCCACAGGTTTTGTGGCTGTGGCTCTGGACCTGCCCACTGTGCCCTCTGTCCCCACCCTGCCATGCCCCTGGTGGTGGGTCTGGAGGTTCCCCAGAGCCAGGCATCCTTGGCCTCACTGAGCCCTGCAGTCAGACAAGAGCCAGGGAAAGGGTCCACTCAGCATGCGGTCTCCTTCTTCCAGAGGGACGGAGAGACGTGCCCAGCCTCCCCTTCTGCCTGTACCTGCTCCTCCAAGACCCCAGGACCCCCAGGGCCCCAAGGCCCCCCTGTGAGTCCAGCAGCCTCTCTTCTGACATTATGGGGCCTGGGCCCCTCAGCCAGCCTCTCTGGCCTGCCACCCATAGGGTGCCTCTGCCAACTGCTGGGCCCCTCTGAGAGCCACTGCTCTCCCGCTGTGAGCAGGATCCGACCCCTGGTTCTCAGACGTCCCTGTTAGGGTGGAGGCCAGGCCCAGCTGGTCTCCAGGACTGCTGGTGGCAGCCAATGGGCTGTGACTTGCTTGGTCATGGTTGCTGTCGGGGTAGGGGGGAGGCGCCATTCATCTGCCCTAGCCCCAGGGAGGTGGCTCTCCAGGCTCTGGCGGGCTGAGGGACGTCCCTGGAGGATACTCTGACTCCTATTGGACCTACCTCTGCTAACCCTGAGGCTCTAGGACCCATCCTGTGGGCTCTGTGGGGCCTCCAGAGTCCGTTGTGGCAGGACAGCTGTCAAGAGTGCTTATTTTGAGCTCGGTGGTCCACTGTCCTCACCACGGAAGGCGAGGGTCTGAACCCAGATCTACCTGAATCCATGTGTGCCCAGCAGCAAAGGGGAAGCACGGCAGGGTGTACTTGCCCTGGGAATCCCTTCCTTCTCCAGCAACATGGACAGTGCGAGGCCCAGGCTGGGTATGGGGTGGGGTCCCAGGGAACTCAGTGGAGCTGGGGTTCAGCTTTGTTTGTGCCTTTGCAGGGCCTCCCTGGGAGGAGCGGTACCCCAGGAGAGCAGGGCCTCCCAGGGCCCAGAGTAAGTCTGGTGGGGTTCTGTGGGAGCATGTATTTGGGTCTGACCTTCCAGGGGAGGACACTCAGCACATGCAGAATGTGGGGAACAACTTTCACATCACCTTCCCAAGTCAGGGTGGGAGGATTCCCCAGACTGCAGACAGGCAGGGAACCCTGTGCGCCAAAAGAGCATGGGGTTCTGTCTGGGCTCTGCATCCCCTCCCAGGCCAGATGTTTCACAGACATTCCTACTTCATCCACCTGCCTCACAGAGAGGGTCATCCCCTCTGCACAGGTGGGGAAACTGAGTCTTGGGGAAGTGAGGCCCCTGCCCAGAGGATGAGCATGGGTCTGTGTGGCTCTGAATGCCACCCTTTATTCCCTTCTAGGCCAATGCCTTGGGAGAAGGACGTGGCAATCCACTCCTGAGGCAATCCCAAAATATTCAGCCATTGAAAACCCTATGAGGGTTGCTATGAATCGGACACGACTCAACAGCACCTCACAACAACAGCAGGCCAATGCCTCTGCCTGCTGGCACAGAGGAATTAAGTTCCAAAGTGGTTTCAAACACACTTAGTCTCTGTGCCCTGGTACCATCTGCAGGTCGTGTGGGCTGTGGGGGCAAGGGTCTGGATTTCCAGAGAATAAAGCAGAGGGTGGTGCCTTGGCTGGCACAGCATCTACACCAACCTGAGAAGGTGTGCTCTTGGCTTGATTCCAGAAGTGTCCTAGACATGTGTAGGGCACGAAGTGCACAAGGAGTGGCAGCTATTGTGGCATGCCCTCCTCCCCCACCCCACCACCCACGGTAGCCCTCCGAGGGTTCTGCACACCCACATGCAGTGTCCTGTCCTGCGCCACTCCTGGCACAGTGCCTCCGGGGGAGGGCTGCATGTTCCCAGGGCAGGGCAGCTGCAGTCCCTGAGCTGACAGATTTCTGCAGTGGGCGGCTGGCCTCTCATCAGTATGGAGAGGTGTTCAGCCTCAGCTGTTGTACACTACGCTGGGACCCTCTGCCCTGCATGGGCACAGTGTGCAGGAGTGTGAGGGTGTGTCTCAGGAATAGATTTCCTGAAGGAGGTTTCCAGGTTAATGAGCAGACACATTGTGCTTGGGGGCACAGCACCTACTATCCCCCCTGAGGCCAGGCAAGGCACACCCTGCCTCCCATGGTGAGCCAGTGGCTCCACACCCCACCCCACGTGAAACTGACAGATGTGGGGAAATCAGACGGGTGAAAATGTGCATCCCTGTTGTTTTAGTCTGCATTTCTCTTATAGCACCTTGAATGCCCTTTGCAAGTTGTTAGGACTTTCTTGTTGGAAACAAGAACTCTTCCATTGTGCCATTTTTTATTTATTTTTTGTTAGAAGGCTTTGTGCTGCATAGAGTCAGCTGTAATCCATGAAATGAGTCATGACTTCCTTTGGGGTTTTGTGTGTCCTTCAAACTTGTTTGTGACATGTTCTCATATAGAATTTTTTTTTTCAGTCCTAAGAGTTGAACCCAGGGCCTTGCACATGCCAGGCAAGTGCTTTACCACTGGGCTGCACCATCAGGCTCTTTTTTATTTTTTATTTTGAGACAGAGTCTTGCCAAGTTGCACAGGCTGCCTCTGGCCTCAAACCCGTGATCCTCCTGCCTCTGCCCCTTAAGTTGCTAGGATAACAGGTGTGCACTATGGTGCCTCGCTTCTCATATGGATTTTTGAGGTAATTTTATCTAGCTAACATCACTGGCCTATCTTCTACACATTTTGAATTTTGTGGCCTCCTTTAAAAGGCCTTCCTAGCCTGAGAGTAGAAAGTGCACATCCTCATGGAACTTCCAGGGCCTTTTCAATATCAATGCATTGGTTCATCTCCATCTTGCTTGGTTTGAGGTGGGGAAGAGTCAACCACAGCCCTCCCCAGACTGCCTGTGGGAGGCCTGGAATCAGTCCCTGCCAATCCCCAGGAACAACTGTCCCCCAGACTCATTTATAATTTCAATATCCAGGAGGGCAGGTCCTTTATCTTCCCAGAAAGTTTCCAGCCAGCCTTGGTTATTTCATTCTTCAGTGAAATATAGAATTAACTTATCCATTTGCCCTCAAAAGTTCACTTGGCATTTTTATTGGAATCACATTCAATTTAAAACTGTGCTTAGGAACAAGTGACATTTTTAGAATTTGAATCTTCTCATCCAGGAACGTGGCCATCCTTCTGCTTCTTCAAGGTGTCTTTTGTGACCCTCAGTAAAACTCTGAGGAGTTGGCTTCCTGTCTGCCTCTCTGGGCTCTTGTTCATAACATCACAATTTTTGTTGTTGTAGGAAGATCTCTCTTTTTACAGCTTCCATCTCATTATTTATATATGGCTGTTTTCTCCCAGTATTATTTTTGGACCCAGCTTTCTTTCTTGATTTTCTTGTTTGTGATACTTTTTTATTTTTAAGGGATTTTTCCTTGGAATTTTTAGGTTTACAATGAAATCACCTGCATGTGATTACTTCACCTTCTCCCATCTCATTTTTATAACTCCAGTTTCTTTTTCTTGCCCAATGGTGTTGGTGAATGCTGCACAATTCTGTCAAAGGACAGAGGTGATACAGATATTCTCATCTTCCTCTTGGCTTAACAGAAATGCTTTGGTTTCTGTCCATTAAGTACAGAGCACACTCAAAAGCTGAGGCAGAAATATTTTGTCATGTGATAGTAAAACCCATTTACTCTTAATTTATTATGAGATTGTAAGAAGAATGGATGTTAAATAAGATTTAGTGCCTGTTCAGTGGTTACAGACCTGATCAAACAATTTTCTTCCCAGAGCTGTTCACTATTAATTTCGGCATGTCCCCAGACGCAAGCTAGCTATTCTCATGTCCATTAAGCCAATGTAGCCACCTGGTCTTCGTCACCATTTAACATGCTACAGGGCTCTATTTGCTGGCATTTCAATTACGTTTGTGCATTGACACTCATAGAAAGACTGAGCAGTTTTCTGTGTAGAATTTGGAACACTGACTCACTGAATTCAGAAAGTAATTTGGAAGCAGGTTTCTCCGCTGATCTTGAGCAGCTTAAACTGCCTTGGTGTTGGCTGTGCCTTATAGTTTGGAGTTCCAGTGATATCTGAGTCTGGTGTTTTGGGGTTTGGGGCTTAAGGAGAAAGCCTCTGCCTCCCACATCCTGGCTGCCAGGCTCCCTCACTCCTCTCAGTCATTTCTGCACCCAACCCCAAGCCCCTTTGGGACCAGAGTGGAGTGCAGAGGCTTGGGGTGGGGTGGGATCACCAGCTTCACATCCTGACTCTGCACAATGCAGGACAGATAGGGGTCATGCCAGGCTCTCCCAGGGGTGCATGGTGCACAGGGAGCCACCAATAATCCTCTAGCAAAAGGGCCTGGGTGGCAGGTCTGAGAACCATGGGACAGTGGCCAAAGGGCTGGAGGACTAGCAGTGAACAGGAGGGACACAGGGGCCATGACTTCTGAGTTCCCAGCTCTGTGTATGTGTCTCCAGGGAAAGCCGGGGCCACCTGGACAGACAGGACCTGAGGGCCCTGGAGGTCAGCAGGGGTCACCAGGGACCCAGGGGCGCACAGTCCAGGGGCCTATGGTAGGTGCTCCCCGACCCCTGCCCTCCTCTCCTCCTCCCTCTGTCCTGCTGCTCTAGCCGTCTTCCTCTCCAGGGTCCACCAGGGGTCAAAGGAGAGAAGGGGGACCACGGACGCCCAGGCTTGCAGGTAGCATGGGCGGGGCCATGGCAGGCAGGGCCACAGGCTGGGTCCCCTCTGGGTTTGACCATCTCTGTTCCCTCCCAGGGTCGCCCTGGACCACAAGGCATCCCTGGGAGAGTTGGCCTCCAGGGACCCAAGGTACTGGCCCTGGGCCTGAAGAGTGGAGATCCGTGGGAGAGAGCCAGCCTGGGGAGGGTCTCAAAAACAGAGGCTGTAGGGTGGGGAAGGGATGCGGTGTCCTCCGCTCTGTGGCCTGGCCAGCAGAGAGAGGAGCCCATCCCACAGCAGAGAAAGAGTGGGGAGAGGGGCAGCAGCTCAGCGGCTCCTCTATTCAATGTCAGTACCGTGTGCAGTATCTGCCTGTTTCTGGAGGGGTCTCCTGGCCTGCTAGCTGCTGCCAGGTGAGCTGGTCACCATGGGAGCATGTTTGCCTGCACAAGCCCTTGCCCCAGCTTTTCTTTCCTTTGCCTATCAGGGAATGAGAGGACTGGAGGGGCCTGCTGGCCTGCCTGGACCTCCCGGCCCCAGGGTGAGTACTGCCACCTCTGTGACGTGGGAGGGCCAGTCTGGGAGGAAGGGGCTGATACCACCTGCTGCTGTCCAGGCTGTTCTCAGCAGCAGCCTGGGAGCCTCAGGCCTGCTGGGGCCTTTCTCAGGAGCTGCAGTGGATGCCCAGTTGGGCCCTTCTTGCCCTGTGCTATGGCCCCACTTGTAGGGACAGGTAGGCTCATAGGCTTGGGGCTAGGTGCCAGCCTTGCCGCCCCTGCTGCTGGACTTCCTGGCAGCCGGACATCAAAGGCAGCCAGGGGCCCTGCTGGAAGGCTGGGCCCTCACCGTGAAAGAGCCTTCCATCCCCAGCCCGAGCTTCCCAGAGGATCTCTGCTGTGAGCTCCAAGCCTGGGAGACCCCTGCACTGAAATCAGGCTGCAGCTGGGACTCAGGAGCATCTGCCCCTAAGGACCACCTTTGGGGGAGGGATCCCCACTGTGGCTATGCTGGGGCAAACAGGGTGCAGCGGGGGGCCTTTCAGTGCAGAACAGGAGGTGACAGGCAGCTGGGCTTGAGAGCTGGGGCTTCTGCACTGGATGCTGGGTGAGGATGTGGGGGTCTGCCCTAGGGGGGTTGAGTGGAGGCAAGATCTAAAGCAGATTGGGAGGGGGGGTGAGCCCTGAGGGCAGCTGGGGTCTGGCCTCAGTTAGGAAGTGGAGCCCAGACTGGTGGGCCAGGTACTTGAGCTCAAGCCAGGCCCTGGCTTCTGCTCCACTTCAGGGCTTCCAGGGTTCGACGGGGGCCAGGGGCACCAATGGAGAGCAAGGGCCCCCAGGGGCTGTGGGGCCTACGGTAAGTTCCCTCCTGCCCACCCGCTGGACAAGGACACCGTGGCAGCGGCAGCACAGGTGTCCAGGCTCAGGGTGCTCCACTTGCAGATGGGCTCCAGGGAGGATCTTAGCACAGGCTTGTACTGGGCCAGGCTGGGCTGGCTCTGTCCCCTCGGCTTCTGTGGGGAAGAGAGCAGAGCTGGGAGTAGGGAAGCCGCTTCTTGAGGAGCCAGCCCCTGGACGCCACCTTGGCCTGCAGGCCGGTGGGGACCCCAACAGCTCTCAGGGCCCCGTGGGGGCTCCAGGGTCACAATGGGTCCAGGGGACAGCAGTTGAGGGACTGGAGGAAAACAGAGATGGTGGGGGGAGCAGCCCTCAGGCCAGCTCTAGGCTGGGGGCCTGGCCTCCTTGGGGCACCGTCCCCCTGTTAGGGCACTTGGCTCCCCCAGCACCAAACCCACAGTCGGGGCAGGTCCTTTGTGGCACAAGCACTAGCCACCTGGGGACTGCCCTCCTGGGGGTGGGGTAGGGGAGTCCAGACTGGGGTTTTGGCTGCGCACAGGACTGTAGGGTGTGCAGGTCCCAGCTGCCGGAGTTGGGCCGCACTGCCTTGACATGGGGCCTTTCCGCTCCTCCACTCTCGCTGACTGGCTTCTCTCCTTTGCTCCTGCCACAGGGGCTGCCTGGACCCAAAGGGGAGCGAGGAGAGAAGGTGGGTGAGGTGCAGTCTGGAATCTGGTTGGGCCTGCCTGGGTGGCACTGGGCATAGATCCCAAAACCATGTCCTTCTGACAGGGCGAGCCGCAGTCCCTCACCACCATCTTCCAGCTGGTGAGCCAGGCCTGTGAGTCAGCCATACAGAGTAAGTGAGGCCCCCACACCCCCAGCTGCCCTCCCCGCCTGCCCTCCAAGTGAGCCCAGCGACACCCTCCTTCCCCAGCACACATGCTGAAGCTGGGCGCCTTCTTCCATGACAACACCGGACCTCTGATGCCCATCTTGGCGGAGTCAGCACAGCCAGGCGGGCCTGAGCCCCTGGGACCACCCAGTGTGCACAGCAAGGCCTTGCTTCCTGGAGAGGGCCAACGTGGGGGCTGCCACCCCCAGGACCCAGGTACCAGGCTCCCTGCTCTTGGGAGGGGATCTGGGGTGAAGGAGTGGCCAGGCCCTCCCCCAGGGCTGGTCCTTGGACAAGGGCATGTGCATCTCCTCTTTGTCAGGAGTTGGCTGAACCCCATCTTTTACCCAAAGATGTCTTGGGGAACTGGGGACAGCCCGGGCTGCACTGAGGGGACCCCACCTCACTCAGGAGCTGTGGCATCCACTACCCTGGCCACTGAGCCAATGATAAGTTGCCTCTTTGAGGCTTAAGGACCTAATCTGCTGTCCTGAGCTTTCAACTTCTGCCTGAGGGCCATACCTGATGGCTAGCCCAGGGTGGTGCCCGCCTTACCCTCTGGTCAGACAGGCCTAGAAAGGGAGGCTGTGGCCACAGCACCCCTTGGCCCTGGCACAGCCCCTTTCCTCTCAGGTGAGCCCGGTGCCATCCGTCAGCCAGGCAGCCCTGGGCTGCAGGGGAGCTGGCCCCTAGGACCCCTGGGGTGAGCAGGTAATGTTCCATCATAGCACCCACAGGGGACATGTCCAAAAGGAGGGAAAGAGGATGAGAGACTTATAGAGGGTATAATGACCATCCTGATGGCACCTGATGCCAATGTGGGGAAGAAAGGAGCCGAGAACAGGAGCCAGCAGTTGGGGCTGGGTGGGGAGCCATGGAGCCCAGTGATGGGAGGGAGGCCCTGACCAGGGTCACCCTGGCAGGGAGGGTAGAGCTCAGGTGAGTACTCCAGTGGACACCTGGTCCAGGTGTGGATCCCCCTGGGGACCTGGGAGTTGTGGTAGGGAGGCCCCAGGGGTGTGGGCAGGAGAGTTGAAATCACAGTACCAGCTGACATCTGCCCTTCCTCAGGATACCCTGACCAAGCACCCCTGTGTATGAGGGGGCTGAGGGGCTATATCCAGGAGTAAATAATGAGAACAGGGTGCAGATGGGCACAGGTGGGTGCAGGCAAGTGCAGGTGAGCTCTGATGGGTGCAGGTAAACTCAGGTGAGCTCAAGTGGGTGCTTGTGCCAGAGGGACCTAGGGAGCAGCATGGCAGGCGCAAGGGCACAAGGTGCTGAGAGCATGAGGATGTGCCAGAGGACAGGCAGCTGAGTGACAAGAGGGAAGCCAGGCCAGGGCCCAGAGAAAGGACAACAGATCTTGTCCTGCTCAGCAGACCAACCAGAGAACGACTCGGGCTCTGTTCTTCCTGCAGCTCAGCAGGACTCTGTGCAGAGGGCCTGGGCGCTGACTCTCAGGGGAGACCAGGTGGCTGGGCTGCTGTATCCTGAGCTGGGGTCCAGCATCTGCAGCCCCTCCCAGATGTGCCTGTCCTTCTCTCCTGCCAAGATGTGCCCTGTGCCACCTCCTGCTCCTTCTTCCCTGGATTTATCTGGACACTAAGAACAATTGTGTCCTAGAGAGGCCCCGAAGGAAAATCTGGGGAAGAACCTGACGTGGCAGAAGAGGGAGGCAAGGAGGTGCTGCCCAGCCTGAAATCCTGTCCTAGTAGCATTTCCAAGTTCACATAAACCACCAATCGCTCAGCACTGAGGCCATGCCTGCTCACTGCTGGGGAGCGCCATCTCCCACTCAGCTTGCGTCACATTGTGGCTCACATGGAGCCCCGCAGGGTTCCCGGCTCCTTTCCTTGGGCCTCCTCAGAGCTCACCCTGTGTCCTGCTCTCCACCTGCACACACCTGCCTAGCAGCCAGGACAGCAGCCTCCCAGGGCTCCTGCCACCCAGGGCCCAATTTCAGACCCCTTGTACCAGCTCCAGATCACCATGGGCCACCTGCCATGCTCACCTTTGTGCCTCTGCCTATGTTGTACCCTCTGCCAGCCTCCACCCCAGGTGCTCACCCTCACCTGCAGTATCCCTGCCCCAGCGCAGTGCCCCACCCTGGCCAGTGTCTCTTTCTGTCTCCTTTGCAGCTGGGTATGAGCAGGACCCATCCACCTTGTCTCACCTCTGTTCCCAGCCCATGGAGTCCACATTCTTGTGTGTGAGTGACTGTCCTTCACCTGCCCTGCCTCTGCACTGTCAGGAAGACATTGCTTTGAGACCTGGTGCCATTGTCCCTCATCCTCAGGATCTCAGAGCACAGGTGTCTTTAGCAGGGCCCCTGAGCCTGCTTTGCCCCCCAGTGCCTCTGCCGTTGTCCCTCCCCACCCTCACAGAGCTGGGCAAGCCTAGGCTTCACTGTCCTCACTGGGCCTGGACAAGGGTCTAAAACAGCATGGGGTAAACTCGTAACACATCTGGGCTTCCAGTCCAAGGAGACATGAGGGCTTCCACTTCCTTTCCCAACAAATATTCAAAAATTGGTCCACTGTTCTCATTTGTGTAGCTAAGCAAGAAAGGTGCCAGAAATAAAAAGAGAACCCACATCACAGGGTGAAGGGACTAAAAGTTTTAAAAGGAAGCAAAGAGCCCCTTGTTGCTGGTGAAGGGGACAGCCCACTAAGATGGCAGGCATAGATTTGCACACACCAGCAACGTGGCCCCAAATAGGTGAGCAGCAAAATATCCTCATGAGGAAATGCTAAATTCACAATCAGGGAAGAAGATTCCCTCATCTGTTCTAGAAACTGAAAACGAGGACAGGGCATGACAGAAGAGCCACCTGCCCCATAGGAGACACAGCCCCAGCAGCCTGAAAGGCCAGGTCCCCCCACAACAGGGAGACAGGCCTGGACAAACACTAACTAGTCGTGGGTCAGCATTAAATAGACTTTGTCCTGAGGGAGAGTGACAGTAACATGGAGAGCAGAGGTGCAGCCAAAACAGGATCTGGGGTGGGGAGTCATAGCCTTGAGTACTGGTATCAGAGGCATGATTACTGAGAGTGGCAGCCCTGCATGGCCTTGTCCCTTAGGAAAGATGCCAAGGGTACTTGGATTCTGTCTGGGAGCTGACACATGGAGGAGTTCCAACTGTGTGGCCAGTGATGTGGTTTGGATAGGCCACTCCCAGATATTAAATGTCCCTGATGGACCAAGAAGTTTTCTCGAGTGGTAGAGCAAGGACAGATCTTGTCACGGGGCCTGGGACCAAGCCCAGAGCCATCGGGTGTCCAGGGCCCTTGAATAGCTCCCCTGGGGTGCTGTGCTATTATGGGGGACTGCAGCCCAGCCTGGCTCAAGGGACTGTCAAGCTGACAGTCTGGGTGAGCAGCTTTACCCCCCACCTGCCTACTACTGTGACTCAGATGGTGGCGCATCACCCTCAAATGGGAGTCAGAGTGTCCTGAGGAGATGGATTTTAGTTGGAGACCAGTAGAAACAGCATGGTGGCCCCAGCATGGTGGCCTGTGCTGTCATCCCAGCACTGTGATCCCAGGCTGAGGTGGGAGGATTGTGAGCTCCAGGCCAGCCTGAGCTACGTAGCCAGACCTTGCTCAAATATAATAACAATAAAACAGCATGGCCAAGGCTGAGGCTGGGTGGTGCGGCGCAGCCTGGAGACGGTCCCTAAAGCCCCACCTTCTTCAGCAGGACAGTAGAAAGTGAAGGGGACAGCATGCAGATGCGAGAGCCCATAGCAGGCTCCTGGCACACAGCAGCACCTGGCTCTGCATCTCACAGGAAGGTGGCTGCCTGGAGCATCTGATGGTGCCTGGCCATCCTGACCGCAGTTGGGTCTATGTGGCTGCAAGAGCACGCAGTGCACACTGCTGGGTGGAGAAGGAAGAGCTGGGCAGCCAGGACCTGCAAGAAGGTGGACACACCCCTGAGGACAACTCTGACCCAGGCAGGCTCAGGAACAGTTTAGGAAATGCAGCCCTGAATTAGACAAGCCTGCCCAGGGCCCTGCATACCGGGGCCACAGGATGGCTGCCAAGGGCCAGGGCAGTGGGAACAGTGACACCTTCCAAAGAACAGATTGCTCAGAACCCATCAAGTGACCATGGTGAAGTTAGAAAGACAGAAAGCAGAATAACAACAGGAGAAGTTAGACTATACGTTCAGAAAACAACATTCTCCACATAAGTCATGGGTTAAAGAAGAAAATGAAAATGAGAGACAGCACACATCAGAGTTATTGGATAATTGACTAAAGTGGTACCTAGAGGACAATTTATAGCCTTAACATGCAGTTTCTGGGAAAGACTCCACACAAACATTTTTAAACAGAAAATAAACCCTTAAGAAGCATGCATTTGTTAGGACTGTGCTTAGCTTCACTTAATGAAAACCTAATTGCAATGGCTTGACCAAGTAGATTTTTGCTGTTGTATATAACGTTTTGAGAGCTGGAATGATAGTTCTAGAAATCCAGGCTGTTTGGCCATCCCCAGAATAGCTGCCATTCTTTATCACAAGATGGTGGCTGCTACTCCAGAAGTCACATCTCCTTTGGGGATGGCCAAGTTATCTCTTCTATATTCAGAAAAACAATAGTGTTAATGTGAGTCCTACCTGGGAGACTTCTGCTCATGTCCAACAATAAAGACTACAATTCTCCTTGCTCAGAAAATAGAGGTTTTAGCTGAACACATAGTCACCTCCAACAAAATAATTAGGTTTATTGCTTAGAACAAGATATGGTTTTATGGGGTTTTTTTGGCAGTACTGTGGGGCTGAACCTAGGACCTCATACACACTTTGCAAGTGCTCTATCACTGGGCCACACCCACAAGCACATTTTTTGACTTTGTATTTTGAGGCAGGGTCTCACTAAGTTAGGCAGGCTGCCTCTGGCCTTGAACCTGCAGTCCTCCTGCCTCTGCCTCCCAAGTCACTGAGATTACAGGCATGAGCCACCACACCTGGCTGGATATGTTTTTAAGTAACAATAGTACCAGGACAGTAGTGGCTTCAGCAAGGCAGAGGGTGATTCTCTGCCAGAGGCCAGGGAGGGGACGAGGGATGTGCTCTTTCCAGTCTGTGTTCTGTGCCCTCCATGCCAGCCTTGCCTAACTCGGGCCTCCGCCCTCCTTAACACCCTTAATCACCAGAGAACAGGAAGATGAAGAGACAGGAGAGGGCCGGTCTGAGTCACTGGAGAATACGTCCCAGAAGGTCTCTGTGCATCTTCGGCCAGACGTTGGTCACACAGGTGACCCTAGCTCAAGGGAGAGGACTTTCATGGGAGGTGCTGGGCCCAGAGCAGACTCTTGAGCTGTTCCGGAGCAGAGGAGGAAGGCAGCTGGCTGCACCTACCAACCATGCAGGAAACTGGAAATGTCAGGCAGCTGGCCCCAGGTGAGTGAGTGCCTCCAACTGTGAGGTGCAGGAAGAGGCCAGAGCCACAGGGGAGAGGGAAGAAACCACACAGCCTTCTGGCTGTTTGATGCCGGCAGCCCTATAGACCCAGAGGAGACAGACACACAGCCTAGAGTGTCCTGACAAGGTGGCTGCATCACATAGGCTCCCGCCCCTCACAAACCAGCCCCGGGGATGCTGGGGTCAGGGGTCCAACTAGCAACGTACTGTAAAGTCAGGAGAGCTGTGCTCACGCGCCAGTATGCATCTCTGTGTACACAGATGTACGTCAGTGTGTGCATTAGTGTGTGTGCGTCTCTGCACAGGTCTGTGGCAATGGCCCTAAGAAGTCATTTCAGGAAAACTAACTGCTTCCTCTCGAAATATTACAGGCTCACACCCACTCATACCTCCGTGCACACACCCAGCTTTAGGGACATAGTAACAAGGGGAAAATGAGGTGTCTGAGGAAAAAAACACCCAGAGAGACAAACTGAACAATCTATATCAGATGAAGAGGAATTTCTGTTCTCCTTGGTCCATTAATTTTTTAAAAATCATGTGTAGCTAAGAACCAAGGAGGGATATTAATAACACAAAGCTAGAAATAACAGGGATAAACAAAGGAAAGCCAGTTGGAAATGGGCTGTGCGGAAAACATAAAAGGATAAATAAAAAGTCAATAAGAGGCAGAGTGAATAATGGACACAGCTAAAATCATTAATGAACTGCAAGGTCAGGGCTCAAGCGTCTTCAGGAGCGTTGAGAAAGGATACAACATGTAGAAAGCTTAGTATGGGAATCCACATGGCAGGGTTCCCGGGAGAATCAGCGGACAAATGGAGGGTGGAGATTGGAAATCACTAGCTTTTGAAGAGTGGAGCATTAGAGAAAGATTTAAGGTCTCAGGTTGATTAAAATAGCTCTGAGGGCCAAATGGGATAAATTTCAAATGTGCCCTTGCATTCACTTACACCATAGATACTGAAGACAATGGGGAAGTGGGTGAAGAAAATCCTTCCTAGGGAAAACCTACAGCCTGAGCCACAGGAGAATAAGAACTTCGTTGGCTGCAGTTAGATGGGGGTAGTGCCTTCATTGTGTTGAAGAAAAAACACTCAAATTCAATGTCCAGTAGGACTAACACTTAAGTGAATGGGGCCAGAGATGATCGGAGGCCCGCAGAGCTTCCAGGCATAACACACAAGATCCTCTTTGAAAATCATGTAAGAGGAGAGAGCCTGCCAAAAAGGGAAATAATCAGATAGGTGGGAGAATTCAATTTTAAGTGAAAAACTGTGTGCTGAGTTCAGTGTGGACAGAATAATCGAGGCTCTACTTCAGATAAGTCTGCAGCAGTTCACGAGAATCTCTAGAACTCAGAAGCCAGGTTATTCTAATGCAGCTCGTGCTGAAGGCAGCAGAAGGGCTGTGCTGCTGGGAGGAGGCTTGCTGGAGAAACCTCAGATCAATTTAGGACACTCTTGGGAAACATGAATATTTAAGTTAGGAGCAGCCACAAGGAGAATAAAAACAGAAGGTAGAAGTTTCAAGTGTAGCATGTAGCTGACTGGATCAGATTTTCTTCCATGAAGGGGAAAGAACATATTTAAATGATAAACACATAAATACACACTTACACAATACATACATAGATGTTGCTTCTTGTTGTTAGGTGCCATCGACTTGGGTCCAACTCGTAACGACAATAGAATAAAACACTCCCCCTCTCTGTGCCAGGCACACAATCTTTTTTATGTTTATGTCCATTGTTGCAGTCACTGTGTCAATACACCTAGGTGAGGATCTTCCCTTTTCGTGCTGACCCACCACTTTCCCAAACATGACGTCCTTCTCCAGGGATTGGTCTCTCCTGACAACATATCCAAAGATGGCCAAAATTTCCCAATGAGAAAGAAATTGCAATTAAATATAAGAGAGTTTCACTGACTGAAAGATGAACTCTCTAAATTGTATTGAAAGGTAAGATATGGCTTTATGCTCCAGCCCTGACGGAGTGACTAATCCTGGACCCAAGCTACTATAAATCTTCACTAGACACTTGAGGCCACATTTCTCAGACCTTCCATGGGACAGGAGACTGTTTCAACAAAGGACACTGAATCAAAAAACAACGCACCTCCACCTTATGCCATATATAAAAATTAATTCACAAAACAAACTGATGCTAAAGCTAGAACTACACTTTCTGGAGGGAAAACAGGACTTGCAGCCTTGGAGTGGGCAGAGACTTCTTAAGCCGGATCCATGAAGCAATAATCATAAGAGGAAAAACTGGCGCTTCATGAAAATTTAAAAGCTTCTCTTCAAAAGCCACCAGGAAGTAAAGGAGGAGTCCAGCACAGAGAGGGAAGACAACACCACTCACCCCTGATGGCAGCCCTGCACCAGAGCTAAGCACAGCTACCACAGCTTTTAACAGAAGATGATCTGATAAAATAGAGGGCAAGACATTTTGGCAGACGCCTCACAAGGAGACGTGCAGTGACCAGGAAGTACCTAGAAAGGTTCCCCCCGGGCCAGCAGGGAAATCAAAGTAACACACTCACCTGAATGGCTAACATTAGGAAGACCACAAACACCACATGCTGGGGAGGGTACAGGGTGTGGAATGGTACGGCCACACTGCAAAGCTGTGAGGTGGCCCCTCGTGAAGATAAAAACACAACTATCCTCTGACCCCAAAATTCTGCTAGGTATTTGCCCAAAAGAAATGAAAACAGATGTCCACCCAGAAACGTGTCCATGAATGTTCCCAGCAGCTTTCTTCATAACAGCTCCAAACTGGAAGAAACCCAAATGCCCATCAGAAAATAAACCGCAGAGCTGCACTTTCTGGATGAACATGCTGAGCAACCAAAGCTGTCACAAAGGCGCAGAGTTCATTGACAGGAACCACAGTCTACAGTGGCACAAACTAGACAGTACGAACTCTCTGGGGCAGTGGAAGGGTCAGATTCTGATGGGGGTGAGGGACAGGAGCCGGCCTTCAGTGTCTCAGTGTAAGTGAGGTCACAGGTGACAGGATGGGAGAGATGCACTGGGCAGTCCCCACCAAAGCAAAGCTGCATAGGTCACGGAGCCACCACAGAGGCTGCCGCAGGGCATGCAAAGTCACTGTGGTGAAGAGAGCATCACATGGTAAAGGGGCAAGCCACCAGGAGGCCATGCAGCTCTAAGTGGGCCACAACAGCTTCAAAGGCTGTGAGGCAGAAACAAACAAAAGTGGAAGGCAAAGGGACATCAACCCCTCCTCTTAGGAATCCTTAAAAGCAGACAGAAAGTCAAGGGCAGAGAAAACCAGGCACCACTGTCACCCAGCTGGACCTAGTGGGCATATCTAGAACATTCCCTGAAATAGCAGAAAACATGTTCCTTTTAAGTGTATATGGGACACTGGCCCAGTCAGACCATGTGTGGGGCCCAGAAGGAGGTGTGACAAATTCAAAAGGCCTGGGTCAAGTAGGATGCTTCTCTGACTGCCAACACTTTAGATTAGAAATCAACGGTGAAGATAGGAAAAATTAACAAAAGATAAGAGCAGGCATTTTCTAGAATGTGAATAGCCAGTAAGCGTGTGATGGGAGGTCCAGCCTCACACTTAGAGGCGTGCAACTCAAGCCACAGTGAGAAGACCCTGTTCCCACCAGGCTAGCCCTTAGTGGAAAGAGAGGTACATCAAGCGTCCCCTTCAGAAACCGTTTGTCAGCAGCTAACAGGCTGACCACACGTTCCCAAGCTGTCTACCCCTGTGTGTGTCTGCCAAAGCCTGTCCACAGCAGCTCAGTGTGCAACAGCCCCAACGTGGACAACCAAGCGTCCATCACCAGGTGGAGGGATGCATAGCTGGTCTGGCAGCCACACGGGGAGCACGTGCAAACTTCGAGCATGTGCAGCAAATGGAAGAAGCCAGACAGCTGGAGGGAAAGAAACCAGGCACAGGGTACACCCGTGGTCAATCCACACAAGCCAAATTCCGTAAAAGACCCAACCAGCCAGTGGCGAGAAGTGACCTCATGCTAGGGATGTGGGCAGGTCCAGTCTGAGAGCACATCCAGGGATGCTGCTAATGAGCTGTGCACACCTCCCCGCAAGACAAGCAAATAGCAGGAAATGTCAGCCAGCCTTAGGGTAACAGGAGCTCCTGCCATGGCTAGTGGAAAGATAAATGGCACATTCAGGCAGAAAGCATGTTTGCATTATCTTCTAAATCCCAACACAAACTGCACTGCTGCACAATGCCAGGTATTATGTTCGAAGCAATGTGCTTCCAACTGAGGGTCAAGAATCAGTGTGGAGGTTGCAACCAACATTATTCTACAGACTGAAATCAAGTCGGCCAATGCACAGACACATTCTCATGCTAGTATCATACAAGGATGTGGTGTTGTACAAGTTTGTGTGCCTGCTGGGGATGTCCACCAGGGACAGCCAACTTGTCCCAGAAAAGTCCAGGCAGTAAGAACCTCCACTTTGTGGGCCATTGCTCTGCTCTGCAGAAACCAGCCACAGGCAGCTCGTGGGCACATGCACGGCCATGTGGCACCAGCACTCAAGCCATGTGGGCAGAGGCAGGCCTGCGAGCCCAAGGGCTGACTTGCATGTGGAGCACTGGACTTTCAAATGTCTGTGATGGGGAAGCACAAGTGTCTGAGTGCTGTGGCAAGGACACGGCCACGTCCTCCCAGGATGAGCAGCCCACATGGATAGAACTCTGGGTTCTGTGCTGGGTCTCAGTTTACCAGAGAGGTGAAGAAAGCTCTCTGTTTCCTGAGGAGAGGGGACAGCACACCAGGCAGCCGTAGCAGGGCACCAGACCTGTCTGGAGAACGGAGGCCTGCATGGGCATTTGCAGGGCAGAGGGAACAGTGCATTTGGTCAGTCCAAACAAGCACAGCAGGCTGTGGACTGCAGAGGTGGTCATTCGTTAGGGTTGATTCAGGGCAGAGAAGTGTCGGCCTGCTGTAAGAGTTTGATAGGGAGGTAGATGCAGCCCTGGGTCGCCTGTCGGCCAGGAGGCGGCTCCAGGCCAGTCGAGCACATGGGAATCAGCCAGCCCTGGGAGGGTCAGTCTCAAGCCTGAGACCCCTGAGATGTCAAGACGTCATACAGCCAGGCCTGGTGATCACACCTGTGACCCCAGCGCTCAGGAGGCGAGGTGGGAGAGTGTGAGTTTGAGACAGCCTGGGCTGCATAGCGAGACCTTGACTCAGAAAACAGAAACAAAAGCAGAAAAGATATAACGCTCAGAAAATAACGAACTACAACTAACACAAAACAGAATGAGAGCATGCAGCCACATGGGCCAAACACACTGACTCACAGCACCTGCCTCAGGCTGAGCGCTAGATGGAGGTCCTCACAGGTGGCAGCTAAACATACCATGGCTTGGTTTATCCAGGCAGAACTCACCTCAGCAGCTAACAGCCAACAAGCACAGAGAGCAGTGAGACTGTGCACATGGTCCCGAGGATGAGCCTTGTCACGGGCACATGCGGGGGGAAGCAGCCACACATCAAAGGTTCTGATTGGGATGCTAGGCCCATGGTGACCAGAAAGCAGTGCAGCTGGGCTCCAGGGCTCATGACTGCACTGTGATCCCACGAGACAGAGACAGGACATGAGGGCTGGAGCTTTGGGGGATGATGTCCATGCATCAGGGGTCTGGAGCAGCGCTGTCCCCATTTTTTAAACTCACTGGCCCAGAGGCCTCGGGTCATGCATTTTCCCATAATTAAACATCATCACGATCACAAATCAGTGTTGGAAGCAAGTATGAAAAAGGCCAATGGTTGACTCAGTGTGGAGGGAATATGGCTGCTTTACTTTCCTTTTCTGGATTCTCTAGGGAGGATGGGCCTGGTCTGACCCAGAAGAGAGTATCATACCCGCCCTGCCCAGGGTTCCACAGCTGCCTGCGCATCTGGCCATTGGATCCGCTTATGCAACACAGATCCTAGTACTTGATTGCCATCTGCACCTGCTTCCTCCTCCATGGCCTACGGCCACCCTGCCCAGCTCCCTGGTCCTGGCATAAACTCCCCCACCTGGGTTATCTATCAGCATCCTGGGGGCTCCAGCTGAGGGATGGCGAGGGGTGATGCCCCGGGTAGCCAGCAAACACCAGTGCAGATGAAAGCTCTGCAAGTGGGGTCGTCAGTGCCCCAGTGGCTCAGGGAGCTTTGGGGCCACCCAGGGCTTGGCACTGAGGTTACTGGGCATGAGAGCCTCCTGGGTCTTCTGACTCAGGTCCCATACCTCCAGCACCCTGGGAGAGACTAGCAGCCCGTGTTTGGAGGCCTGCCGGTGGGTGAGTGTGAATGATGTGGGCCTGGGGAATCTCCGGTCCTGACGTCCTCACCAGTGGGGACCAGCACGTGGCACTGCAGTGACAATGACATCTCTTGGGCCCTTGGTGTGTATTGGCTCCTGGCTTCACAGAATTACTCCCTCCTTTCTCTCAGCCCCAGCACTGTCCAGGGGAGCCCTGGACTCTAGGCCCACAGATGAGACGCTGAGAGCTCAGGGCCCACCCCTGCCGAGCCCAGCCCTGGCTGGTGGGGGTCAGTGGGGAGACAGAACCCAGACCACCACAGAGGAAAGTTCCTCAGGCCTCTCCCCACCTGGAGGTCCCTCAGGAGTCAGAGCCACGCTGTCTTCTGCTTCTCTGGACACCTGCAATCACATGGGAGAGCAGCTCACACTCACCCCTCCTGGGGGCCTCCTGGTGCCATCTTGGGGGAGTGACACCTCAGGTCTCCCCCACCACCGTAGGCAGGCAGACAGCTGGGAGAGACACCGCCCTGGTCTGCAGTGCCCAGAGGATGCCTCTGAGGCCCCTGCCCACCTGGTAGCCCAAGGGTGGCCCACCCCACCATCCCTGCTGGCCTGAGGGTCCCCAGTCTCCAAGTGAGCTGTGCTCAGGGGCCCTGTGGCCTCAGCATAGCAAGTGTGACTGAAGTGCTTCCTCGAGTCTATCAGATCCCAGAGAGGGTCCCTAGGCTGTGCACACAGTCAGAAACCTGCAGGGGTGTCAGGGAGGAGCTCAGACCGGTCCCCCACTGCCCTGGGAGGTCCTAAAGCACAAGAGCTCACAGGAGTCTGGGATCACTGCACCCTGGGACATGCTCACCACCAGCCCTCATGATCCTGAAGGGGACAGGGCCTGGCCAGGTCTCCTGCAGGCAGGCCCTGCAACACAGAGCTCAGGTTCTCACTAACTCAGCCCAAACTGGACAGAACTGGCTGCTTGGACTCACACCTAGCCAGGGAGAGGGTACCCATCAGACAGCAGCCCAGCCCTGGGCCTCACATCCTGGGGTGGCACAGGCTGAGGACAACCCCACAGGGCTGGGGATACTGAGGGCTAGAAGGGACTGTGCCAGGACGTCTGCTGAAGTGCAGGTGAGTGTGATGTCTGCAGGCCAGATCAGGCAAAGCTTTGCCTGATCCAGAGAAACTTTAATGGGGCTCAGCGCATGGCTCTGCCTATGGGTAGAATGCTGCACCAGCCCCACCAGGTGGCCACGTCAGAGCCACATCCCGACCAGCACTGGCACCGGCTTCTAGCCCAGGGAAGCAGTGTCTCTTTCCAACATCTCTCAACCGGCTCAGAAGGTAGGGCACTGGCATGCAGCATGGCCCCACAGAGCCCAGGGGGCTGGGGCAGGCAGGCCCAGCCCCTGCTGCAGCCCAAGGTGCCCGGGCCCCGCCAGCTCTGTCCCTAGATCATTCCAGCCAGCCAGGGAGGCAGGAAGAGACCCACGGTGCCCAACAGGCAGACGATGATGAACATCCAGAGGAAGATGCGGTCGATGACCATGGCCACGTACTTCCAGTCCTCCTTCACCTAAAAACACAGATGTGAGGTCACTCCAGCCCCTGCACTTGCCCCACAGGCACCCTGAGCCCAGGTCAAAGGCACCATCACAGACCCCTCGAACTGAGACTGAGAAGAGCTCCTAGAGGCCTGCAGGGGAATGGGGCCTCAGGTGGCATCCCCAGCTGGCCTCACCTGTCTGATACCTGAGCTCAGAGAAGGCAGAGACAGCATGCTAGGGAGAAACCCAGGGTTGGGGGCTTCAGGATGAAATTTGTCTTCAGTTTGTTAAAGCTGGGAGGCACCACAGAGGCTGAGTCTGCCTCCCACCATGCAGATGCCAGAAGTGAGGCTCAGAGAGGGGCCATCCACAAGTGCTGGCCCAGAATAGTAAGTACCAGGAGCATGCTAGGTAATGGGGTGACTGCTAAGGAGGACCCTATGCAGGCCCCACAGGAGACAAGGTCCCAAGAGCAAGGGCCAATACCTAATTGTCCACACCTGTCCTCCTGCCCTGGCAGGTGCTCACTGGCCAGTGAAGCTGAAGCAAGCTCTGGGTGAGCACAGTGTGACTGGAGACAGCAGCAGGGAGATCAGGAAAGAGTCGGGGAGAGTGTGGGTGGTGGCAGCCAGCATGCATGAAGCATGCTGTTTACAGCCACCATCTGTGGTCACTGAACCCTTGCCTGGGCCATCCTGGAACATAAGGGGACACAGGCATGAGGGGCTAAGGGATCTATCCACACAGCTCCTCTGAGAACCCCCACAGAGTGGACAACAGCCCAGGCTCCTGCCTCTACCTGGGACTGATGCAAGGTGACCACACCCCCTGGGGTGATCCCAGGAGCAAAGGCATGGGGAACTGAGGCAGCACCCAGCAGGGCCTGGATTAGGGTCCCTGTGGAGATGGCCACTGCTGCAGCCCTGGTCTTGCCCCTGGGATGCTGTCATGCCACCTCCTTGCCCCAGCCCTACTGCCTGCCATCCTGTGTGTGTGGCTGGTTCTCGGGAAGGGCCTGGAATAACCCAGGCTTTTCAGAGCTGCATTTAGAACAGGACAAGTGGGCGTGCTGGGCCAGCAGGGCCTGTGAGCACACAAGTGGCTGGGAGAGGAGGAGGCCAGCCGGGCTCAGGCCAGCCGAAGGACAGGCAGGCTGGGTACTAGGGTTGGTTCAGCTTCCCTGATCCAAGAGCATCTGCCCTGATTCTTCAAAGTTATCACAGGCATCCTGATGGTTTAAACCAGCCCGAAGGAGCCACGTCTACCTACAGAAAGCCTCAGAACAAACGGTCACTTCTAAATAAAAGCCTCTCTCGGCCCAGAACCGCCACAGCAGCCCCATGGCGTTGCTCCACTCCCTCCTGGGCCTGGGCTCCAGCTCGTCCTGAGAGAGGAACTCAGCCAGCCGCAGACCACAGCCCATGTTGTCATCATCCCTGTGAAGTCCATCGCCTCCCCAGGCCCAGAACCAGGCCAGGCAGCCGCGGCTTGTGGCAGCTATGGGAGTGCCCTGGGCTCCAGGTCCCGGGACTCTGCTGGGAACGCAGTGGTGTTATGAGGATGCCCGTGAGACCTCTGCTGGCCTCAGCTGCTCCTCAGCCCTGCTCACGCTCACCATAGGTCGCATGTTGGGAGCTGTCTGGTCCCAGAGCCTGGTTTTCCGCAGGAGTGTCCCTGTGGCCCAGAACTTTCTGGAGACTTCAGAATGGCTTCACAGCTCCTTGGGACTCAGTAGGGTGGCTCCCAGGGGCAGGGACTCACTCCTGGGTTCTGGGGCACCAGCCTCCCTTCTTCCCAGGGCTCAGATGACAGGTGGGACCAGTGCTCAGACTCAGCTGGCCCCCAGGGAGAAGAAGGAGAAGGAGGAGGAACTAGCAGCAAGACAGGGTCCCCGTGAAGGTCAGCAGCTCCAGGGACAAGGGTGGGGCCAGCCCAAGGCAAGGTCAATGCAAGAGACAGTGGCCAACTCTCTGTATGGACCTTGAGTTGACCTGGCGAGGCCCTAGGCCAGGCAGGGCTGGCCTTCCGGGCCACAATCCCCACTGGGCTCTGCTTGGGGCTTTGGCTCTGCCACTTGTTCGTTGCCTCCCAGGCTGAGTTGCAGATGTGAAAAGCAGCTGCGTGTCTGAGCTGGGACCCCAGCCGTGGAGACCCCGTGTGTGACAGGCAGGTCAATGAGGAAGGAGCACGGACACGGGCCTGGTGGTGGGGTCAAGCAGGGTCTGGCCAGGCCTGGGGCCCACAGAGCCAGAGCTGTGTGTGAAAAGGGCGGGAGGCTCCTGCTGGGGGTCCAGAAGCCAACATGACAGAGGGACACAACCAGCCCCCAGGCCTCTGTCCAGTTGATGCTTGGAGCATGGCAGACAGGTAGGGGTGGAAGGACCTGCCCTTGGGCCCCAGGCGTCTGTAGGTCTTGGAGCTGGGCAGAGTCTGCCCCACCCTGCAACTCTCCATGGGATTCATGGGGTGGGGATGGGCTTGGCCCCTCTTGCCATCCAGGGCCCATCCCCTTCCCCCAGTAGGAGAAGCCGGGGGAAGCTGTGCGTGGGGCTCCGGGTCAGAGGTGAGCAGGCTTGCTGCATTTGAGAGAAGGAGAGGTTGGAGTTCCCAGTGCCCAACAGTGGTCCAAAGAACCCCCCAGGAGGACCTCTTAGATGCGGGATGGCACTGCTAGGGGCCATCCCTAACTTTATGTACCCACCAGGGCTCATGAATCAGCCACCAGAAGGGGTGGCCCCTCAGTCTTTTGTCCACCAGCTGGGACACCTACCCTCTTAGCTCTACCCAGGGACCCAAAAGGGGCTGCTGTGCAGAAGCCACACCTTTCTCCTTAAGGTTAAGCAGCCATGGTCTGGGGCCTGGGTTCCTGGATCATGTGCCAGGAGCAGAGGCATCTGCATATCCGGTTTGGCCAGGGCACCTCCCAGATACAGCCACCAGCATGGACTTACCGAGAAATCTGTGTCTTCCGCCTTCAGGTGGTCTGCGATGTACTGGACACCCTCAACTGCCCGCATCAGGGCTGGCGACAGGGGTACGTGCCGCGGCAGCACTTTGCTGCTGTGAGCCTTGAGTCCAGTAGCCGGGGACACCACAGATGGCTCCTTGCATGTGCATTTGCATGGAGAGGGCTGGTCTGGGGATGGGAGCTTGGCCGAGCAGGACTTCGGGGAGGCCAGGGAGCCGGCGGGCTGCCCATCGGCCATGGAGGCAGTGCCATCCTGGTGGACGCAGTACTGGACACTCCGAGAACGACACCGGATGCCGCCTTCTGCTGCCTCACGGGGACTGGACACGTGCTGGACGCTCAGGGACCTGGCTTTTGTGAGTCCTGGGGCCCTGGTGTTGTTGGGTGGGTGGCAGGGCCCAGGTGAGTGGCAGGGCCCAGGTGAGTGGCAGGGGCTGGGCTTCTCAGCCTCCAAGGATGGCAGAGCAGGGGCCTGGTCAGATGACTTGCAGGCAGGCTGGGTCTCCACTGGGGTGTCCAGAGGGACGCTGAAGGATCGGGTAGGTGATAGGCGTTGGCTGCGAGTGCTGGTCAAGACATCAGGCTCCCCCTCTGGCTCAGGCCAGAAGGGTGGGGCACTGGCCATCTTGTGCATGGACTCGATGAGCCTCCGGCAGTTGTCCTTAACCACGGATGGCCGCTTCATGAACAGCAGGCGTGGCACGATGTCGAGGAAGACGCGGCGCACCCAGGCGGGCATGGTGTGCGTGCGTGGCGAGCGGTGGTGCACGTTGAGCACAAAGACGGTGATGATGATGGAGAGGGTGACGAAGATCATGGTGAAGAGTAGGTACTCGCCGATGAGCGGGATGACCAGCGAGGTGGACGGGATGATCTCGGTGATGAGTAGCAGGAAGACGGTGAGGGAGAGCAGCACGGAGATGCAGAGTGTGATCTTTTCGCCGCACTCGGAGGGCAGGTAGAAGACCAGCACAGTGAGGCAGGAGATGAGTAGGCAGGGGATGATGAGGTTGATGGTGTAGAAGAGCGGCAGGCGGCGGATGACGAAGGCGTAGGTGATGTCCGGGTACACCTCAGCACAGCACTCGTACTTCCTGGTGTTGTAGGTGCCCACAGCGTCCACAATGACCCACTCTCCGCTCTCCCAGAAGTCCAGCTGGTCCACGCGGCTGTGCATGCTCACCAGGTCGATCTTGGCCTTGTCGTAGGTCCACGACCCAAACTTCATGGTGCAGTTCTGCTGGTCGAAGGGGAAGAAGGTGACATCGATGCTGCAGGAGCTCTTGTAGATGGCCGGGGGTGTCCACTGCACCCGCCCGTCGTGAAACAGGTGGGCCTTGGTCAGGTGGGTGACCGCGAAGTCCCCATCCGCACTGAGCAGAGGGAGAGGGAAGGGGGGAGTGAGTTCTGCCCACACCCATGTCCCTACATCCCTCAACCTGTGCCTGAGAAAATACCATCCAGAGAGGCTCGCAGCCTCCTCTGGGGACCCTGCCAGTCATGGGCAGAGCATCGGGCCCTGTGGAGCCAGGCCCGTGCCCCGGACTCTTACCCACCTGTGTGCCTTGTTTATCACCCCAGTCTTCATGGGCCATGGTTCAGAGAACACAAAAGGGATGATGCAGGCCTGGCTCATAGGCGGAGTGGTGGGATCACTGCTGGTCTTTATTGTTCATGGGGGGGCAGCACTGGGCCAGTCTTCAGCCCCGGCCATTCCCTTGTCCCTGCACCTCTGAGCACAGCGGGTGCTGGGAGGCCTTATTGCCTCTGCTACATGAGGCACCACACAGATTTCTCACCCTGATGCCCAACGGCCAACACCCAAGCATCGCAAGCACCAAAGAGAGGCACAGGCACCCAGCTGCCTCCATCCAGGAGCTGGTCCCTGGCCCCTGGGTGCACAGTGGGCATCCTGGAAGCCCCTGAAAGGCAGCCATCCCCTATGCACAGTGCAGGTCCACAGGGAACTGGCAGGTGGGGGACCATGGGACACCGGAGCAGGCTCCCCCCACCAAGCCTAGCACAGGGGCTGCACTCACTGGGGGCTTTGGCTCCAGCCCCCACTGCACATTTGCCCATCCTTGGCCAAGCAGCTGGGACAAGGGGTCTTGCTAGAAGTCAGTGGGCCTTTCTGCCCACCTGGCCATGCTAACGCCCATGCACATAAAAATGGCTGGGGTCAGAGCTGCGCAAGGTAACTCTTGGGACCAATGCTCAGGCCCCCACTGCTCGCCCCTCTGCATGGACTCAGGACAGGGCCATTGGTGGCTGACCAAACAAGCTGCTTCCTCTCCACTAGTCCCCAGGGACTGGGAAGGCCACCTCCCCACAGGTGAAAATGAAGATTATGACCACCTAGAGGCCAGGACACCCAGGCTGGACACAAACTTGAGCTGGTTTCTGATGGATGCCTCCTGCTTCCCCTCTCCTGGGGGGACGCAGGTGTCCTGTCCACAGGCTGGAGTGGGCAATGGAGCATGGGGCTGTTCTCCCTTGGGCCTCTCCTCCTGGTGGGCAGAGCCCCAGCCCTGGCCCCTGGGCTTCACAAACAGTAATGTCATGCCTCAGTTTGCCCACCACGGGGACTCGGTGATACCAGCTATAGCTGGAGCCCCATTTGACTCCATGGCTCCTCTCCCCAGAGCCCAGCTCCTACCCCACGTGCCCCATGGAACCTGGGCTGCAATGAGTCCCTCTCGAGGCCCTCTAGAGGTTTTCCCAGAAGGGCAAGGCCATCCACCTTGATCTTGGGTTGGCATCCGCAGGCCAGCAGAGCAGGCAGCTGGTCTCTGATCCCCTCTGGGCAGGCCCTACCTACATCAGCTCAGAGGTGCTGTGGGAAACCCGTGGCACAGCTAGTGAGCTCTGAGGCCCCATTAAACCATGCTAACGGCACCAGCGCCTTGTGCTGACCTCAGTGCCGTGGATGACAGTGCAGCCTGGAGCCATAGGCTCCAGCACCTTCTGTCTGCTGAGCCACTCGGACCCGTCTGTCCATTCCTTTACCCATTTCCTTCCCGAGGCCCTGCCCAAAGGCCAGGACCTCTGCAGGTCCTTGGGCAGAAGAGGCCCTCCTCCTAGGAGCCTCATCTCCTGACTGACCCTGCACCCCTGGCCAGACCATCAGGATGTGACCAGTCACAAGGCTATGGCAGCCACTCACGTCCTTCTGCATGTGCCAGCCTCAAGGACGCAGAGACCGGAACCACCCAGCCCCAGGCGGGGCCAGGCCTGGCCCTCTACCCTGGCTGTCTTCTGCACGGAAGAAACCTGCAGCTGCTGTACCACACCTGCACCCAGTGAGGCTCCTTGCCGGCACAGTGCCCAGGTTCCTTCCAGACACGGGCGGAGGTGGATCCTGCAGCATCTTTCAGCCCGCATGGGATCATGCTTGGGTTTGCTTCCTTCTCCCAGCCCCATCTCTCCAAAAATCAAAGCCTCACCCCTCTGAGACACAGATTAAAATTCTCACATAGCCAGTAAGTAAATCTCCTGCTCAGCAAACATTCTGCCAGGAAGACATGAGAGGCGGCGACAGCCAGCAGCGCATGCCCCCAGCAGAGCAGGGACCCTCGGGCCTCACATGAAGCAGCAGTGCCTTCCTCTCTGGCCAAGGCTCCTGAGTCTCTAGTTGTCACCCTTGTGGCAAGTCACAGCGACACTCCAGCTCCACGGACCCAGCTGCTCTGCCCACCGCTCCCCCCACGGCCAGCCTGGCTCTGGCACCCAAGGAGTCCTGTAGAGCACCCCAGCCTTCTGTTCAAGGGTGACCCTGTGGGCTGGCTGGGGGGCCCATGCCTGCAGAGGTTCTAAGTGCTCCCCGAAGAAGGAGGTCTCAGGGCCACAGGTGCCACCCTCTCCCCTAGGCTCTGGACCTACCACTTCCACAAGACACACCGAGAGGCCCCAGGTGTGGAAGGGGTGATGGGGAGACTGCAGGGCTGGACACGCAGTGGTCCTGGCTGCTTCATTCTTCCCACAAGTGCTGACATGGCTCAGGAAAGACCAAGGGACAATGCCCTGCCCAGCTGGCCGCCTGGCTCACACCAGCAGCAGCAGGGTTCCCAGGAGAGCCATGAGCATCACATGAAGGCCCCCCGTGGCTTGGGGGCTGGGTGGAGGTGAAGTGCTCCAGCAGACTGTGGTCCCACGTCCCACCCCAACACCTTGAGCCCCAGGAAGCCACAGCAGCCATAGGCATTTGAGCTAAACTGTGACATGAGTCCGTTCTAGACGCGCTGAGCAGAAGGCGGGTCCCAGGTCCCGTTCCAGGCCAGGGAGGCCTCCCCATGTGACACAGCAAGGCTAGTGAGACCCTCTGCTCGCCTGCCCAGCACTAGGTCAGGGACTTCTAGGCTCCTGCTCTGAGGGGCCAATCTTGGGGAAAGGCCCAACATAGCAAAGCCTCTAGCTGAGGGGCTCCCCAAGCTAACAGAAGAGCTGGGGCCTCCTCCTGCCCACAGCGGGCTGACCACCTGGCCAGCAGCCCCTGTGTGCCTGTGGAAAGGGGCCCCCTCAGGAGCATCTGCCGCCTGCTCCAGGGTCCTTTCTGCCCTCGCCCAGCCCCAAGCCCTGTCCAGATGGAGCCTCAAGTGCTGCCTCCAGCCCTTCAGGGAAGCTGGGGTCCACCTGTGCCCATGAATCCTGGCAGTGGGGAGGGAGACAAAGGAGACTGGGGAAGAGGCCTCCTGAGCCCCGGGCCTTGGGATTTGGTCCTTGGGCTGGTTACAGGTTCCCAGACCAAGGAGATGATGTCCTTCCTAGACTGTGAATGTCCTTGGGGGTCAAACTATTTCCCAGGGTAGATTTGGCACTGAGTCCCAGGGGTGGGGTGGGGTGAGCTGAGTGTGAGCCCCAGAAGGGCCAGGTGGCTGGAAAGACTCTGGGGGGTGGGGTCACATTTCAGACCAGACAGTTGTGGAAGGCAGTGAGCCCGTCAGAAAAGCAGTGACTGGCCACCTTCCCAACCCCCACCCAGCTGACGCCCCCGATATACTGGAAAATCACCCGAAGCTTCTTCCACACACCCAGGCTGCAGCCATTAATGGACTCAATTAAGCAGGAAGTGGAGCCCAATCATTCTTAATCAAATAGAAATGTTTGTAGGTCAGGAGGACACCCCGGGGCCTGAAAGGGGATGTGGGCAGACAGCCAGGACCGGGAGGTGGAGGGGGTTCCATTTGTCTTATTTGTAAGTGCTGCGGGCTATGAGTGTCCACCCGGGCCCTGAGCAACTGCAGAGTTGTCCCTGGCTGGCTTCAGCTCAGACAGTGGGCTGCTCGTGGCTCAGAGAAGGACAACCATGAGGATGTCGGCCTTCTGGAGGCCACTGCTGCCATGGCCACCCCAGAAACACCTCCCCGGCTCCCTAGCACAGCAGACTGTGTCCATGCGCAGCCCTCAGCTCTGTTTCCAGGAGCTGACGACAGGCTGTGAGCTCAGGAGTGTGAGCCAGGTTTGCTGACTGGCTGGAGGCCCAGCGTGAGAAGGGCAGAGGCAGTGCTGCAGGAGACAGTGGCCACCTGCGCCCTCCTCCCGGAGGCCCTCTGGCCTGCTCATGTCCTCCCTAAGGTGAAGTGCTCCAGGTAGGGTGGAGGCCCTGTGAGGCAGGGCGCTGGTGGTGGACCTCCCTCAGCACTAGGGCTTATAGCTATTGCCAGCCAGGGCCCAACCTGCCTGGCTAGGGAAGGAGTGGGGCCAGGGAGGAGGAGGCGCCCACCCACCCATGCCCCAGGCAGCCACACTCAGGCCCCTGCTGGGCTGTGGGTCCCCCCTTCTCCCCCTTGCTCCAGGCCCCGCCTCACTTATTGTACAGCACAATGTCCGGACGCCAGATGAGCTCGGAGGGGATGCGGATGGAGGTGACGTTCTCGTACTCGCGGGGGTCCCAGCGCAGCTTGTAGTCTTGCCACTCCTGGGAGGGAGGACAACTGGGGGTAAGGGGTGTGGGGTGGGGGGAGGGCGGGGCGGGGCAGCCCCCCACTCACCTGCTTCACCCACACGTTCGTCGTCATCATCTGGTTCTTCTCATCCTAGGACACAAGGGAGACGGGAGCTCGACATCCCCCGTGGCAGGACGCAGGGTCCTCAGCCTCCTCCTCACAGGCACACATGGGGCTGGGGCTGGACCTGGGGGAGTGAGCACCTCACGCCAGGAGGCAGCCAAGCCCAGGGGGGGCCACCTTGGGGGCTCAGGGACAGGGGACAGGGGCCCCAGCCTTTGCAGAGGAAAACCAAGGACCCGGTTCGGTTGATGTCACAGCCTCTCCCACAGCCCAGCCCCCACCTGGCTGGCAGGGTGCTCGAAGGCTGAGCTCCTTCCCAGATGCTCTGCCAGCTGCACCCATCTGCCCACGGGGCGGCCCTTCTGCAGACCAGCCCCCAGAGGGCAGGCCCTGCCCTCCTACAGTCCCACAACCAGCCCAGGTACAGGGGGTTCCACGACTGGCCAGAGAGACCCCTGAACAAACTACCCCAGGACCTGGGCAAGGGGCTGACTTCCAGGTCACTATGCGGCCACCAGTCCAGCCAAGAAGGGCTGGGCCGCATGCCTGCCCTCTGAGCCCCTTGGCAGCTGTGGCCCAGACACACCCACCCTCCCCTCTGTTCTCCTCTCCCCTCTGGACTATGGATTGGAGAGTGGCCCATCCTTCACACCCCTGACAGGAACAACAGGGTCAAGCCCTGTGCTCTGGGCAGTCAGATCCCAGGGCAGGTAGCAACCTTCCAGAGAAGGCCAGGCCCTGGTTCAGGGAACACAGTCGGCATTGGTACCCAGGGCCTGGGAGCTCCTGCCCACTGTTGGGGGCAGCCCTGGGCCCCAGACAGCAGGAAGATCTGACACAGGGCACTCGGCAGGTGGGGGACTTGTGTCCCAAGTAACTACCACCAGCAGACCAGTGTGGGGAGGGCCGTCCTGTCCCTAAGCACCCAGGCCTGGCCTTGGATCCAACCCAGCAGAGCCCCTGGCATGGGTCACCCAGCTGCCTGAATTATTCCCTCCCTGGTGGGACGTGGAGCAGAGCACAAGGATGCTGCTGGCCCTGGGCAGTGCCACCCTGTGTTGCTGTCACAGCCTCATCCTGCGTGACCTCGTCCCCTTATGACCTCTTCCCATGTCCATGGAAGCTAGGGGTGGGAAACAGCTGCCTCCCCACCAGGGCTCGAGGGTCCATGGACGAGCTTCCTGCCAGGGCTCCTCCTCTGCTCCCTACAGCTACCCCTCCCCAGGTCCCCTGGGAACTGTGCTCAGCACATTTCCCAAGGACACAGCTTCGGGTCAGGAAAGCGAGAGAAACTCCAGCCTCCTGTGCAGTGGCAGCCAGGGTATGAACTCACACAGGCAGCAACTCCTTTGGCAGACACTGACCCACTAGACGATGACTACGGCGAGGACAGGTGCCCACAAAGAGGGCACAGGCAGGCGGGTGCCAGGGTGGGGTCACCTGGACCTCAGCCCCTGGAGCACAGGCAGAGCCAGATGCAAAGAAGTATCTTCATCCACAAATGTGGCCGCAGGCCAGCACCCAGGAGCTTTCTGCGTACACATACGTGTGTGCATGTTCACGCATGTCCGTAGCCAGCTCCAGGTAGAGGGCAGGACTGGGAGCTACACCCTCATGGAACTCTAGGTGCTGGGTATGTGCAGGGCTTCAGTGTCTTCTGGGAAACTGGGGAACTGCGGGTGTAAGGGAGCGATGGAGTGAGCCTAACAGGCTCGGCAGGTGGGAGGCCAGGCAGTAGCCACCACCCCAGAGCCTTGAGCAGCCACCACTTTGCCACTGGGCCTGCAAACCTCAACAAGGTTGATGGGCCCGTACATTGCACACTGTCCTTCAGCTGGGCTCTAGCCAGGGACACTGCAGGAACCATTCGAGGGCCAGTTCCAGGACACATGCTGGTGGAGGCCTGAGTGGCTGGCTCTGAACAGGGTTGACTGGCCATGGTCTCCACGCACAGCCCTGGGCAGGCTGGAGACCCTCACATTTCCAAAGCCCTGGGATGCTATATGCTCAGGCTGAGGTGGTGCACCTGCTCTTGGCCCATAGCAGGTGAGTACAGCAGGGTGGTCAAGGGCCCCTCAACATGCACAGTGCCTGCCTGGAGCCAGCAGAGGCAATGGCAGGTCCCTGCAGAGCTGGGGGCGCCTTGGGGATGCTGCAACCCTTGTGGCAACAGCTGTGCCTCCCCAGAATCAGGCTCCATTCCGGACCCAGCGGGCTGGGATCCCACAGTGGGGCCGACTCCAGCTGGACCCCAGTATGGAAAACTCAAGCCTTTCCAAAGCAGACAGCCTTCAACCTTTCCACAGGTGAGGCCACACCTGCCTCCAGGCCAGGCCAGAGTCATGCTCGGTGACCCAGTAGTATGGGCCAGCCCTTGGGTACTGCTGAAACCTGAGGTGGAACCTCAGGCTGTGCACCATTCCCCAGCCAGGTTTCCTGACCGTCAGCCCCACCCCACAGGGAGCAGCTGAGCCAGGCCAGGAAGCACCGGGCCCACAGCTGAGCACCTCTGAGTGACGAGTCCATGCCCCTGCAGTGGGCTTCTGTGGGCTATGACTGTCTCTGATCATTTGTCCACCCAGGGTTCCTTGGGTTCCAGCCCATGCCACAGGGTCCTCTGTCTTGGCCCCCTCACTGGGAAGGTGAGCACTCAGACAGAGCATGCCTGAGGCTCCCCCAGACCCCTCATTCTAGACCCGTGCATACTCAGGAACCTCTGGGACAAGCTGGAGGTCAAGGTGACATCAGGGCACCGCAGTACCCCGTCCAGTCCCTTGGGGTACCATAATAAATGCCCCCCAGCCCAGTTCCTCAAGCCCACGACGTGGCCCCTCCCCCACCTAGCAAGGCATTTTCTTTCCTTTGCTTCTAGCAGTGCTGCGCTCACTGAGGAAAACCTGGCCACAGTCCCTCCCATGGCAGGTGGGGGCAGGGTGGGCAGAGCAAGTAGAACCTGCTGGGACCTGGGCGCTGCCACATGTGGCTAATATTTTGCCAACACAGGGTGGTGAGCCCCACGTGATGTCCTCAGCCCCTCCCAGCAGCCCTCGATGAGGCCATCTGTAAGGAGACCCAGGTGCTGTGTGCAGCGGCCCGGCCACCTCCACACCCACCACATCAATGAGCTGAGCGATGGACAAGCCGAAGTGCACAAGGACCACATCCGAGATGTTGGCCACCGGCCGGGACCACTTGTTGTAGCCAGAGAAGAGTTGTTTCAGAAGCCGTTCCTCCGCGTGGGCCCGGGTCTCCATGGGGCTGCCAGCTGCAGGGAGGAGGATCAAGGGCTGGTGGATCACGTGGCCACACAGGCGGCTCCCTCCACTTTGGGCCAAGCCACACTCTGGTTCCTCCCAGGAATCACCTCCCACCCCAGGGCCCTCACCCATGCAGCCCCACTGCCCACCACAGTTCCCCCAACTCCCACCCCGGCAGCACGTGCGACTTCCCCAGGGAAGCCTATCCGCCCAGGCTGGCCCAGGCCTTCCTGCACCCCACCATGAAGTCAGACAGTTGATCTGCTAAACGCTTACACGGGCATGTCTCCCCACCAGACAGTGACTCCAGAGGGAAGGCTCTATGTCCAGTGACCAGCAGACATGAAGGACACGGAGTGGCAGCAGGAAGGGGGCCCAGCCGGTGGGGAGGTGGAGATGAGCACAAGGACCCACCCCGGGAGCCCAGGAGCCCGGGAGCCTGGGAGCCCGCTGCCTGTAGCTGCGGGAGCCCTGGGTCGGCATTCAGAGGAGTTTGTCCTGCACCTGGGAGCATCCAGTGCCAGCCATGACAATGAGCCTGGCCCCCTCAGGGCCACAGGAGCCCTGTGTTTGTGGATAGACACACAGGATATCCAGGACAAGCCTCCCTGCTGGGAAGGGCCCTTCATTTGGCCCAGCCCCATCAGCCCCTCTGTGCCCCCTTCACAGTCCTGTCCGTGGTCTGGAGGCCTCCCCCTCTCCCCCAGGTGGCTGCATCACCATCACAGAGGCGGTGGAGGGGGGGTGTGGATGAGAGACCCCTGCTCTCTGCTGGGTCCTGCTCACCTGAGAGGCACAGATAGGACCTTAGGGGGGGTGAGTCCCAGATCCCAGGGACCCCTGACTCTTGCGGAGGCCCCTCCCCAACCTTGGCCTTCCTGATCCCTTGGGCCAGTAAGACGCAGTGGAAGGGGGCCAGGGGTTAAACCCCCAGAGGAAGCCTCTGCACCCATGGGTGCAAGGGGGCTGCCCAGAGGAGGGGAGGTGGAGGGAACCTGGGGCAGCCGAAAAGGTGGGGTGGGGCCTCCAAGGGCCGAGATCACCACTGATCCCTTAAACCAGGAGCAGATGGGGGCTCTGCTGGGAAACTGCCCAATGGATCGATTCCCCCCATGGGCTCCGCCTCTATCCAAGTTGGAGATTCCAGTTCCAGCTCTGGAAATGCAGCAGGAGCCCCCCATACCTCCACCCACACCCCTCTCCCAGCACCAGGGAGGCTGACTCTCCTCCATGCTCAGCAGCATTGCAGGATGGTCCAGCCTCTCGCTGGTGGGGGATCCTCAGTAGCCGCCCCACTTCGTGCACTGCAGCTTGGCACCGCAGCCCAGAGCCTCTCCTCCTTTGGCTCAGGGGTCCTGGGAGCCCAGATCAGGGAGAAAGGGGCCCCCAGGGCACATCAAAACTTACCCGGCAGTAAGCCGGAGCCCAAGAGCAGCAGCAGTGGTGGCAGCAGCAGCGGCAGGGGCGCCCCAGGGCCCCCAAGCTCCATGGCGCACAGAGCGGGATTTCAGCGCGGGCGGCTCCCGGCTCCTCGGCTTCCCCTTTCCCGCTCCAAGGCCCCCGTTCACCCAACTTCATGCCCCGTGCGGCGGCTGTTCATCCTCTGCCGGCTCAGCTGCTTGTCCCGGGGGCGCGGCAGCAGCGTGCAGGAGCTTGAGGCTGTGGGCTCCGCGGCGCAGCCTCGCCCGGATCTGCCGCCTCCAGCCAGCGGGGAGGGGGTAGTAGGAGGAGGAATGGGCGGAGGAGGGATCAGGGGAGCGGGGAGGGACACTACGGAGGGGAGGAGGGGACGTGGAGGCTGCACTTGGCCCTGAGTGGGGATGGTGGTGAGGGTGTAAAGTTTCCTGGTCTTCCCAGGGCTGGGAACGTGGGGAGCCCCAAGTGGGGACCTCATGGTCACTGCGCGCACTGAGGGATCCCAGCGCCGTCTGGACCCTGCCCCCAGCCTTCATCTCCAGTCTGGGCCCCCTCTGCCAGCCCCAAGCAGGGGGCACGTCCAGGGGCCACGTGCTGAGGAGGGCGCCCCACGTGGATCGCAACTCCATCACCCCACCCTGCCTTGGCAGGACCATTTATGGTCTAGAAATCACTCTTCTTCCTCAGCAGGTGCTGGGAAAGAACCCACTCCACACAGGCCTCTCCTGCCCTCCCACCCCGCGAACGCCAGGCATTCCTGGTGGACCAGAACCCCTAGCTGCCTTTCTGCAGAAAGGACCTGATGCTGTGTCCACAGGCTGTCCTGCCCTGCACCCAGCCCCATGGACTGCAGGCATGAGGGCAGGGACCATCCACCCCTCAGTGGGCAGCAGAGGATGGCTGGCCCTGTGCCTGGAGAGCAGCTATGCAGCCGCTCCTTGCTGGGGGGGTCCTGAAGGGTTTGCCACCGGGGAGGTGCATGAGCTACAGGCCCCAAGGAGGGGCTCCTCCTCAAGTGGGTGCTGGCTCAGAGCTTCCCAGGAGGAGGAGGGTGAGAGCCCTCCAGAGCCAGGCCCAGCCTTCCCTGTCCTGCAGCCTGCACTGAGCCACTGGAGACTCTAAAGTGGGGGCAAGAAGAGGCTGGAGAGGCCATGGCCCTGCACTGTGCCTCCCGCCAAGTCCGGGCTGCTTTTGGCAGAACATCCCTCAGAACACCCCTGGCTGCCTCCACCCAACAGGAGCAGCCTCCTCAGCTCCCAGCCTCACCCCTGGCCTCCCCTGACCGCCACCCACACTGCCTCAAACACATGCTCTGGGACCCTCTCCTCTTCCCCCACACAGAACCATCTGCCCAGTCTGTGGGCAGGACCTGAAATCAGGGCTTTCAAAATCCCTCAGCCCCTGAGCAGGACCAGCTCAGCAGTGACGGTGGCTCCCTCTGTGCCTTCCATGGCGCTGGCCCAAGCTGCACAGATGTGCGGGCTCTCTGGGCGCCCATGGCCCCTGAAGGTGGACTCTTTCCTTACACATGTTTTACCTGAAACTGGCACAGACACATGCAGAAGTTTGCCCAAAGTCACACAGCCAGGACTGAAAATCCAACCCAAGGGCCCCGACTTTGGGGTCTGTAGCGGCCAGGCCCCTGCAGAGTGTGTCCTGGGATGGCCCCCAGCGCCTCTCCTCCTTCAGTCTGTCCTATGGTCTGGGGAAGTCTGACCCCCGCCAACCTTATCTCCACCAGGGACATTGACTCCTGTGGGCCTTGCTCAGCCTGTCCTCTTCTCCCCCCTAAACCCTCCTCGGAGCCAGACACGGCCTCCTTGGCATCCATGGGCCCTTCTGAGAAGGATGTCCTCCAGGTAGACTGCAGCCTTGGGCTGAGGAGCAGCTGGCTCTGGGGCTTCGCGCTAGGGCAGAGCAGGGAGCAGGAGAGGAAGTAAGGCCTGTGCTCCTGTGGGAGGCTGCAGCGGGACTGTGTTCCACTCCAGGCCTGACTCTCCTCCAGCTGCCTCGGCCTCCCTGTGAAGGGGCCTGTTGTGACCCTGACCAGCCCCCAGGACGGTGGGGCAGACCTGGACTCCTCACTGCAGCTGGGTGTTGTCTGTCTTGGAGGTTCAGGGCTGAGGGCCCCTGCTTCCCCTCCCTTGGAGTAAGTCTGCACCCTCCTGCCCTGTGTCCAGGTCCACTGTGATGCCCTTTGGACACATTCATGGTGAGGGCCCCCTTTGAATGTCGTCCTGGACCGGGAGGCGGGAGGAGAACATGGTGAGCAGGTTAAGTCCTTGGAGGCTCCCCGGAGGAGGTGGCACCAGGGAACACAGCCCTGGGGACCTGTGTCCATTCACAGCCAGATGCTAGAACCATCTGGGAAGTCTGCTTATAGTCCAGGCCCTAGCCCACAGGCAGAGACCACCGGGTCTGTGAGCTGCCCAAATCCGTGATTTCTCCCAACTATCTCCAGGCAACTCCGATGCAGACCCAGCCAAAAGCAAAGGACAGAAGGGAGCGGAGGGTGGGGGAGCAGGACACCTCTGGTCAGGGCTCCATTGGAGCCTGGCGCCCTGCTTAGGGAGGGCAGGGGGAGCTGAGGGTTGCTGGGCTGCATGTTGCTCAGGTCTTTCTTCCATCCTCCTTCACTGTCTCCAGCAAGACAGGCTTGGTGCCCGGCTTTGCCAGTCAAGCAGTCCTGGACAGTGGTCCTCACTGTGTCTGGTGGTGAGCTCGCCCAGAGCCCCACCAGGGCCAGCAGGCCCATCTCTCCCCAGGGAGAGACCAGGCTGGAGTCAGCTCCACCCTCCAGCCACGTGTCCAGGCTCACACACATCTGTCCAGTCTGGTTGGTTCTCCCCTCGGATTTGCTAATGCAGCAAGATTAATTAGGTCTAACTCATTAATTCCCAGGCCCCTCACACCCCACCTGCCCACTGGAAAGCGCTATCACTTGTCATCATGGCAGCCGAATAAGGCTCTTACTGCGGGGCCCAGAAGGGAGAAGCCCCAGTTCACAAGCTGATGAGGCCACTCCGAGGGAAGGCTGTGCTGGTCCGGAGTCCAGGGCTGTGTGTCCTCTTGGGAGAGAGCGGGCTCTGCACGCACCTCCCCTCCCCCAGCCTTGTCAGCACCGCCCTTCCAGGCGGTCACTGCCCAAGCGGACAGTAGCTTCTGCAGGCACTGCCTCTGAGGGGACCTCCTCCCTCCCTCTGCCCTCCACCCTCCACCCTGTCCCAAGGACATTTCCATGGTAACCAATTGCTGGCGTGCACAGGGATTCATGTAAAGGTGGGAGCGTGGCCGGCTGCACCAAGGAGGAAGGGAGGCGTCATCTGGGGCTCCACCAGCCCAGCCAGGACCTGCTGCCCACCGCCCTGAGCACAAGTGGGCTTCCTCCCAGCCAGCCCTTCTTCAGCAGGCCCCACCTTCAGGGAAGGAGCTTGGCCCCTCCTGTCCTGCAGAAGCCTTTGTCTCCCCAGGGCGACTGCGCCTGATGTACCTTCACTTCTTCCTTGTCAGTCCAACAGCCCTTTGAACACCAGACACCCCTGGGGAAGGGCAGGGAAAGCTGAGGGCTTCCCTACATGAATTTCCAGATGTTTCTTTTGCCCCTGCCCCATGACCACACTTTGATTTCCTTCTGGTCTCTTCACCACCAAATATCCCACTGGGTGCTGTCTGCTGCCTCCCCTGCCCACGTGGGAGGCTCTGGGCTGTCAGCAGGGCTGTGTATACACGTCAGATGCAGCGCAGAGGAAGGGAGGCATGAGGAGGGACTAAGCCAATGCCTGTCACGAGGGCGTGGGGAGGTGGAAGGGCTGTGTCCGGAGCAGGTCCTGTCCTGCCGCCCACTGGCCCCACCCCTCAACCGCACTCAAGGGGCTAAGGGGACCCATACTTGGGTTGGTCCTGAGCTTATGGGCAGGTGGTAAGAGGTGAGTCACAGAGCCCCTGAGAGAGGTGCCAAGACCATGTCTGACCAGGCAGAAGCAGGATGCTGGGGCCGAACACACTGGCCATCATCCCTGGGGAATGGTCAGTGGTGAACTGATGGGGTAGCCTTGCAGGGCCAGGCAAGGCCTCCCACCCTCCTCCACTCCGGCTGCCCCTGACTGCTGCTCTGGGCCTGGCGGGCCCCTCTGCTGTCTCTGGGCATCTAGGGAATATGGCCTGGACTGGGCTCAAACCCCTTGGCAGGGCACTGGGCTGGTGCTTCTGTGGGATGAGGATGCACTTTGCTCCTTGTCTGTCTGGATCTTGCCCTCCAGGCCCCCACACTGGTCCTCCAGGGCAGTAGGAATGAAGAGGTCGTGCAAGTGAATGGTAGCATGCAGGTCCCCAGGCCACCCTGACCCGCTCCATACAGACAGCACCTCCTGGGGGAACAGGTTCTGCCTCCCAGGCCGGCTCCCTGCTCAGTCCCCTCCCCCTGCACAGCAAGGAGACCACTGAGACCTAGGCTCCATCCATTTTTTTCCAGAAAAAGTTTGGGACACACTAAACTGCAAAGGAAATAAGAGGATGGGGCCAAGGCCTCTAGAAGCCAATGCTTTCCCTACTGCCCTCCTCTCATCCCAACTGAGATGCTTCCACCCAGGCCCTAGTGGAGCCACTCCTGCTGGATGTAGGAAACCACAAGGCTGGGATGATGGTGGGAACAGGGAAGGGGTCAGGGGAGAGGCCTCACATCCTTCAAAGCATCAGTTTGGCAATGTAAGATATTTCCCTGCGGGAGGCGTGGATAGTACATGGAGGAAGCAGGGCCAGCCCCCATCAGTCCCCTGAGTTCTGGTCCCAGCCCTGCAGCAGAGCCAGACAGTCCACAGGCAGGGCCTGCTACCAGGGCAGAGGTTCTCCTGGTCAGGTGTCCCTGGCACCCTGCAGTCTGGCCTGGAGGGACATGCTGTCCAGGGCCAGCAGCTGCTGACAGGTACCCTTCCCACCAGGCCCTGGCCCCATAGTCTTTACAGGCCCCAGGTTCCCTGTCCACGTGGCCTTGCCAATGTGACCACGTGCCTCACCTGGGCTTCCTGTGCAACTCCTTCTGGAGATTGATCTGCAGTGGCTCCACCCTCCCCGGCCCTGGCACCTTGTGCTGAGTAGTTATTCATCTATAAACACTCTCAGGAGGCTCCTTTGCCTGGTGAATGAGAATGCTGGATGCCAGGCAGGGCTCTTTCCAAGTCTGCAGTTGGCCAAGGGACAGCTCAGGGTGGCAGCTGCCACAGCTGATTTAAACCCCATGTGGCCTCCCCTGCCATGTGACCTCAGGCCAGTCATTCACTTCCATGAGACCAGTGCCCCAGCTGGCCACTGGGCAACTGCGGTAGAGGACTGTCTTGTGTGGTCAGGGGCTGTAAGGAAGCAGGGACCGGGGGTGGGGGTTCGGGCTCCTGGTGCCTAGCACACTTGGTGCCTGATCATCACTGGGGCCTCCTTGCAGTCCTGTGTTCTCAGGGGAAGGTCCCTGGGCCAATGTCTGCGGCCAATAGCTCAGGAGCCTTCAGAGTCCAGTCTCTACAGATCTATGGGCCATGCTGGGCAAGGCACAGTGGGGAGAGGGGGCTGGATGCCTGGCCTGCACCCCTCCTTGGGACCAGTTTTGTGGCCCCAGGGACCACAGCCCACGCCTGGCTCTGACCCAGGCAGCCCACTGAGGACCCAAGCATCAGTTTTCCAGAGGCTGGCCTGGTCCCAGCCCTGGGACAGCCTGGGTCCTGCAGCTGGTGCTAAGACGAGTGGTAGAGTCTCAGGCCTTGTGAAGAGTGGCATCCTGACAGACCACGGCACAGAAAAGCCCTTTGTTCCAGCCAATTGGCTGCCTGTGAATGATTTCCAGCCAGAGCCGCTAGGAAGCCACTTTTGTATAGAGAGGATCAGGATCGATGAGTGTGCAGCCCAGAGGGACGAGAGCAAGGGGTGGCCACAACCCTGCAGAGAGTGGGGGAGGGTGGCCTCTGAAACCCTGCACATGGCAGCTGCTGGGCCAGCGGGGGTTTAGTAACCCTCCAGGGAGAATGCTAAGTCCTGGTAATTCTCTCCCTCCTCCTTCGCCTCCGAGTCTCCTTGCCCCTCGTGTGCCCCCAAGCCTGGCACCAGGTAGAGAAGAAACCCCTGGGTCCACACAGAGAACCAGCCCCACGGGGCCTGTGGGGTGCCATGGCAAGGCCAGGCCACCAGCCAGGGCCAAGCTGCGGGCCAGCTCTCAGGGCAGACCTGGCTCCCACTTGGGTCTCGTCACGTATCACTGTGACCTTGCAGTTGGTGTCCCCAGCCACCCAGGGACCTCCATCCTCTTAGCACTTCCCAGAGGCAGGTATGTGTTCTGGAGCTGCCTGAGTTGCAGGTTTGAGGGGCTCAGGTTGCCCCCCAGGGCATGGTAGAGGCCACAGGCCATCTGCTGGGCCATCCCAGAGGAGGGTCAGGGCCCAAGCCAAGCGTTGGGCACTGCCTGTGAAGCCCCTGGATGAGGGTCCCCCAGGGAAGGAAGAGCCCCTCCTGGGGTAGAATCAGGACTAGACTCTCAGATACTGCCCCCTCCTCAGGGTATCGGGAGAGTCAGGCTCAGGGGTCCTATTCCTGCAACTCCTGGGCAAAGGTGAGGCCCCTCCCTAGCCGTGCCTTCCACCCCAGGCTCAGGGCTCCTCTGCCTTGGATACGTGAACTGTGGCGTGCCAGGCATGGGACCTTGGACATGTCTTCACAGCCCTCTGGGCTCAGCCTCTCCATGGTGAATCGGGGTGCTTATCTAACCATCTAAAGGAGAGGAGGTGCTGTAGCTACAGAAAGCTCCTTACCCCAGTCAACATGGGATCAGAGCGGGGACCCTGGACTACTTCCCCACCCCCACTCTGCTGAGACCTCCAAAACTTGCCACTGGCCCCCTGGAGATCAGCACAGCTCCTGGGAGCCACATGGCCACGCTGGAACCTCCCTTCTGGCCCTTCAGGGCAGTTTCCTAGGGACCCATGACTCATAAACAGGCTGGAAAAGGCAGCAAAGTGGGTGTCCACATCAGCAGGCAGGACATCTGTCAGGCTGCAGAGACTGGGCAGGGACCAGATGGCTGCCTGGCTCCTGCAGGGGTCAGCGGTGTGGTGATCTCTCTGGGACTGAGCTGACTGAGGCCCAGCTGTGGGCAGGAGAGGAAGCACTGGGCAGACTCCTAGCCTTGCCCTCAAAGCCAGTAGGATGCATGGCTGCAGAGCTCAATTTCCTATGTGCATCAATGGGGTGTCTGCACAGTGTGTGCATGCGAGCAGGGTGTGTGTGTGCACAAAGGGTATGTGCACGGGGTGTGTGTCTGTGGGGTGTGGTGTGTGCACAGAGCATGTCTGTGTGTGGGGTGTGTGCAAGGGTATGGGGGTGTACGGTGTGTGTGTGTGGTATGTGTGTGCTGGATATGTGTGCAGGGTACTTGTGTGGGGTACATGTGGGGGGTGCGATATGTGTGTGTGGTATGCATGTGCCCGGTACGTGTTCAGGGAATGTGCACAGGCAGCGGGCATGGCAGCTGTGGGACAGCTGGGCACTATTTCCCAACCTGTGGCCCCAGGGGCCCCGGAGGCAAGGAACTGAGTGATGGTATGTCCCGGGGAGTACGAGGGGGGCTTTGTGTGACCAAGATGTCCCTGAAATAGGTCCCAGATCCATGGACACAGTGGGGACCCGTTGGGTTCTCAGGCTCCTCCTCACAGGCCTCCGTGCTGGGAGCCGGAGCCATGACGAGGTAAGAGAGCCCATGGGAGGAACAGGAGGAGCTTGTGGACCGAGGCCAGCTGGACACGCTCCTGTGAGCATGTGAGTTTCCATGAGTTTCTGCTGCCCTCACAGGGTGCTGAAATGCGGTTGGAAAGGGGAGGCTGACACTCCCTGTCCAGGACTTCTGAGCTGTGGGGAAGGACTCATTTGCAGCATGGAGCACTTTTTTCAATTTCTAGCATGTTCTAACATTTGTCATACCAGACGGATTGTCACAAACATCTGGAGTGACATTATTATCCTGTCACTCTTCTATCAAAGCCAAGGTCATCTTGCCAAAGAGAGGGAGCCAGGCCCTCTAGACCAGGTTTCTCTCCCCACTTCCAGCATCACAGCTCCTGGCCTCCTGGACCCAGACCTGGGGCACCAACACCTGGCAGCTTCCAGAGCCTCCTGCTGTCGCTCCTCCACAGAGTGGCTTCCCCCCAGCTCTGCCCACAGAGAATGTGCTCAGGGGAGCGCTAGCTCCTCATTGACAAAGATGCATCTACAAATAGCTCGTAGCTTCTCCAACCCAGAAACACTTGTCTCTTCCTGCATGAGCCCAGGAGGCAGGCAGTGTGTGCCAGGGCCAGCGGCCGCCTAGGCAAGCCTCAGCCACGAATATTCACAGTTCTGAGGCTGGATCTCTGCGCCTCCCTAATTACCCCAAATTAAGCCAATCAAGGTTCCCTAGGCAGCACCAATGCCCAGTGCCAGCTCCCCTCCCCAGGTCTCTCTCTTCCTTCCAGCAGATGGGGAGATTGTGGGGGAGGCCTCGACTTCCCATTCTGGCCCAGCCCGGCTGTCCCAGCGCCAGCAATTTTGTTCCAACTCACTGTCCTCCAGAGCTCGTCCCTGACCTGTTCTCAGGGAGCCCTGGACTTTGTCCCAGTCTGGTGGGGATAATTACCCTGATGTCTGTTTGCAGAGTTTAAATACGATTTCTCAGCTTTGGAGATATGAGTTTGGTTGTGACGTGTTGATAGGCCAGCGTGTGTCCCTCCCTCTGGCTGAGTCCCCACGGGGATGGCTGTCTCCACTGCTGAGGGCCCAGAGGCCCTGTCCCACTGGGAAGTCGCACCAGCCCAACCAAGGGCTTTGCACACCAGTACAGGAACCTGCCCGTGGGGAAGGTCGCCACATACCAGGCACCTGGATGTCGCCAGGGGACTGGGCAGGAAGGAGGGGTGTCTCTCAAGCTGAACATGGTAGCGCAAATCTGTAATCAGAGTACTCAGAGGCTGAGGAGGAGGACCTAGAGTTCGAGGACACCCTGGGCTACACAGGGAGTGCAGGGCATCCTGGATTACATAGCAAGACTGTCTAAAAATTAAAAAAAAAAAAAAAAAGATGGCAGTTCTCCCTGTACTTGTCACTGAGCTGGGGCCAGGCTGCCCACAGGCCCTGTGGCACTGTACCCAGCTCCATCTTAGGGACAGGAAGACAAGTCGTGGCTCAGGAGCAGGGACCACGGGGAGGTGGGACCACAAGGAGGTGGGACAACGGGGAGCCAGGATCACAGGGAGGTGGGACCAGGGCCCGGCCAGGGAAGCCCCTGAGCAGGTAGACTGAGGAGCAGCTCTGAAGAGGGTACTGAGAACTCTGAGAGAATCACAGCTAGGCACAGAGGGAGCGCCTGTGATCCCAGCCACTCAGGAGGCAGAGGCAGGAGGATCGCAGGTTCAAAGCCAGAGGCAGCCTGTGTAACTTAGCAAAACTCTGTCTCAAAATAAAAAAATTAAAAGTTGGGTCTGAGGGGCAGCTCAGTGGTAGTGCACTTACCTACCATATGTGAGGACCTGGAGTCAGCTCCCAGCACTGCTAAAAACAAAATAATAAAATAAAATGGAATCACGGAATGCCAGTGCTGTTGGCGGTGGAGGTGGAAGGACAATGAGGCTCAGTTTCTTATTCTAGGGGAGGAGACCAGGCTGAGACATGGAACCCGGCAGGTCTGCAAGGGCCTCAGAACAGCTGCTGCTCTGGCCGGCAGGAGCCATACCAAACCCCAAGGCCTAGAGTGTGCAGGCTGCCAGCGCCCTAGTCCCACTCAGTCAGGCAAACATCTGGGCATCCACCAGTCCCACAGGAAACAGCCACGGCAGATCCTCCCCTGCATCCCAGCACTCCAGGCTGAGAGGACCATAGGGTGGAGGGAGGGGCAACTGGAGTCTACCTCACTCTGTCCTTGCCAAGAGGACACCAGGGGTCCACCCTGGCTTTCCCCTCTGCCTTCCACTCCCCACAGGAGCACAGTTGGTTCTAGAAGAGGCCATGCTGCTCCCTGCACCCTTGCCCTTGGCACAGCTAGTGGATCTCCACATGCAGGTCTTAGATAAAAGGCCACCTCCCCACAGAGGGCTCCCCAACCCTTCGAGGGACAGGGCCCTGCTATTCTTCTCCATTGGGAGACCTCACTACTATCTCCTCACACACTATGCAGCAACGGAGAGCTGCCCCGGCATCTGCCCTGGGTCCCTGACCCACAACCAGGACAGCGCCTGGGCACCTTGGAGGAAGGAAGGGTGGGGGGCAAGGTGAGAGGTGGTAGGAAGAGGTTTTGGCATGGTGAAGGCACTGTGAATTATTGGAAACAGCCTCCGAGCCAGGGGCTCCCACATGCCCGGCAAGAGAGCCGAGCTACTGCTGACAAAATTTAAAAGGAGGATCATGAGATTGACTTGCTTTCACCAGTACTGGGGGGATTGAACATAGGGCTCGTGCATGCTAGGCAAGTGCTCCACCATTGTGCTGCACCTCCATCCCCACCCCACCCCCATCTTATTTTTTTGAGTCAGAGTCTTGCTAAGTTGCATAAGCTGCCTCTGGCCTTGAACTTGTGATCCTGCTGCCTCAACCTCCCGAGTCACTGGGACTGTAGTTGTCTCTGTGCTCAGCTTGGTATTGACTCATTGTGTTGAAAATCCTGCCCTCAGAAATCTAGTCTGGAATCCCAGAAGGAAGACCTGCAAGCTGGGCTAAGCCATCTCTGTGCCCGGCCCCAAACTTCTCCCTTAGTTATGTGGTTCTGAGAGACTCTGGGGTCTGTGTGCCAGCTTTGCCCATGTTTCATTCCTGGTCTGGATGGCGCCAAGTGGCAGGGGCTTGGAGACAGCTCCCTGCGTGACTCGTGGTACAGCGAAGTGGCTCCTGGTCCTACCACCATGCAGCACTCACCTGTGAGCTTGCAGAGTCGAGGACAGGGGCCCTGGCTTCTTGCATCACCCTCCAGCCTGGGAAGGCTGATGGCCATGCAGTGACCACATTCAAGAAAACCTGAGAAACTTGGCATTGTGCATTTTGAGTTTCTGCCTCAAAGCAGAGCCCTGTTCAACCCCAGGCTGCCTTGAGCCCATCACTAGCCCAGCCTAAAAATTAGGCTCGTAAGCCTTCAGGCTGCACACCCAGAGGGCCCGCATGGACTACGCTGCTCCAAGGAGGGGTGGCAGGGTGGGAGGGAGGAGGCAGGACAGATCTGCCCCTTCTTGGCTGCGCTGCTGCCACACACTGCGGGCTCCTCGCTGCCTCCAGTGCTTGTTCTCATCCAAACCAAACTTCGCCAGGATGAACCACCTCCACGAAACTGGTAAGGTAGAGCCACAGGGCCACTGCTAATTAAGGTTCCTGTGCCTCTCCTCTCGGTTTAATTAGCTGAGTACCCCCTCTGCCCCAGCAGGCTCTCTCTGTCCCCCACAGAGGCACCCAGAGGCTGAGCCCAGGCAATTAGGAGCTGTGGCTCCTTCATCTCCTGAAGCTCCGGATACAAAGTGTGCGGCTCTCTGCTTGAGGCTGGGCTGCGGAGCTAAGGCTCCTGCACCAGACACTCAGATTCTACCAGGTTTCTATGCCCAAGGCTGTGCTTGGGGCAAACCCCTGGGAGGAGGTAGGCAGGTAGGCAGCATCCCCAGATCCAGCCAGCACTCCACCCTCTTCCCAGGGTGCCAGGGTCTTACCAAGGTGACCTTTCAGCCCTGCATAGAACAATATAAGGTCACAGGTGCCCAGGCCTGGAGTGTCCAGAGGTTGGACAGGGTACCCCTTGCACAGGGCTTAGGATACAGCTAGCATCCACCCTGGAGTCCTTGGCCTGGCCCTTCCCTGGGCCTCTCCTCCCCCTGCCAGCTCTGGGGCACTGCAGGCTGCGGCTCCAGGTGGAGGTGGTGACTTTGTTCTGTTCCCAGGACACGTCTTCAAAGGAAAGCTTGCATGATGGAGCTTCTATTTATAAAACAGAGAAGGAAGCTGCCTGGATGGAGGATGGGGGAGGTCGAGTCAGGCCAACCAGCCCTGCAGCCCCCTACCTCCCACTTCCCAGGCCTTTGCCCCCTCTCCTGCACCTCTTGCATGGGTTCTAGATGTTTCCCCAAAAGCCAGGACTGCATGGAGCAGGTGAGATGCCATCAGCTCTGCTGCTCTGACTCAGGAATTTTACTAATTTTCTAGAAGTAGGTGATGATTCAACCTCTTGATGGATGAGGTACTCCTAGACTCCTAAGTCCAGTTCCCCTCTGACTTCAACTACAGTGGTCTCAGATTTTCCTCTTGTATTCACTCCTTTTAATTTATTTTAATTCCATCAGTTAGAGAAGTATACTTTTTCCTTGGAAAAGATCTCAAGCAATCCAATAAAGGTAACCTGACTACAGCTGCCAGTGTCCCTACTCCAGAGCTGAGAGGTCAGCACATGCACCAGAACACCTCGGGAGGCTTCTCCCTCCTCATAACTCTCTGGCACCAAGGCGTGTATGCACATGTATACCTGTGTCAAAATTCTGCCCCCAGATAAGGCAGTGGAGGTACCAAGGTGCAAGGGTACTGCTGGGGACTGCTCCAGAGCTGATGGGCCATGGAGAAACACTTAGCTCTGCTGGAGGCTCCTAGCCCCAGTGGATTTCCAGAGCCTAGAACCTCTGCTATGTCAGCTACAGGTGTGTGACAAGGATAATCACCTCCCAGATCTGGTTCCAGCTCTCTCAGTATCTAAAGAGGAAATAGACAAAGGACCCTGGGCATCAGAATCTTTCATCTGATGATGAAGGTGACAAGGCTCTGGGGAAATGCTGTTATTGGTGACGACAGAGACAGTGATAATGATGATGGTAACAATGGCGGTGATGGTGATGGTGGTGGACATAGTGGTAATGGTGGCAATATTGGTGGTGAGGGGGTTATGGTGGTGATGGTTATAATGGTGATGGTGGTGATGGTGATGATGGTGATGACAGTGGTAATGATGATAGCGATGGTGATGGTGGTGATAGTGATGATAGTGGTGATGGTGGTAGTGATGATGATGATAGTAATGATGATGGTGGTGATGGTGATAATGGTGGTGATTGTGGTGATGGTGGTAATGATCATTATGTTAGCCAGGTAGTGTATTGCCATAGCAGAAAAACCAACCCAAACAAACTTATGGAGTAAACAGTTTATTAAGAAGCTGGGCATGGTGGCACACGCCTATAATCCCAGTGACTGAGGAGGTGGAAGCAGGAGGATCACAAGTTCGAGACCAGAGGAAGTCTGCATAATTTAGGGGGGCCTTGTCTCAAAAGGTAAAAAAAATGGGCTTGGGGTGCAGCTCAGTGGTACAGCACTTGCAAAGCTTGCAAGCGCAAGGCCCTGGGTTCAACCCCAAATGCTGCAAAAAAAAAAAAAAAAAAAAAGTGTACTAGAAGCTCACAGTCAGAGGATCAGCAGGACAGGTATGGCAGCCACAGAAGCATGGCCTGTGGCTATGATGTCAAGGCATGGCAGAACAGGAGGAAGAGAGACCAGAGATGTGGGTCTGGGATAAAACCTCCAAAGGCCTACCTGCCTCCCATGACCATTTCCACAAAGCTGTGTCCCAGCTTCCAAAGTTCCATGACTTCCACAAACATCACCACCAGCTGGGGACCAAACCCTAAAGCACGTGACCTTTGGGTGACATTTTATATTCAAACCATGACAGTGCTGGTGATGCTAGTGGTGGTGGTGATGATTAATGGTGATGCCGGTGATGGTGGTGGTCAGGATAAGTGGGTTCTAAATCCAGTTCCCCTCTGACTTCAACTACAGTGGTCTCAGTTTCTCCATCCTGTCTCCCTGTATAGGCATATCAGAGTGCTGGATGCACCCGGGAGTTGGGAGGCACCTCCAGTCCCAGAACCTCCTCACCATCATAGCATCACATGAGCCAACATCTGATAGGCACCAGCAGCCACCACATGACCTTGTTCCTGGAGGGATCAGCTCATCAGCTTCAGGATCCCATCTTTGATTTTGCCTTGATAAAGTCACTAATAGTGATACTGATGGTCACATACCACATGCTGGACACTGTGCTCTGTGCTCTGCTCACATGATTTGTTAATGACAATAACAATTTATTTGCTGCTTATTAGTTTCCAGGCCCCTCTGCTAAGGGTAGATTTCTGAGCAGAAGATGATTCGCCCTATGAAAGGCAAGGACTGAAAGATTGACCACCAGACTTTGGTCCAATGCCAGCTCAGGAGTAAGCTGGGACGTTGGAGCTGGTGACCAGGCTCAGACCATCACCAGCCAGGGTCAGAGGACTATTGTAAATGGCACTTTTAACATGTTGGCTTTGGTTTTCAACTGTCTATTGTTAGCAAATAGAAACATAATGGATTTTGTATGCTAACCTTATAACCTACAACCTTACTAAATTCCTCTCTAGTTCTAAGAAGTTTTTAATGAGTTGCTTGGAATTTTAAATGTGAAAATAGTGATAATTTTATTTCTCTATTTTATATCTTTTCTTTTTCTTGCCTTATTATACTGGCTACAACTTCCAATATGATGTTGGAAAAGAGAAGTGCTAGGCAAGTGTCCACCACTGAGCTGCAATACCAGCATCCCCACTTTTTGAAAAAAACTGAGACAGGGTCTTGCCACATTGTGCAGGCTGCCTCCAGCCACAAATCTGTGATCCTCCTGACCCTTACTACCCAGTCTCTGGGGTGAGAGGCATGTACCACAGCACCCGGCTTGGGTTTACAACTTTTGCATCCATGTTTATAAAGGAATTTTGTAATTTTCTTCAAATTTTTCTGGTTTTTGTAATCAGCAAAATAATGTTTTCAAATGAATTAAGCAGTGATTTGCAGCTGGAAGAGATTCTATAGATTGCATTGTCATTATTTTATTCCTAATGTGTTTGAGAATTTGCTAGTGAACCTACCTGGCCTGGAATTTTTTTTTTATTTTTTTATTTTTTAGTTTTTTGCTAGAAAAATTTTCACTAAGAATTCAATTTATTTAACTGCTAGAGGACTGTTCAGGATATCAAAATTTTTGGATGCATTCTGGCAGTTTGTGTCTTTCAAGGAACTGATTCATTTCAACTAAATTTTCAAGTTCATGTGCACAAAATTGTTTGCTGTGTTCCCTTATTATCGCTTCATGTCTGCAGGGTTAATAGCAATGTCCCTTATTTCATTCCTTAGAATGCTAATTCTTCTCTCTTTCTGGTAGTCAATCCATCCAGAGGTATTAATTTTATTGATCTTTTTCAAAGAACCCAACTTTTTATTACAATTCTCAATTTTTTCTTATTGACTTCTCTTATTAGTTATTATTTCCACCTTCTGTTTGCTCCAGGGTTACTGGACTCTTCTTCTAGTCTTATAAGGTGGAAGCTTATATGGCTCTTTGAGACCCTTCCTTCTTGAACATAAGCATATTAATGCTAAAATTTTCCTCTGCACACTGCTATAGCTTCATGCCATGAATTTTGATATGTTAGACTATTACTTCCATTTAGTTAAAATATATTCTAATTTCCTTTGAGATATCCCCTTCAACTCATGAGTTATTTATAAGTGTGTTGTTTAATTTATAAGTATTTGGAATTTTCCAGATATTTCTGTCATTGATTTCTAGGAGAATTCTGGTATAGAGTGAGAACATGCCTTATAAAATTTCAACTCTTAAATTCGGAAAGTTCATTTCATGACTCAGGATATGAGTTATACTGGTGAATGTGTCGGGTGCATGGGAGCAGAATGCGCATCTTGCTCTCTACATGGAGTGTTCTAGACTGGTCAGCCAGGTTAGAACAGTTGATACAGCTGTTCAGGTCTTTTACACCTTGATGTCTTCTGTCCTTTTTTCCATCGATGACTGAGAGAGAAGCTGGAGCCTCTGACTTGTCCCTGTCTGCCTTTCTCCCTATGGCTCGGGACTCTGACATGGAGTACAGTGCGCCCATGTTTGGCATCAACACATCTCCTGCACAGCAACCCTGTCTGAGTGTGGTGTCTCCTCCACCACTATCTGAGTCTCCTCCCCTAATGTCATTAAAGTCACCCCAGATTTCTTCTGAATGCTGTTTCCATGGTATATCTTTTCCCACATCCTTACTTTCAATCTGTCCATATTATTATTTTTACAGTGGGTCTTGTTTTTTTATCCAGCTGTACAATCTCTGTCCAATTTGTATGCTTACACACTTGCATTCAATAGAATTGGTTATATGATTAGATTAAACCTATCATTTTATTTTTTTCTGTTTTTATCCTCTGTATTTTGTTTCTGTTTCCCTTATCTTGCTTTCTTTTGGTTGTTTGGAAACTTTTTGGTATTCCATTTTATTTTATTTATTCATTGCCTTTTCTGTCTCTGTTTCTGTATACCATATGTACTTAAATCTAATTCACAACATTTCAACAGTTTTAGATTAGATTTAGATTAGAATCATATGCAGAGTGGATTTGTGGATGAGAGCTCTCATTATTTGCTCTCCACCACAAATCCAGGGCTGGGATTCAGTTCAGCTGGTAGAGCACAATTCTGTAGTGTCTGAGGTCACAAGTTTGATTCACAGCACTGCAGAAAATGGGAGAAGGACATGGCAGTCCACTCCCAAGGCAATCTCAAAACAACCAGTCATTGCAAACCTTGTAAGGGTCACTATGAGTCAGACACGACTTGATAGCACCTATCAACAACAGCCACCAATCTAATCTGGAAGTGATTCTAATCCACATCTGATTTTTTAGTCCTCTGAAACTGTTGACCCTACATTTCTGTCAGCTTGTTGTTCTGTGGGGGCCTGCGTGTTGCTGTGATGCTGAAAGCTGTGCCACCAGTATCTCAGATATCAGCAGGGCCACCCATGGTGGACAGGTTTCAGCAGAGCTTCTAAACTAAGATAGACTAGGGAGAAAGACCTGGCAGCCCACTCCTGAAACAATTAGCCATTGAAAACCCTATGAATAGCAGAGAAGCACTGTTTATATAGTGCCAGAAGATGAGCTTCCCAGGTCAGAAAGAATTCAAAAGATGACTGGGGAAGAGTTGCCTCCTCAAAGCAGAGTCAACCTTAATGACAGGAATGGAGTAATGTCCCTGGGATCTCCATTTGCTAATGTGGCATGAATCAAAATGAGAAAAAACATAGTGACTGCAACAATGGGTTCAAACATAAAAAAGATCATGTATATGGCACAGTGTTGAGCAGTGTTATACATACGGTTTGTTCTGTTGTACATAAGGTCGCTATGAGTCAGACCCAACTGGATGGCACCTGACAACAAAGCTGTTGAAAGGGTGTGGATTAGATTCACGAATACACAGCAGTTTTTACTCTAGGGATTATAATGTTGCATGAAAGCCAAAAGGATGCAAAAAGACCAAAGGAAGGATCCCATTAAGCTAAGCTTTGCGAACCTGAGTTTATCAGGGTTGCCTACCGGGTGTGGGTGACCCCAGGGCAGCTTTGAGGTACAGCTCCAAGGGGAGGAACCAGCAGAGTTCCCACCAGGGTCAAAGCCCTCCTGGCACTGAGGTTTCTCACAAGAGCAAGTGAGGCTCCCCAGCAGCCCCACCCTCAGCCAGTTGTCATCTCTTGTATAATTTAGCACCAGGTGCAACCAGAGCAGAAGGGGCTTGTGACCGGCAACTCCGAGGGAGTCTTGTGGAGGCCCTTGGGGGTCTCACGAGGGTCTTAGACTCTCTTCCCCACTCCCTCCAAGAGGGAATGTCAGTAGCTCCATTGCCATTACCATCGACCTAGCCATGCTGTGCAGTTCTGCTTATTTCATTGCCATGGCTGAGAGGCCAAGGTGCCTGGGTCATTCTAGGGGCTTTGTATCAAAATGGTGGTTGTCCTGTCCACCTTGGAGGACTCAGCTACACCACAAATGTACATATTAACTTCTTAGTCTGCTCAGCACTGAGATCTAGCCCCTTCAAGTGCGATGCACTTGCTGCCATCGAGGTCTCCACGTCACCGTTGTCGTGTTCCTTCACGTAAGTAAAAGCCCACAAGACAGTGCTGACCTTTGCATTCAGCTGCAATATTTCTAATAGTTTAACAGATGAAAACTGGCCCCTTGCTCTTCCCCAGGTACTTAACTCCCATTGTTCTTCCTTGGTCACCAGAGTTTCAAATTTCTCTCTGACCTCATTTCCCTGCTGCTGAAGAAATTCATTTGGCATTTCTGCTGACAATGGATTTTCTTAGATTTTCTTCATCTGAGAATGTCTCTATTTCACCTTAATTCCTAAAGGATACTCTCATAGGATATAGCCTTCTGGGTTGATGATTCTTTTGCTTTCATTGTTTTGTTTTGTTTTAAGACAGGGTCTTGCTATGTAGTCGAGGCTGGCCTTGAGCTGACAATTCTCCTGCCTCTACCTCCCAAGTGCTGGGATTACAGGCATGTGCCCCCACACTTGACTTCTGGGTTGATCATTCTTTTCTTTCATCAGTTTGAAAGTTTCAGTCAATGTCTTTCTGGCCTTGTTGATTTTCTGTGAGAAACGTGAAGGTGTTACTGGGGAGTCCAAGTCCAGGTATCTGGCAGCAAACCTTGGTTTTCACATTCAGCATATAAAAGAATCTATACCTGACACAGAAGTCATAGTAGAGAATATAGACAGTTTATTGTAAAAGAGATTGGGGGTTGAACCCAAGGCCTCACTTGTGCTTCGCAACTGCTCTACCACTGTGCTGTACCCAGCCGATTAACTTTTACTTTTTCTTTCTTTCTTTTTTCACTTTTTATTTGAGACAGGGTCTCACTATGTTACACAGGCTGCCTCTGACCTTGAACCGTGATCCTCCTACCTCTGCCACCCTAGTCACTGTGATTACAGGTATGTACCACCTCACCGGGCTCATCTCGAATTTAAAGAAACCTGGAAAAAGTGCTTGGGGAAACCTCAGTTCTCTGGGTGAATTGGCATAAGGATATTCCTATTCCTTAGGGGAAGGCAAAGTCAGAGACAGCAGAAGAAAAATTAGGCAAGCTTTTTAGAAGGAAAAGTACTTTGGATAGGCAGAGAAGGCGGCGGGCCTGAGAAAAGGGAGAGGCACACCCCTGGCTGCTGGGCTGCTGGAGAGAAGAGAGGAGAAGAGCAAAGGGCAAGGAGGGAAGAGAAGAGAGAAGAGAGGGGACATGTTCCCTTTAGTTTTATTCAGACTAAGACATGCCCCATGTGACATCAGCCCTGGGCGCCCAGCTCCAGGCACCTTAAACTGATGTGATCCTTGAGTACAGGAACCTAAGCTCCACCTGGAAAAACCCTTGTTTAAAAAACTTTTGTGGCTTAGGGCGTATGGGGCCTAGGGTCTTTGCTTTGCAAAAGAGTTAATACTGACTACCATAGGTTGGATGCTGGACATTTTGAAATTATAAGACTCTGGGTCTTTTTAAATTTTGCAGACAATCTATTTTAGGTGGACAGTTGGCATGGTTAAGCTCAGGCCTCACATCCCTACCTTCCTTCTCCACAGCAGCTTGTTTTCAAATCCATCACAGTGGGGTCAGGTCAGCTCCAAACACACCTGCAGGACCAGCACCTGGGCTGAACTCCACTGGCCCTGCAGGAGCTTGGAGAGCCTGGGGCTTTGTCTCGGCTCTGGAGGCCTCATTTCTATGTGCTTTGGCCCCTGGAGTCCCCTTTTCCTGACCTGCTGGCTGGCAAGGCAGGGCTTGCGTCTCCTTCTGAAGTACCTTTTCCACAGTGGATCCGCTTTGGGATGAAGCACAAGAGAGAAAAGGGTAACAGAGATTTCCCCACTCTCTGGCCACGTGAGCCCCTGTCCCAGTTCCTCTGTCAGGGAGGACTCTTTCTGGGTCCTGCCTCCGCTGGCCTGGCTGCCACTGCCACAGCAATGATCCTTTAGGATAGGGCCTTGCCTTGGGGCAAGTCTGAGAGGAAAACCTCTGTTTCTCTGCTTGATGCTGGGTAATGCACAAAGAGGCTTATTTAGTTCATGATTCTGGTGGCTGGAAGGCCCAACAGCAGGATACTCACCTGTGGTGAGGACCCCTGGCTGTGTTAACATGGAACAAAAGGAGAAAAGGAAAAGATTGTGTGCAGAAGAGGCCAAGTAGGTGGCATGGCCTCACTTTAGAACAGCTCATTCTTGTCAGAACTAACCCAGTCACCTGAGAGCTACACGAACTCTTTCTGTCCCACAAGCTCATCATCTCTTGACAAGCTTCATCTCTCAATATTGTTCTGCAGGGTCAAAGCTTCAACATGACTTCTAGGAGGACAAGCTTCTTTTGAACCATGGGTCCCCCCAACACACCATCCTGCACAAGACCAGAAAGACAGACCCTCCTGGGGCTCCCCTGTCCAAGGCAGTGTGATTCCAGGACCCAGGATACCTTGGGCTAAGCTGTGAGTCATAGGAGGGAAATAAATGGGGAAAATTATAACTGCACTTGTGTTGTTTTGGGTTTTTATCTCCTTTCCAAGTCTGCCCGCTACTGCTTACTCTTCAGCATCATCAAACAGTTGCTTTTGCATCTTTTTCTGGGTTTTACTTGTCTGCAGATAGAGCAGGGTGTTTCTACCCCATCAGAACCAAAAACAAGATTCTATGTCTCTGCTTTCACCTGGTATATTATGTTGCTACCATCTTTAAAATTTTAAATCTATACTTATGCTTTGCTCTGGTGTGAATGCCTGCAGCTATAGCACTGTGGCATCCGATCCCATCAGATCTTGGAAGCTAAGCAGGATCGAGCTTGGTTAGTACTTCTATAGGAGACCACCTGGGAACACCAGGTGTTGTAGACTTGGGAGAAGGACCCAGCAACCCACTCCCAAAAATCAATTCACCATTGAAAACCCTATGAATAGCAGAGAAGCCCTGACAACAGTATTTTGCCTATTGTACGTAGGGTTGCTATGAGACAAACACCAACTCAACGGCACCTAACAACATCTGGTGTGAATCTGGAGAGACATCTTGTGTCTCTCCCAAATTATTATTATTATTGTTATTGTTATTGTTATTATTATTATTATTTTCTTTGTGGTGTTAGGGATTGAACCCGGGGCCTCACACATGCTAGGAAAGTATTCTACTACTGAGCTACATCTCCAGCCCCAAAATTTTTATATTGAAACTTAATGCACAGGGCAGCAGTATTGGGAGGTGGGGCCTCTCTGTGAGGCAAGGATGACCTGAAGCCTCCCAATGGGACCAGGGCCCTTGGCTTCTTCATTCCTCCCACCTTGTGAGGATATGTCCCAAATCACCTGGTGCCTTGACCCTGGACTTCCCAGTCTCTGGAACTATGAGCAATAAATTTCTGTTGCTTACAAGTTATCCATTCTAAGGTATTTTGTTATAGCATCCTGCATGGACTGAGTCCCTCTGTCTAAGAGCCAAATATGACATGTTCAGATTCTAAATCATAGTTCTACTCTATTCCTTTGTGATAGGTTTCCCAGTTTTAAAGATAGCAGGTCTTGGTGTGGTGAGGGTTAAGTTAACTTAAAGTACTTGACACATTATCTGACAGAAAGTGTTCAATAAACACTGGCAAACATCACCTCCACTGTGGTGTTGCTGGTGCACTAGGCAGCAATGCCTGCACTGGCCAGAATATCATCTCCATGGGGCCAAACACACCCAGCAAACCCCACCTCTCATTTTTGAAGAAAAGATGCCAAGGCCAAAAAATTTCAAAGAGCTGGGATCGAGTCGGAGCAGAACTGGGATTCAGCCTGTCAGGGCACCTCAGGATCCCTGCACAGCAAACCATATGGCCTCACTGGCTGCTGGGTCCTCAGGATCCCTGAGGGATCCCCTCAGCCTTCACTGACCACACCAAGGAGGAATGCTCAGCCAACAAAGACAGGAAGCAGATGGGTAGGCCAGGCCAGCAGCCTCTGTGCCAGAAATCCAAGCTGAGCAATTTTGCCAGCTGGTGGTCATTGACTGAGTTGAGGTCACTCCGAGTTGAAGCTGGTACCAGAGAAGCTCAAGCCACATGTGAGCTGAGTGGTGAGGGAGATGTGGGTACAAGAAGTCCACGGAGAGGTGGATGCTGAGGAGCCTGATGAGAACGGGGGAGGAAGGGTGGGAGCCTCACAAGGCTCTGGCTGCCAGGCCCTGGCTGAAATGCCTGAGGTGCCCAGCCAGGTGGGGTCCGTCCCCACAGACTGCCATCTGGCTCCTCGAGGGCCTCAGGAGAGCCTCTTCTCGTGATAGGAACTGAGGGGCTGAGCAGGTCAGTGAAGGTGCATCCTCCAGGGGAGGTGGCTCTAGGCAGCATGCCTTTGCCCAAGAGGCGCAGGTGAAGAAGGTTCCCTGAGGGGTCACTGTACCAGCAGGGACATCCCCATTGCCAAGAGGACAGCATGTGTCCTTCAAAACAAGCCCTGTTCCCAGCAAGACTGGCCCTAGGTACACACCAAGGCACATTGCAATGCGGCCTGGAGCCAGTTATAGTCGTCTCTGTAACCCCGTGATGCTGCCTGATGCTTAAACACCATAATCCTGTAACACAGTGCCATGCTACAACAATATAGTGGTATACTGCCACTATCTTCTCATTTTGAGTTGTGCCATGTCAGCAAATGGAGGTCCCAGGGGCTCTACTCCATTCCTGTCATTAAGGTCAGCTCTACTTTGAGGAGGCAACTCTTCCTCAGTAGTCTTTTTGATGCCTTCCAGCCTACAGAGTTCTATATTTGGCAGTGCTCCTCTGCTATTCATAGGATTTTTCATGGCTAATTGTCTTGGGAGTGGGCTACAGGGTCCTTCTCCCCAGTCTGTATTAGTCTGGAAGCTCAGCTGAAAACTGTCCACCATGGGTGGCCCTGCTGGTGTCTGAAATACTGGTGGCATAGCTTTCAGCATCACAACATGCAAGCCCCCACAGCACAAGCTGACAGACCTGTGGGGGTGCAACATTGTAGCGGTGTGTAATGCCACAACACCATTCACCACATAATGGTGTAATGGTGCAATGTAACCCTGTGTAGCACTGTGATGCTGCAGCAGTATATGATGTAACACCATGGAACACTGTAACACAGGGACAGTGTACAACAGCTGTAACACTGTGCAACACTAACACTGATGTGTGTAACACTGTAGGGCTCTACAACATCAAAATACTGCAGTGGTGTCATGCGGTACACCATGCAACACTGTGACACTGCCATGTGAGACTGTGTCACTGTGCCATACTGTGATACTGGAACACTGTGTAATACTGGGCTCTCCTGTAACCCCATAGCCCTGTGCAACACTGGTCCCCAAGAGGTCTCTCACTGTCACTAGGGCCTGCCTGTGACCACAGTTGCACTGGAACCATATTAGGCATGGGCTTTACAAAGACAGTGTGAGCTAAGGATGAGTGAGCAGTCCATCAGGCCACTTGGAACAAGTGACTGATCGTTGAACCTGCGGATCCTGGTTATACGAAACTGAACAGCTGTTCTGCAAAGCACTGACCTTTCTAGAGCTCCCTCCAGGAGTCAGATGTGCATTTCCCTTGCTGACTTGGAAGCAGAACTAGCTGGAGGCCAGAGGCCAAGGGAGAGACTGGGTTCTCTGTCCACTGTGGTCTCTAGGTGTTGCCTCACCCACCAGCCTGGCAGGAAGGAGAAACTGAGTGAGCCTTCTGGGATCCACATCATGCTCTCAGGCCACTGCGCCCCTTGTGTCCTGCTTTTTCCCGTTCAAAGACATCTTTGGAGCATGACATTTGGGTAGCAGGACTCTGCATCACCCCCAGATGAGTTTTCCATCCTCCAGCTGGGCAGCCAGAAGTGGGAAGCAGGCAGTGTTGTGCATGTCTTGCTCAGTGACAACACAGTAGTCACCCCAAGCTTTCCTAATGCTCAGGACCAAGGGGACTTCAGTAGCCAACACTCACAAGAGATACTAGGCCCTATGCAGCCAGGAACTGCCTCATGCGAAGGACAGAGGTCCAAGGACAGAGACCTGGGCTAGGAGGCTCCTCATCACAGCCACGCCTGAGCCTGCAGAGAAGGCAACCTTGAGTGACCTTGCCTGTTTAAGCCTCCTCAGAAAGTCTGTGTCTGCGGGAAACACTCGTGATCTGAAAGACGATGACTGGGGCAGAGGAAGTGAGAACACTGGTGAAGGTCAGGGAGGCCCTGGGGAAAGGCGTAATGACAGACATTCCTTGGTGATTATCAGGCTCCCCGAATAACTTTGTCACTGGTGCACTTGGCTACTGGGGCAGAGGCAGAGAAGCCCCCAGGCCAGGCAGCCCCAGAAAAGCCCTGACACGGGAGAACCCCAGGGCAGCTGGTTCTGGCCCCTGGTGGCCTGAGTTCAGTGGGAAGGAGGAGGGATGGGGCTTTCCAGGGGAGGGAGGGGCAGGAGCTGGTCCCTGCTGTGGGCAGCCCTCAGCAGGCCCTGGCTTCAGGCCTTAGCAGGTGCCAGCACATAGGGCCTGTCCCCTCGGACTGAGCCTCGGCCAGCACAGATCCCTGTGGGAGAAAAGAGCTGCATGCTGACACCTGCCATTCAAACAGTGGTGGGTGGGTCTGGGGGCAGAAGCGGGAGGCTGCTGCTGAGGTGCCAGGTCCCTGTGCCTGGCCCCTGTATGTGGGGGAGCTGTACCATCAAAGGACCACAATGCTGTGGCTCTGCTGGGATGAGCTACCCAGGTCCTTTGCCTGCAGAAATGCCCAGGCTCAATGCAGCATAAAGCAAGGGAACTTGTGCCAGCAGAGCCCACCTTGTGGCTGTAGCACTGGGACCTGGGGGCCTTGAGAGGCGTGGGACTACAGCCCCTCCTGGCAGGGTTGGGTCAGAGGAGCCCCTCCCTCCCTTCAGCTCATTGCCAGGGATCTGGAGAGCTGGGTTCTCCCTGGTTATACGAACTCCTCTCACTAGAGAATAAGGAATGAAGGCTGTCTGTCCCTCCACGTCCCTCGGCCGCCCAGGTTGCATTCATAGACTGCAGTCAGTAACCAGCACTTGTCTGGCTTCGTCCCTGCACACGAGCTGGGAGGACACAGAAAGCCTTCTGTCACACTGTTGATTTTGCTGGGACGATGCTAAATACACTGACAGGTTTGTGTGGACACAGATGGAGGACCTCATGGGTGAGCTTTCCCAAGCATCCCCGAGCTGCACCCTTGGCCAGGACACGTCCCCCGCCTTGCCCTGTTCTACTTGGGAAACTCATTCATCTTTCATCACCTCATCTCGAGACCTTCTGAACCATCCCCCACCCCAAGTAGCCTGTGCTTGTTTCCATAGCAACTGCATGTGCCTCTCCCATCCCATCACTGTGAGCTCTCTGAAGGCTTTTGGGCCTTGAATCCTTCAGGACAGGACAGGGTAGGGGAGCAGCAAGGGACACCTGCATCAGACCACCCTCTGCCTATGCCTCCAGCCATGGCCTCTGTCCCCTGAGTATGTCCTGAGGTGGGATTATAGCACCTGAGGTCAGGGGAAGGAGCCAGAGAGAGAACTCACTCAGTGACCACACCCTCCCAGCAGCTGCAGGCACTTTAGGACTCTGGGAAGCTGTTGCCCTTTGTCAGGGCCCTAAGAGCCGCCCTAGATGAAGCAGCTCAGGCATGCCAGCTCCTTCTTTTTAAACTTCTTCATCATCATCACCATCATTATTATTATTACTACTATTACTATTATTGAGTTTTGGATTTGTTTTTGCTTTTGTTTTTTGAGACAGGGTCTCACTCTATAGCCCAGATTGGCCTCGAACTCCCAATCCTCCTGCCTCAGGTTCTTGAGTGCTGGAATTACAGACCGGGCTACTGACCCAGAGTCTGACCTCAGGCTGGAGGGCAGGAGGCCCACTGTGTGCTGCCTCCTGCTGGCCTGAGCCAGAGAGGCAGAGAATGGGATGGCGGCCCCTGCTGGGCAGCTGCACTTCTGAAAGAGCCAGTGTACTGTGCAGCAGTGTCTCTTCTCAAGGCCAGGCACCTTCCTTCCAGCAGCAACTCTGTCAATATCTAGGGCATCCTGAGCCGGCGCTGGGTGAGCCGGCAGAGACTTTTGTTGGCTTCTGCTGGGCTTTCCCCAGAGGCCTATGAACAACTCGTGTCATTTCAGATACACCAGGCTTCACGTTTCAATTTCTGGTAAGATCATGATTTCTGATGCAAATTTCTCAACCCTCAGAAATTTATGGAACTCCTCTCACTAGAGAATAAGGAATGAAGGCTGTCTGTCTCTCCACGTCCTGGACCTCTCCAGCCTTTTCCTGCTTGTTTCTCACTGAGGCTCTGAGCAACATGGCTGCCTCACCCTCCCAGCTGACCCTTGAGGAAAAGCAGTGGAGCCCCAGGTTCTGCCTGCCTCCTGGAGGGCACCGGGCCTGACTTGGACCTGCAGGCTGGAGGAGCTGGGAGCTCGGCGTTCCGAGGGCGTGCAAGGGCACCAGGTGCCAACCCACTCTGGATGAGGCCCTGAGAGTCACAGGGAGGGTGGAGGGGCCCACACGTGGGAGGGCCCATGGGGCTGTTCCCTGGCCAGTCAGTGCCCACAAGCCTGCCTGCCACCATCCCCACCTCACCACATTGGAGCCTGGCCTGAACATCCATGGTCAGGGTGCTCACAGGGGGTGACCCACACTAGACTACTGTGCCAGCTTCTGTCCCTACGTGCTCAGCTCGGTTCCAAAATGTAAGCTCACGCCAGCCGGTGGCTCAGCTCCTTTCACACTTCCTGCATGGCTTCTTCCCCTGCCTGGTAGTACCTGCTGGCAGGAGGCGAACGCAGATCCAGAACTGGAATGTGAGACAGCAAAGGGAAGCCTTGCCCAAGGGGAGCCGGAGGAGGACAGTGAGCCAATCCATGGCAAGGACCCTGCAGTGACAGCGCCTGCCTGTGCCTGCGCTTCCTCCACCTCCAGACACCTGGCAGCACTTCATCCAGCTGAGACCACAGCACCACCCTCCAAAGGAGGTTGGAGAGAGCGCACAGGTGGAGTGGGTCTGTTCTCATAGGCGGCCCAAGCCCAGGGGCAACTTCATGGCCCCAGACTTTCAAGCAAGGAGAAAGAAAAAGATGGAAGTATGGGTGTGAAGCCAGGAGCCCTGGCGTGAGCCTCACACTCTGGCCAAGCCGATCAGCTCAGAGAATCAGAACTGAGGAGTCGCTGAAAGACACTGCAGCTCCTGCCAGCCCACTTCCCCTCCTGCAAAAACAGGCAGCGCCTGTGCCCTGCACTGTCTCCCTCCTGCCTGCTGCCTGCCCTGCCTCCAGGCTCTGCTGGCGCTGAAGGTGGTCCTGACACTCCAGGCCGCAGCAAAGGGCCCTGACAGGTCTTCTCCGTGGTGCCCACCTCTTCCAGCCACAGGGGGAGCCAGGCGGGGTGGAGGGCTTCCCAGGCAGGACCGACCCAGAAGGGAAAATGGAGGTGGAGTCCCTGGGGGGGCCAGTCCTCCAGGTAGAACTCAGAACCATGAGACCCAAGGTGCCAGTGTAGACCCAGCTCAGAAGTAACACTGCCTAATCCAGGATAGGAGACTGAAACTCCTACTGGATATAGATTTCCACAGGTCGCCTCCCCTCTGCACAAAAGTGCCCGGACCCAACAAGGACCAAGGCCCCAGCCCAGCTCCAAGCCCTCCACAGAGCCATTGGCTCCACAGGTGCCGCAGCAGCGCCACCTGCTGGGGGTTATGGGAGTAGCAGATGGGTGGGGCTCAGGGTGAGTGAGGATGCTGTGGCCACACTGCCTGCCGTGCATCCCAACTCCACCATGTCACCTTAGCTGAGGTGTCACCTGCACCCCAGCTGTAAGAATCCTGTCCAGGTTCATGCTGGGGAGGGTGTCATTGGAGGGTTTTGCTGGGCTGTTGGGAAGGGAGGCTGATAAGCCAGTGAGGACTCAGGACAGTGGCCCGGCAGGGAGGCACGTGCTGGGTTTGAGCTCAGGTCCCACCTTTGGGAGGGAGCAATACAGCCCCTGTGGTCCTGGCTCTTGGGCCTGGGATGAGCTCCTCGGAGGAGCATCGGGCAAAGGGGTCAGAAATGCCCCTCCACCCCTTCTCCCCAGGGGAGGTGCCACCTGACCCACCGGGGAGCTTAGTAACTCCCCAGCCCTTGAGACCCCTGTGTGAGTAAATGTGCTGTGTGCCCCATGCCAGCAGGACCCCAGCCCCCATCCCACTGTCTCTGCAAGGAGTTGTCTCCAGGCCCGGCCCCTCAGCATATGAGTCTCCCTCCCCTCCCTTAGGGCCTGGGTCCTGCGGCCAAAGGCATGTCCTCCCCCAGCTGCCCAGGACATCAGCATCCTCCCTCCCAGTCCCACTGCGAGCAGTCTGGTGATAGGCAGGACTCGCACCCAGCACTGTCAGTCTCTTCCTGCTGTGGCCTGACTGCAGGTTCCCACACTGCAGGCCTGTGGTCCAGCAGGGCCGTCTGACTTGCAGAGCCTTCTCCACTGGATTGTTTTTAAAGATGGAAAATATTCACCAAATTGTTCCTTGCTGCCTACAAAACAGAAAATTCATTTTCACATCCTCAGCCGCCACAGGTTGGGGGACTATCTTCTGAGGCTCCTGCCTGGTCCCAGGGGCTTGGTGCCCACCCTACACAGGGAGTTTGTCACTTCCCAGGCCTGCCTCGGTTCTTTGTATTGTTTTGTTCCCTTTGTGACAAAATAATTGATGATTTGTTGCTCGTTTAATTACCAAACAATGCATGGTGCCTGCAGCCATCCCAAGTAGAGTCACACAGAAAATGGGAAGAGAGAGGCCCCACGTCCCAACCACCTGCCAGGGCTCGGAGAGAGAGATGCCCCTGAAGGCTCTGGGGGCAGTGTGATTGCATCCCCACCTTCCCCTGCGGCTGAGATGGGAGACCGGGGTGCTGGGGCATTGGAATGCAGAGGGAGTTGTGGGGGGATCCAGGAGCCGCCTGGCCTCCCATTACCTTTTGTACCACCTCGGGTACACCTTGTTCTTCTCGGTGGATCAGCCCTAACACCCCCCCCCACCACTGCAGCTAGGACTGGAGAAATAGCTGTCCCAGGACAGCCAGGGCTCTTTGGCCCTCAGAGCACAAAATTCCATGACAGCTCTGGGAACATTGTCCTTTTGAGCCTCTGCAGGAGGCACCACAGCCAAGAGGCCTGGAGAGGTCAAGTCAGTGAGTGGCCAGCCATGCTGGAACCTGACCTCACACTTGGACTCTGCCCTTTCACCAGTGTGTGTGTGACCTGAGTTCCTGAACCTCACCATCACACACAGTTTTCAGAGTGAGGCGGACCCAGGCAATTGCCCTTTGTAAAATTCTCAATGGCTATCAGGCCACTTGGTAGGACTAAGGTCTCTGATGTTCACTCTCGAGCCCTGGGCTTCATGCTTGCTCCTGGGAGACTCCCAGTGACAGACTCCACTCTCAGCTGTCAGGGCCACTGTCCCTTGAGGCCTTACTAAATTGTCAGAGGACATTCTCCACCCTTCACCCTAGATCAATAAGGACCAAACAAAAATAAAACTGGGCACAGACTCTCTCTGGGCACAAAGCAAAGGAAAGACACAAAACCAGGAAGATATTGAAACAACCTCTGACCATCCAGACGCACCCTGAAGGCCAGACCAGTGGGACACTCAGGGGAGCTATACTCAGCCAAGCCTGCTCCCAGCTTGATATAATAAAACCTCCAACAAAACCTTGTGGCTAGTGCAAAGAGGACCATCTCCGTAGCTACTACCCTTCACAATGAGCCTGCTTTCAACCAAAGAAGATAGTCCTGGGAGGCAGGGTGATAATTGAAACCAGAATCAGATGTGACAGGTGTTGGAACTACCAGACAGGGAGATTAAAATAGCCAATAGTACTATGTGGATGCTCCCGTGGAGATGGCAGACAGGATGCAAGATGATAAGAGTAATTTCGGCAGAGATGGAAACGATAAGAGCCAGATGGAAATACTTCAAACAAAAATTCAGCACGAGTTAAAAGCATCTGCAGTGTGCAGTAGACTCAACATGCTGAGGAAGGGTCAGTGAAGGCAAAGATAGGCCAATGTACAGTAACCAACCTGGCATGCACACACATGTGGGTGAGCAAACAGCACCCAAACGCAGAAGAACTATCTAGAGAAACAGTGGCCACATTGTTCTCAAAGTTAATGATGGATAATGCACAACAGAGCTAAGAAAACCAGAGAACACCAAGTGGGACAAATATCAAAAGCAGCTGCATATGGCAACATCAGTTCAAACTCCTGAAATCTGAAGACAAAGTAAAGATCCAGAAAGACACACATATGCGTGTGCACGCACGCACACACACACACACACACGCACGCACTGCCTACGGAGAGTCAAGGGTGTGAGAACCACACAGACTTCTTGTCAGCAACCATTCAAGCAGGAAGCCAATGGAGTGACATCTTTACAGAAAAACAGAACTGTCAGCCCAGAACTCAACAGCCACCAAAGTCACCACCAAATATAAAGGCTAAAGGCTTTCTCAGGCAAATAAAGACAGGGAGTTCATCAGTCCCATATCTTCTCCCCAAGAAACTGTGGGCCAGGGGATTCTCTAGGAAGAAGAGACACGATATCCACACACACAAAAATAAAGAGTGCTGAAAATCAAATGAATCTAAAATAAAATTTATTGTTTTCTTATTTTTACTTACTCTTAAAGACATCTCATTGTCCAAAGCAAAAACAGAGCAACACATTTTGAGTTGATGATGCACATGAATGTAAAATATGCAATGATGGACAATAATGCAAAGGATGCAAAGGAGAATCTGGGGTGATTTTCCATTAACCCAACAGAAGACAAAAGAGAAAAGGGGGAAAGAAATAACATTAAATGGAACAAATCCAAAAGCAGCCAGCAAACTGGTAGGTTCTGTTTGTTTGTTTTGTGGTACTCGGAGGCTGACCACAGGGCCTCACACAAGTTTTGCCAGTGTTCTGGCCCTGCGCTGCACCCCCATCCCTTTTTCTTTCTCTTTTTTACATTTCTTTCTTCCTCCTTTCTTTCTGTTGAGACAGGGTCTTGCTGAGTTACACAGGCTGCTTCCAACCTTGAACTCACATCCTCCTGCTGCTGCCTCTTGAGTCACTGGGATGACAGGCCGCACTATTGCACTCAGATCAAAATCTCAGGTTTCAATACAATTGTGTCAAGAGTCACTCTAAATGAGAGTACAGTAAGGGACAGGACAATCAGGCAGAAGGTCAGTGGCAGGGCGGAGGACCTGAACAACACCAAGCAGCATGAGCTTGTTGACATTTAGAGCAGTTCAGTGATACAGAGAAATCCAACACACTCCTCTCAAGGGCACACAGGCATTCAGCAAGACAGGTCAAAAAACAAAGCCTAAAAAATTTAAAGGAGTAGAAATCATACAAAGTATGGTCTCAGAACATAAGGAAATTAAACTAGATTACATCGCAGCCACAAAATAACCCATGAAAGGAAATCTCAAGGAACATTTGAAAATACTTTGAAATGAAATGAAAATGAAAAGAACAACCTACTAAAATTTGTGGGAGGCAGATAAAACAATCCTTAGAGAGAAATTTATAGCCTTAAATGCTTATATGTAAAACAATATTTCAAATAAATAACCTAAGCTTCCACCTATAGAAACTAAAAAGGAAGAGAAAATTAAATCTAAAGAAAGTATAAGAAAGGAAATAGAAAATATTAGAGCAGAAAGCAATGAAATTGACAACAGAAAATTAACAATCAAACAAAAATTTGGTTGCTTGAAAAAAATTAAACTGATAAACCTTTGAACAGATTGACCAATTAAAAAGAAAAGAAATACAAATTACTAATATCAGGAAGGAAAGGGAAGACATCACTGCTGACACCCATCACTAAATGAACAGCAAGGGAATACTAGCATAACTCCAAATCCAATTCAACAACTTCGATGAAACTGACCAATTCTTTGAGAGACACATGGTACCACCCTTCCAAGCAGAAACACAACCAGAACAGTCCTATACCTGATGAAGAAATTGAATTTGTAGTTCAAATCTTCCAAAAAAGAAAACTCCAGCCCCATCTTGTTCTACTGGTAAATCTAACATTCGAGAAAAAATAATGGCAATGTCCCATAATTGCTTTCAGTAAAGAGAAACACTTTCAATTCACTCCCCTGATACCCAACATTATCCCCAAACCCAGCAGTACCATTAATGTCTGTGTTAGTCAAGTTTCGCATCACTGTGACTAAAATACCTGGCAGAACTTAAAGGAGAAAGGGTTGGTCTGACTCATGGTTCAGAGGATATCAGTCCACAGCGGGGGAGGCACGGGGGAGAAGGCACAGGGTTTGTGGTGGAGGACTTCACATCATGGCAGATGGAGCAGAGAGGGTCAACCAGAACAGGAGGCCCAGGTAAAACCTCAAAGCCCACCCCCCGTGACCTCCTTCTGCCAGCTAGTTTCCACAGCCTCGTAAAACGGCATTACCAGCTGCAGATCTAGCATTCAAACATGAGCCTGGGGACATTTTATATTCAAACCATAGCAATACCCAACATTGCCCTGATACTCACGTTACCCAGGTACTCATCATTGCTCCCATGCCCAGCATTAACTCAATACCCAGCATTAACCCAATACCAGTGTTACCCTAATACCTAGCATTGCCCTAATGCCCACTATTTCCCCAATACTCAATGTCATGGTTTGAATATGAAATGTCCCCTATAGTCTCACACATTAGGGGCTTGGTTGCCAGCTGACGGGCATCTGGGTAGTGGTTGGATCCCAATGGCTCTGACCTGATCAATGGGTTAATCCCTTGATGGGTTCATAATTTGCTGGCATTATTGGGAGGTGGTAAAGAGTGAGAGGGGGGTCCTGGTGGAGGAAGTAGGTCACTAGGGGCGTGTACGTGGGCTGTACCTTTCCCTGGCCCCTTTTTGTCACTACTCTACACTGCTTCCAGGCATCCACAAGGTGAATTGCTGTGCTCCACCACCCCTTCCACACCATGATGGAACCATGAACTAAAACAAATCCTTCCTCCCTCAAGTTGTTTTTGTCATGCATTTGGTCACAACAAGGACAAAACTAATACATCCAACATTACCTTGATGCTCCATTACATTTCCCTAATACCCAGCATTTTTCTAACACCCACCATTGCACTGATATTAAAACAAGAGCATTACACAATATGACAACTACGAATCCATATCCCTCAAGAACAAAAATCAAAAGTACTCAAAAAATCAATATATCTGTCATGGTTTGAACATATAGTGTCCCTCAAAGGTCATGTGCTGTAACGTTTGGTCTCCAGCTGGTGGCACTGTTTGTTGAAGGTGTAGAACAGAAAGTTGGCCGACAAGACTCAGCTTTGAAGAATTGGTCACTGGGGAGCCCGGCACGATGGCGCATACCTGTAATCCCAGCGGCTCAGGAGGCGGAGGCAGGAGGATTGCAAGTTTGAGACCAGAAGCAGTCTGTGTAATTAGCAAGACCCTGTCTCAAAAAGTAAAAAAAAAAAAAAAAAAAAAAAAAAATGGGGTGAGGATACAGCTCAGAGGTCTAGCACTTGCAGAGCATGCAAATGCGAGGTCCTGGGTTCAATCCTCAGTACCGCAAAAAAAAAAAAAAAAAGAATTGGTCTCTGGGGATGGACCTTAGGAGATTTGTATCTAGACCTGTGGTTCTAGAAAGCTCTCTGTCTCCTGCCCCAAGATGGTGTGGCAACATCTGACACACGTCCTGCCTGTGACCACCTTGCCTGCCTTGCTGCCATTATGGGTGGAACCTCTAAATGTGAGCTCCCAAAAATATTTTCTTCCACAAGTTTGTTTGCTGTTGTTGTTGTTGTTAGGTGCCATCGAGTCGGTATCTGACTCATAGTGACCCTATTTACAACAGGGGAAACACTATTGTCAGTGCTTCTCTGCTGTTCATAGGGTTTTCAATGGTGGATTGATTTTGGGGAGTGTGTTGCTTGGTCTATCTCCCAAGCCTACAGCACCTGGTGTTCCCAGGAGGTCTCCCATCCTATTACTAACCAGGCCCGACCCTGCTTAGCTTCCGAGATCTGATGGGATCAGATGCCACAGGGCTACGGCTGCAGGCCAAGTTTGTTTAGAATGTTTTTTCTGCTATAGTGATAACAGCTGACTAATACAATATCAAAATATTATAGCCAATTCAGGTTTATTCCAGAAATAAAGATCAGTTTAATATTCAGAAACCGTTTGACATACTTCAATATATTAATAGACTAAAGTAGAAAAATACATCTCAAAGATGCAGATAAAATAATTTACAAAATTTGATTAGCCCTCACAATCAAAACTTCTGGCAAACGTGAAGTAGACTGGCTTTCCCACCAGCTCCAAGAAGCATAGTACAAACCCTGGTCATCGGGGCTGCACCCCGACATCAGGCTGGGATTTGTGCTGCCTATAAACCCTGAGACTATATATCTGCTGCCATACAATGAACTACTCCAAACTTATGGGTTTAAAATATCTATAACCTTTTGTTCTTTCTCATGCTATAGGTCCAGGGTATGAGCAGACAAGGCAGGGACAGCTGGTCTCTGCTCCCAAGGTGTAGGTACTCAGCTGGCAACTCAAATGCTGGGACCAGAGGCATCTAAGCCTCCTTCGCCCACCTGTGGGCAGTTGGTACTGGCTGCTGGCAGAGACCTGGGCCAGAACCAGAGCACCCTCATATGACCCCCAAGTGGCCTGGCTTCCCCACAGTCTGGAAAAGGAGCCAGACAAGAGCTGCACTGCTCAGTGCTGGCCCAGGATGTCAGGTGGTATTGCCCTTGCCTTCAACAAGCCATTCCAGCCCCAGGGTGGGCGCAGTAGACCTGCCCCTGTGGCTGGAGGACAGCCCCGGTGCCATTGTAAAGGACGCTCACATCAGTCCCGGCCCATGTGGACCCTTCCTGACTCTGCGCCATCTGTCCATTTTCCTTGTGCCAGGAGCCGACAGTGGAGGAGTGAGGGAGAGGTAGGCCGTCCCTGACAGGAAGACAGCCTCCTCACCAGATGCCCTTCCAGGAGCCGGCCTGGGGGCCTGGCTTGGTGGAGACCTGCATGGCGGACGATGAACATGGCCATGGCAAAGGAGGGCGACGGTGCTGGCCAGACTCTGGCTCTCAGGGTGATTCTGGAGGGTTAAGCCTGGCGCACCAGGACCACAGCAGCTTCCTCATCTCCTCATCCACTGTCCTTGGATCCAAAGGCCTACACGCAGCCTGGCTAGCACAGGCCAGTGTGCAGCCCTGAGGCAGGGGCTTGGCAGGAACCTTCCAGTCACCCTGGTCCAGGAAATGCCCCCAACCTCCTCTGGGAGGCCAATGAAGCTGTACTGATGACCTAATGGGCAGGGACCAGGCTCTACCTGGTCCACGATCTCCCAGTCAGTAGTGCCCTAGTGCAGATTCCTGAGCCTGGCTGAGTGTCAGGACCCCCACTGGTGATGCAGGAAGGAGCCCCTTCTCTGGGGCCAGGGTACAAAAGGGGGCTGAGCCAAGGTGGGGGCCTGGACCTCAGAGGGGAGGCCAAGGTGTCTGGTGGGGTGGGGTGGCCCTAGAGGCAGAGCCTGCAGTGGGGGCTCCATTTGGGGGCTCTCTGCAGAGCCTCTGACCTTGGCCCAGCATCCAGCAAGCCGAAGGCCTTGAAGGCTCTCAGCATCTGGTGGCCACACCCATACCACCAGCCTCTCGCTTGGAGTTTGGCATTTATCTGCACCATGAGAGGTTCAGGCAGCCCAGCCTGAGATAGCAGGTATCCTTTCTTGGCCTGAAGCAGGCACAGCAGGATCCATGACATACCCATCTGGCCATCAGGGAGGAATGGGGGACTGGACCTAGGACTCAGGGTGGCTCAAACCAGCCCAATGCCACGGGAGTGGCCGCTGTTGGCTGAGGGCACACCTGGCCTGAGCTGGCACTGGGTGGGGGGAGTAAGAGCTGAGTTGACCCTGACCTAGAGGGACTGACCTAGGGTCACTTCTGTGAAGTAAAGGAGGAGCAGGGTGTGGTCAGCATTCAGTAGGGAAAGGCTACCCATGATGAGAGCCAATCAGGGACCGTCACAGTGGATGACACCAAAAGAGACCAGGGGCAGGAAAGGCTGTCATGTCTTCTGATGAGGTGAGGGCAGTGGTCAGGATCAGGGAAGGCCCCTCCCCCCCATGCCCTGCAGTACAGGGCAGAGCCAGGGGGGTCCCTGGTCCCATGGCCTCCCTTGAGGATGGCAGCCGGCAGGGATGGGCCGCCTACCCTGCACTCCCTGAGGATGATCTCTGCTGGCAGCGGGAGGAAGTTAACATGAGTCTAGCCCCACAGACTGTCAGCCCAAGCCGCGCCCTTGGGAAATAGCAGCTCTGAATGTCAAGGAGGGGGGTCCCAGCGCAGCTGTCTGGGTCTGCAACAGAGCCTGTGCTGTTGCCCCAGCTCCTGGGCTAGAGCCAGGCCAACGCCTAGTGCGGGGGTGGGTTGGGGTGGGGGTCCTGGAGGCAGTGAGCCGAGGAGGCACAGTAGGGACATACTCCAAGCCCTGAGGCTTGGCCCAAGCAGGGAGGATCAGACAGGGCCAAGCCATCTGGCAGCAGTGGGATGGAGGGAGAGGCTTCCTTCTAGCAGGGCTGTGATGGAGCTGGGTGCAGGAAACACCAGAACATCAGATCCAGCAGGCAAAGTGAGGTCCCACCCAGGGTTGCCCATCCAGCCCCTGAATTCACTATTTTGAGCAGAGAGTGGATCCCGAAGAAAAGGCTGAGGGTGTTAGTGGACCACAAGCCCCCACGTGGCCTCACAAGGGGCCTCTTGTTTGGGATGTCAGCATGTGGGGTCTACAGACCCCTGAATGCTGTGCCCTGGAGTCTTGGATCTACCATGAGAGGGGTCTGGGAAACTGGGCTACTGAGCCACAAACAGGATGGGTGTGAGAACAAAGCCATCTGAGGGCAGTGGACAGGCCAGGGCAAACTGAGGCCCAGTGACCACCAGTCCTGAGGCACCGGGTTTGACCAGACACTCAGCCCTGGGCACCAGGTGGCACCTGAGGAAGGGGTGGGCACTCTGCTCACCATGCTGGGCACCACCCCCATCCCACCCTACTCCCCAGCCTGACCATAGGCCCTGGAAGGAGAGGGAAGCCAGGCCTCCTCCTTCCCTTGATTCCCCAAGGCCCCTAAAATGCATGCTGCAGGTGCTCCACAGATGCCCAAGGCCACTGCAGAGGCCAGTGGCCCATCTCTACTGCAGCTATCCTCCGGATGCCTGCGGTTTCTTGTATATGGTGCTAGAGGTCGAACCCAGAGCCTCATTTCATTTTGAAACTGAAAGAAAAAACAAAACCACTTTCACCTTTTATTAAAGATTTGGCCACAGCTGGGCAGGGGTTCCTGAGGACCCCATGGTACCTGGATTTGGGGGATTCCCTAGACTCACCCACCAGCAAGTTCCGGAGCCTGGGTGCCCAGGACATGAGCCCAGCTGAGCCTATCAGAGCAGAGGACATGGAGGCCAAGGAGGGCTGCCTGGGAGGAGGCCATCCAAGGGCCTGTGGAGGACTAGGAGGAGGACAGAGTTTGATGTCACTTCAGAGCTATATTCTTAAAGGAAGATATATGTCCTTTTCCCCCCATCCCACCCCATCCCTTCTCTTGGCTAGAATGCAGATGTAATAGCCTGGTTCCAGCAGCCACATTGGGCCATGGGGCACGATGAGGGAGGAAGTTATGTGCAACAGTGCAATAATATGGGAAGATTCTAGGTCCCTAGAACCACAGGACTGCCCAACACACCAGCCCATATGCCTCTATCTGGATCTACAGACAGTGGGAGACAAAGTAATTCATTGTTCAGGGTTTCTCTGTTAATCACAGCTAAAGTCTAACCCTAACCCTAATGCTATAGAAACTTCTGGTCACAGAGATGTGAGGCAAATGCTGTGGCAAGGAGATAACCTGTGCCCCTTTGTTCTGTGGCTGGCATAAGCCACATCAGCTGGGGTGGAGGCCACCGGGACCCTGGGCTGAGGCTGCTCACCAGCTGCCCCCATACTGCACAGGGGTCAGATGGCTGGGCATCCTCAGCCTTAAAGACATCCACAGCCCACAGGGCTGGTGCCTGCCACCAGCCCCCACCCCCTGGGGACTCTCCTGAGATGACCGGACCCCTACAAGCCAAGCAGGATGCCTGGGCAGGGACTGTAGGCCATAGCCCAGCTGCACCAACAGGTCTGGGTGCCAGTCCTGGGCCAGCCATAGCCTCAGTGGGCTGCTAAGCCCTATGGTGCCTCCTTTCCTGCTTAGCGGACCCTCCCCCCAAGGCCCAGTCTGGAGAGTGGCCAACTCCAGAGGGTAGTCAGCAAACCCACAAACCCTCACATACCCAGAAAACCCACGTGTCTGGGCCCTCACCAAGGACCAACAGGGGACAGCCTGCCCAAGTGCCCACCCCAGCCTCTGTCTAGCCCTGTTGGTGCCGGGGGCAGTCAGAGAGGAGGCCGAGGGCCTGGGCAGGAGCCAGAGGTGGAGATGAGATGGGGAGGGCAATGACCTGCTGGGCACCAGAGGCCAGCTGGGAAGCCTGGAGCACATCAGCAGCAAGCCAGGCTCTCAGCCAGATCCCTGCAGACCCGGGCAGCTGAGGCGACATCAGGACAGGAGGATGTGAGGTTCAAGTCCCCTGCCCATGACCCAGCTCCTTGGTGCTCACCAAGGGCAAGCCAGGGCCTCCCTCCCAGGACCCCACTGCTTCTGACCGCTGAGACAATATCTGTGCTGCCGAGGGCTTGAACAAGAAGCCTGCAGGGCTGGGGTCCTGGCCTCCAGAGTTGCTAGGGAAGGAGTTTCTGGTCTTCCAAGGCACCTGCTTTGTGGCCATACAAAGGCAGCCCAGAAAACTAACAGAGCCTGGGACTTGACAGCCAGGGTCAGGGGGCAGCTGGCTGGCCACCCTCCCCAGCCCAGCCCTGGCCAGCAGCCCACAGACCCATGTGACAGGAAGGAGCTCACACACTGCTCAGGTTGAGTCACTGCGTTTTACTAAGTGCACAGGTCCACTGGGCATCTGAGCTTGGCCCTGTGGCAGCAGAACTTTCCAGAACTGTCCATGTGTCCCTGCCACGAGACTCTGCACCCAAAGGCCCCTGAAAACCCACACCGGCCCATTGGCATGACAGGAGCAACAACCAGCCCATGATGTGTCCGTTAGTATCTTGGCTAATCCGCTAGAAAACTAGAGTTCACTCCCTGGGCGTCTGCCCAGAAGATGACGGTGCTCGTCGGGACCAAAGTGCGTGAGTGGCTGGCAAACACACTTGCCCGCGGGAAAAGGCCGGGTCCCGGAGGCCCGAGGGCACAGACGACACGGTCGTGGTGCACATCAGACGAAGGCATTATGAAGTATTCTTTGGAGCATGAACAAAGTGCAAAGACAGCCAAAGGCAACAGCGCGATGGGCACAAGACTGCAGCAGGCAGGCGAGAGACGCGGGCGGGTGCAGGACTCGGGTGCAGAGCCGATCCCGGGTGGATGGTGGAGCTGAAGGAGGACCGGCTCTGAGCCCCTCCGTGTATGATGACCCAGGACAGGCCCTCCTGCCTCACTCATCTCCAACTGGACCCTGTGGCCCGACCAACGAGGTGGGGACCAGGGTTTCTGTGCCTAGTAGAGGCCAGGGGCATGGGTGACCATGGTGAATTTCCGTCAACATGCATTAAGGCAATGACTTTGTAAAACCCAGTCCAAGTTGGATGTGCGGTTTTTAGCAACGTGCGCTTCTGCGCAGGAGCCCCATGGACACATAGCCGGGGCAGCCTAGGGACCTTCCCCTCCTCCTCTGATGGAGGGCTCAACACCAGGGGAACCTCAGTGCAGGCCCCAGGCCAGACCCAGCACCCTCTGACAGCCAGGGCACCAAGGCAAGTGTCTAGGACAGCCTACTTCCCTGCCCCTCAGACCCCAGAGGCCTGCGGACACTGGGGAATCTCCCAGGCTGCAGGCTCCTCCACCCAGCTCCATGGAGCTGCCTCCTCCCCAGACTGCCTCAGCCCTACCACATGACACAGCACCCTCCTCACTCCAGGGCACATGGAAGGAGCCCCTCAGGGTGCGAGGCAGGCACATGCCCAGGTTTCCCACATAGGAAGAGGAACCCAAGTCTTTCCTCTATCACAGTGCCTGCCACAGGAAGCCCCCTGCTTGTCTCTCCTCATCTCAGCTGGACCCAGGAAAAGCCTGGGATGGCCACGCAGGTGCTCAAAGGGATCCTGGCCTGCAGACCTACCTGGCCCTCTTTCCCCCCAGCCCATGGTCTGTGCATGCAGGGACTGGGAGGTCTGTATGGTGAACAGACAGCAGGTCTAGGTGCCACCACAGCCAAGGGCAGCTGCAACCACGTCAGGGCTCTGATCCCAAGCCATGGGTGCTGGGGCTCCACTCAGAGCCCTGCCTTCCCTGCTGGGATGCAGAGTGCCTCAGATGCCCCCAAAGTGCCATCCTGTTCACCATGCAGCAAAAGCCCAGGCAGGGCTGTGGCCTCTGCTCTGGCACTGTTCCAGCCAGGGTGAGTTGACACAGACACATACCCCAGTGTTTCTGAAAAGGCCTCCCGACCCCCATTCCTCTCACCCTCAGAGAAGGGTCTGGAAATGTCTGAGGGTCAAGTTCTTTCCAGAAAGAATGTGGGGGTGGGGGGATCTTCTCAGTGCCCCAAGCATGGGGCCAAATCCAGCAGGGTAGCGGCTAGGCACCGCACACACCT